>CM068742.1:3517366-4063978 GCA_035084275.1 Hydrolagus colliei | reverse complement strand
GTCGATTCACTTTATAGTACATTCTGTGAAGCGCTTTGAGACGTCTAGAAAACGTGAAAAGAGCTATATCAAATGCAAGGAGTATTATATTATCGATAATGATCGGTAAATCAGTAAAACTCAGTTTGAAACATCTATTTGTGGGATTTACTTTTAAAAAAATTGGATACATAGTAGTCAAGGGCATAGTAAAGCACTCTTAGAGAGATTATCAATTGCTCCTTTGCATGAAACAAAATGCCAATGATTGTGTGTTTACTTTTTTCCAGTGTAATCAAGACAATGGACAGAAGGTTTCCAATCAGGGTGACGTTAGTCTGCTCAAAGGAAAGGTCTACACTGATGTGGAGACATTAGGCAAAGAACTCTTTCTCTATTTTGGCCTAACAGCTTTAAGGTATGGTTCTTGATATACTCCCTTCTTATGGATTCCACACCAATGTTTTAGCATCCTTATGAAAATGCACAAAACTGCACATCATATTTCAAATATAGTCTCCCTAGTTTCTTGTTTCTACTTAATGTTCACCTTTACTCTGTTTTGCTACCGCTTTTTAAAGTACCGTATATCTCCGCGTATAAGGCGCACGTTTTTTCAGGTCGGAAGATTTCGAAAGTTGGGGGTGCGCCCTATACGCAGGTACAAGCAATTTTGAGCCTCGGACATACAGTAAACAGGGGGGGCGGCTGGCGCGCTGTCAGCCGGGGTTTGGTCAGTGTCCGGCGTGGGTTGGGAGGAGCGGGTGACGGGGCTTCGGCCTCGGCCGCCCGGGCAGCGGCAGCAGCAGCGGACTTCAGTGCTGTGCTTACCTTCTGCCGAACCCAGTCTGCCTGCCTCACTCCCTGCCGCTCTCCCTCCCTCCCTCCCTCCCTGCCTGCCTGCCTGCCTCTGTGCCTGCCTGCCTCTCTCCCTCTCTCTCTCCCAGGCTGCCGGCCTGCCTCTCTCCCTCTCTCTCTCCCAGGCTGCCGGCCTGCCTCTCTCCCTCTCTTCCTCTCTCTCTCCCAGGCTGCCGGCCTCCCTCTCTCCCTCTCTCTCTCCCAGGCTGCCGGCCTGCCTCTCTCTCTCTCTCTCTCCCCGGGCTGCCGGCCTGCCTCTCTCCCTCTCCCTCTCCCTGCCTCCCTCTCTCCCTCCCTGGCTGCCTGCCTCTCTCTCTCCCTACCTACCTGTCTCTCCTCCCTTCTGCCAGCAATATCATTGAAAATGCTTCCGTTTTTTTTCACCAAGAAAAGGTCAAAAACAGGGGGTGCGCCTTATACGCGGGTGCGCCTTATACGCGGAGATATACGGTATGTCATATAAGTGTAGCTAATTTCTGGATCTGGTAAGAACTTGGGAAAGGATCATGTGAAGAGTTGATACTCTCTTAGCTATTTAGAAGTAATTATAATGGTGTACATCTGCAAACATATCTAGGAAATGTTATGAATGTATCCTTGTTCCTTACAGACTATTGAAGTCTACCTGAACATATGTATTTATTATTCCAGGATACATTTTGGCATGAATGGCTCCATGCGTATCAATCCATCTGAGAAAACCAACAGGAGGGGAGCAGCAGCTGTTTTGGAGATTCAACTAAACACTGATCTGATTTGTTTTTTTGACTCCACAGTAGAAATCAGGTGAAGAATTGGACAAATAACATTTACACTTGATTTTTATTCTAGCTTTTCGTTGTATTTTGCAGAGTTATGCAAAAAACATTAGGATATTAAGTGAGTAGGATTAATTGTCTAGTAACATTTATGAAAGCCACAGCCACTGTTCCCTTTTCTACCCTCTATCTATTATAAATGGTAACCATGCAGCTTACTGTACAAAGCACTGATAAGTTTCATAACACTTATCCACCTAGGACCACTATCTGTTCAAGCTTTACCTTACACAGTTCTACTTTCAAGTGCAATTCTTTTGAGTGGCTTTAGAATTTGTTCAATCCGTAGAAACCCAACACCTCTTCTCCTCTCCCTCTTTCTGTAGTTTTGGGATCCAGAACCTGGATGCCTAGACTACTATTCTTGTTCACCCCTCTCCCACACTGGTTGCCATATTCACCTTTGGTCATCATTGGCCATGTCAGTTTTCAGTCCAGCTCACCGATTTCTCATTCATTCTACGAGTCTAATTTAAAAAACTTCAAAAACCTCAAGTGTGGATTTTTTTTAATGAGAAAATGTACCAACTAAGTACTCTTTACCTGTTAATTTTGTGATATTCTTGAAGAATTCCAGTAGATCTTAACTATTGATTCAAGACTTGTAATTCATGCATTTACAAGCACTGGGTTCTTTCAATTAGTAAACAACTACAACCACAAAATTACCCTTTTTAGAAAAAGGTACCATTGAGGCAGCACTTTTTTATGTTGGTTGTGATAGTAGAAACATCTTTTAGTGACACTAAATTCAGTAATGCTATTTAAATATTGGGTTGATGCGCATATATATGTTATAGATTAACAAATGTGTTTACTCCAAACAATTTCAATTAAAAGGGGATAGTTAAATTTTGAGGAACTATATTCCACTCATATCCAATTTGGATAGTATTACTTCTGTCAATTACATTTGTGGTATAGTATATGGTTTCTATGGCCAGGGGTGCAGAGCACAATTGCCAGTTGAAACTTCAGTTATTTCAGCCTATCCCTCTGGAATTCTGCCTTAAGCCAGTGAGAAAGACAATAAACTATACAAGTGTGATTTTTTTTTTGTTGAATAGGAAAACCTTGTGAGATGTTGTGTGGTAGTCATAACAAACATGAGATGTGTATTGATTCCAATCAATTGTACGATTTCCTATTACCTATTAGGAGTGCCTTGGAGTGTAAGCGCAAAGTGAAATTCATGGAAGAACTGGACGTTTGTTCTCCAAAGTTCAGTTTCTCCCGAGCAGAGAATGAATTGGTGCAGCATGGCGCACGCATGCTCTGTGATGTGCTCTTGGACCAAACAGTACTGCCTGGAGTAGGAAACATCATAAAAAACGAATCCATGTTTGACAGTGGCTTCCATCCAGCTGTTAAGGTAAATTCCTCAGGTTTCACACTGAACTGTGCTTTTTTTTTTTGCTGTGTGACTGATACATCTGGAACTATCACAACCCTTAAGAGTATTAATTATCAGAGTTCCTCATAAATGCCAATTCTGAATTACAATTTCACTTTCTCTGGAACGGAGTGCGCACTTTCTCCCTGGAGGAAAGCACCGGGCTTACGGTATTCAGTGCTGTTTTGCAAGAGTCAAGACTTTGCAATACGCGCTGAGGTACTTCTGAAATTTAACCAGCTGAAATTGCATACTTGTCATTATAATCATGTCTGCCAAGCCTCCTGATGCTTGTCCAGCTAGGACCAACCTACCAATTAGGGCAGGGCTAACAAGAGCCAACTGGAAATAATTCCATTACTGTACACAGCCTGTCTCTCCAAGACCTTGTGATGAGCCAAGATAGTTGGGCTTTCACCAGCAGTGCCTTGGAATATTGCAATCCCACCTGGGTGAGGAACAGGACTATGCCAACAACTGCTTGTCAAATTCTTCCCTCCATCGGCTGCAGATCATTCAGAACTCTGCAGCCTGTGTCTTCTCCCGCACCAGACTCCCCGAACCTATCACCCCCATCATCGCAGGACTCAACTGGCTTCCCATCACACAGGATGTACTCACTTTCAAGGCCCTCCTTGGCTTTGTCTCATCCTACCTATCTCTGCCACCTCCTAATGCCCTACCAACTTGTTTGTTCTCTCCATTCCCCCAACCTGTCTTCCCCACTGTCGGCAACTCCCTCCCACAATCCCTCCGCCTCGCCTCCTCAAAGCCTATTTCAAGTTCCTCTTCAAGACCCTCCTCTTCGACCGAGGAATCGGTCACCCCCCCCTTCCTTTCCCGCCACCCTCCCTGATGCCGACCCCAGCTTGGATTCGAAACATTGAGTGCCTGGCGTCTTACCGACGTGAAAGGCACTATACAAATATAACGTTGTTGGATGACCACGACACCATTGAAGATTCACCCAGTTCTGACAGTTTTTTGCCAAATTATCACTCTGGAGTCAGTTCAGCTCCAGGAAATCATGTTTGAAGTCCCCTTTCATTACTAGTCAAGCTGTTGGTGGGGAAAGCACCATATCAAAGTCGTGTGTTCTTGACGTTGCAGATCTGCCAGTTATCTGCTGAACAAATACATCATATTGTCAAAATGACTCGCGATTTCACAATTCTCTTCTATAAGGTAAGAGTACATTTCTTTAAAATATTTGCAAAAATAAGCTAATTGAGGCTTATAAATGAATAGTTCACTATTGTTGCTGTTTGAATGCCCTTTGCTCTGCTAATTATAGGACTGAATGTATACGCATGAGTTGCTTAATATTTATTGTTTCCTATTAATTACACATAAAAAGCACATGAACATTCCATGGCATGTGTTGGACATGTAACTTACACTTGGGAGGTGCGTAATATTAACCTGGGACAAATTACAGTCTTTTTGCCAGAATGTTATCTGATCTGACTCATTAGCATTATTCCTGTGCACCTTCAGGAGTATGTTGAGATTGTTGGGAGGCCAATCATATTAATTTGCACTTACTCAAGCCTCCTACCAAGATTCAGCATTCTCACTGGCCGAAACAACCCAGAGATCTTCCTCCAGATTTTTGCCAATTTAGCACTCCCAGCATAACAAACTGGATTCCCCATTGGGAGAGGGCTATGTGAACAGCTCAGTATGTTCTAAAGGTAGCTATGGCGCATGTACATATGTCGTAAACACTGTATGAAATTCCAGGTCATGACTTGAAATAATAATTGATATTAATAATCCTTGAATTTGATAAGGAGCTTTTCACGTCTTCCAGACGTCTCAAAGCACTTCACAGAATATACTGTAAAGTGAATTGACTGTATATTTGAAATGCTAAAATTGTTCAGATATTGTAGTTTTGAAACAAAAACAATTTGTGTATGTGTAACTGCCTTACAGTTGTAATGTTTCCTGTTTTGTATCTTAAGAGCTAGATATATGCTTATTTCATAAATCTAATATGCATATATAACTAATTTATAAATTAAATACTGCTTATTTTTTTCACTTTTTAGTGTCGTAAGGCAGGATCAGCTTTGTATAAGCATTTCAAAGTTTACAAGCGATCTACATGCAGACAGTGTAAAGGTCAAATAACTGTTTGCCGCCTAGGTGAAAACAGCCGGATGACTTATTTCTGTTCATTTTGTCAGAAGGAGGATCCATCGCAGGTTGATATCAGGTAGTTATCAATCTGTCAAAATTGTAAACTGTTTAGACGAGAAGATATTTATATCATTGAGTATATCCAAACAGTGCAGACTGGAATTTTTTTCATAATTCTTTTTGACACATTTTAGTTTTTATTTCCTGTGGATTACAGTAAATAGTAGGTCACATACTTTGTTTAAAAATATTGAGTGTCCAATTATATTTCTAATTTTCTCCCCCCCCCAGTATGTGCCTCTCTATTCCTGATCGGCCTCCTCTTATTTGTGTATCTGTTGCTCTCCTCCATCCCCCCCCCCCCCTGCTCCACCCAAGTGCCCATTATTTAAGTGTGAACCTTGGTAGTGACAATTAGCAAGTAACACAACTCTAGAAGACATCACAGCCAAGCCTGACCTCTCCCCACCTGGGTACCACTCACCTGCACAATCAGCAATGTCCTGTTTGTTGCACCATCGGAGATGGCCCGTAAAGCAAATTGACTACTTGGTGACTTTTTTGATGTGTGAGTTTAACTGTTATACTCTCCTCCTTAAACTAGGGTTCTTAAGGTTTAAAAAGATGTCAATTTCCCAATAATTTTGAAGTCCATTTGTATTTTGACTTGTTTTAAAATATTTGCCGTCAGTGGAGTTTCATTAAGAAAATAGCCTGTTTATCCGTGACTCGATGAACCATAACTTCCGTATAACCGGCACCTAAAAAATGTTCCCCATTCGAATAACCAGATCTTATCCGGCAAAATCGCAGTGGCGCATTTAATGAGTCAATTGTCACACAAGAGTACAGTACGATTAGTTCTGAATGCTGCCGGTTTTTCCTCTTAAAGCAACACTGTCTTTTTCCTCTCCGTCTCTCCTTTTTTCTCTCCCTTTTTTTCTTTCTCCCTCTCCTCTATCTCTCTCTCTCTCATATAACAAAAACAACAACAACAAATTACATTTATAGAGCGCCTTTCACGTCGGGAGGACGTCCCAAGGCGCTGCACAGGAGGTGTGTGACCCGAGCTGGGAGGGGAGTGTTTGGGAAGGGGTGGAACACGACGGGGAGGTCGAAAAATTCGGGGTGGAACAAAAGGCACAGTCGAAGAGGAAAGTCTTCAAACCGGCCTTGAAGGAGGAAAGGGAAAAAACGAGACGGAGGAATTGAGGGATGGCATTCCATAGGGTGGGAGCGGAGAAACTGAAGGCCCGGCCTCCGATGGTGGGGCGGTTCGGGCGGGGGGCTTGGAGCAGGCCAAGTCCTGTTGAACGGAGGGTCCGGGTGGGCTTGTAGGGGGAAAGTAAATTGGTTAAATAGGGCAGGGCAAGGCCATGTAAGGCCTTGAAGGTGAGGACGAGGATCTTGAACTCGATCCTCTGGAGGATGGGGAGCCAGTGGAGACGGGCGAGGGTGGGGGTTATATGGTCGCGGAGGCAGGTGCGGGATAGTACATGGGCTGCAGAGTTTTGGATGGCCTGCAGCCTATGAATGGAGGAACTGGGGAGGCCGACTAGGAGAGAGTTTCCGTAGTCCAGCTGTGAGGTGATGTACGCGTGCACGAGTGTTTCGGCAGCGCGGAGGGTAAGATAATTGCGGAGCCTGGCAATGTTGCGCAGGTGGAAATAGGCGGTGCCGGTCAAGGCACGGATGTGGGGGAGGAAAGAAAGTTTTTGATCGAACATGATGCCGAGGTTCCTGATTGGCTTTGTGAGATGGAGAGTGCAGCCTTGGATGTTGAGGCTGGCAGCGCCCGATGTGCGGAGGCGCTGGCTTGAGCCAATCAGGAGGGCCTCGGTCTTACTCACGTTCAATTGCAAGAAATTGTCCCTCGTCCAGGACTCGATGTCGGACAGACATGGTACACATTCCACCATGCCCCTCGACCCAACCGTCGTGGCGGTGGCCCTCATTTCAAAGTCATCCCTCGCTCTATCCCCCTACTCCTCCAGATCCTTCCCCTCTTTTGAACAGCTCACCCTTTCTCACTCCTCCCACAATTCTTTCAAAATCCTATTAGTTTACCGCCCCCCCAAACTCTCCCCCACTTTCATTTCAGATTTTTCTTCACTTCTAACCTCCCTTTGTGCCTCCTCTGATCGCCTTATCATTCTTGGCGATTTCAACTTCCATTTCACCCCCTCCTGCCCTATTTCCTCTGAATTCTCCTCTTTACTTGCGTCTTTCAACTTCTCCCTTCATATTAACACTGCCACCCACACCCATGGCCATCTGCTCGATCTGGTGATCACCCGAGGCCTCAACGTCTCTGGCGTCACCATCACAGACAAGGCCATTTCTGACCATTTTTTCATCTCCTGCAACACCTCTATCCCTCCGCCCTCCACCTCCAAACCCACCACCATCTTCTACCGGCCCTGGAAGAAGATTCCCCCTCAAACTTTCACCTCTGCCCTAGAAACCTCCGACCTCCTCCCCCTGTGGCACTCTTTTTGCACCGACCCATCCTCCGCCTCCACCGCCCTCCACAACACCCTCTCCACTACCCTCGACACCCTGGCCCCCCTCACCTCCAAAACCGTCTCCCACTCCCGATCATCACCGTGGTACACAACTCACCTCCGTTTCCTCAAAAGCCAAGTGAGAGCAGTTGAACGCACCTGGCTCAAATCTGGCCTCACGGTCCACCGGCAAATCTGGCTGGACCGCATCAAATTTTACCACTCCGCCCCAGCCACCTCCAAATCAGCCTTCTACTCCAGGATAATCCTGGAAGCGAAGGACAACCACCGCCTCCTCTTCGCCACCACCAACCAGCTCCTCCGCCCCCCCCGCCTCACTTCGCAGATCCTCTCCTCTAACGATCGTTGTGAGGAGATGCTGGACTTCCTCGATTCCAAAATAGAGAGAATCCGCTCTGCGGTTTCCTCCCCCCACCACTCCTCCACCTCCGCGCCCTCATCAGTTACCTCAACCCCCACTCACCCCCCATTTCACACTTTCAACCCCACCACCGCGCTTTCAGTCACAAAAATAATTACCTCCATGAAACCCACCACGTGCTCATTGGACCCCATCCTCACCCCCCTCCTCCGCACCCAGCTCCATTTTTTAGCCCCGCTCATTTCTGACACCATTAACCTTTCCCTCTCCTCAGGCACCGTCCCTACCTCCCTTAAAACAGCCACCATCACCCCTATCCTGAAGAAACCCTCCCTTGATGCGTCGCAACCATCAAGCTATCGACCCATCTCCAACCTCCCGTTTTTATCCAAGGTCCTTGAAAGAGTGGTTGCCTCCCAGCTCTGCTCTTTCCTTTCAACTCACTCACTCCTTGAACCCCTCCAATCAGGTTTCCGCCCAATTCATAGCACAGAAACTGCCCTGGTTAAGGTTACAAATGACATCCTAACCGCCTGTGACCAGGGCTCCCTCTGCCTCCTCGTCCTCCTTGACCTGTCTGCTGCGTTCGACAGTCGATCACACCATCCTCCTTCAACGTCTTTCCTCCCACCTCAACCTTCAAGGCACAGTCCTTGACTGGTTCCATTCCTATCTGACCCACCGTTTACATTTTGTTTCTTCCAACGGTTTTTTTTCAAACCCCCGCACAGTTTCTCACGGCGTCCCTCAGGGCTCTGTTTTAGGCCCCCTCCTTTTCCCCCTTTACAGGCTCCCTCTGGGCGATGTCATCCACAAACATGGGGTAAAATTCCACATGTATGCGGACGACACCAGTTGTACCTTTCCTGTGTAGCCTGATTGTATTGTGGGTTTATACACTGTTTTGGTGGGGGTGGAGTGGGAGAAGGAGAGAGAGGCAGGGGGAGAGAGGGTGGGGGGGGGGAAAGAGGGAGGTGGGGGAGAAAGAGAGAAGAGTGGGAGGGGAAGAAAGAGGAGAGAAGAGAAAGGGGTTGAGTTGATTCATTTAGATGGAAAATGAGAGGAGTGAAGGGGGGTTGGGTTTGGAGCCATTGAGATGCCAAACTGACTGAGAGTGTGTGTGTGAAAGAGAGAGAGAGGGAAGGAGGGAGAGAAAGATAGAAATAAAAAAAGAGGAAAAACTGATGGTGCCCCTTTAAGAAACTTAAACTCTTCCGCCTGCCATTGTAGAAGTTTGCTTTGTGATTGTGTGCTGTTTATAGACTGTAATCGATATTTATTGCTTTATTGGTAAGTATCATACAATATTGTGTTATTACAGTAGAACCTTGTTTATCCGTGACTCAATGAACCGGCACTTCCGTATAACCGGCACGCCAAAAAAAGGTCCCCATTCGATAAACCAGAACTTATCCGCAACAATAGCAGTGGAACATTTATAAATGCATAAATGATAACATAACAGAATATTGCATTGGCACTCACCGTCAAAGCTACTCTCCTGTGCCCCCCACCCCCGCTGGTAGATGCTGCGCTTGAAGCCATGAAGCTGCGTTTGAGGTTTACAGTCCAGTGAGAAGCGCAAGAGAGCAGCCCCAACAACAAGCACCAACACAACATTCTGCCACTATCTGCTATTATCTAGTCTGGTGTGGATGGTGTGTGTTAAAAGAACTTTAATCTTTTTGTGAGTTTGTGAGTTTTCGGCCGCGGGCCGCCCGAATATCCAGCAGGCGCTTTAACCGGCATTGGCCAGGTCCCCCGGGTGCCGGATAAACAGGCTTTTACAGTACTCTAAAAATAGAAATGAAAAAATATATTTTTAATGTTTTTCAAATCTGTCTTGTTTTTCTTAACAGCAGTTTGCCGAAAAGGAATATTCTTCTGGGATGGGTGTCTCGCACTGGAAGCTGCTCTGCTGACAACATCGCCAAAAAAGAGGAAGAAGAATGGACGTGTGCACTTTGCACATTGGTAAACATGGCTTCAGTCAAATCATGTGATGCCTGCTTGTCACCAAGGCCTGTCAGTAAGTAGTCTGCTAAATAAACATGCTGCAAAGATGGACTAATATAATTTTAGTGCAGTGGTTGGTTGTATCCAAAGGAATAGGATCTCAGTACTCTAGATGTTTATATCCTTCCTGATCGGAGCTGACCTGTTTGTGAAAAGATGCAGCTGTCAGGCAGTCAGCTATCCGATACAACAGGGTTAGAATGAGTTCAAACATTTGAGCTCATAATAACTATCCTGTCTAGTCCTTCCGCTCTGCTAACTGCTTGTTCCATGTCCCTTCTACTTTCACCTCACTGATGGTGGGCAAACTTGCAGCCTCCTGTAAACTGTTGATGTAATTACGAAGCATCTCTACTGCTCTGCGGTGACCGAGTCTGCTGCTGAGAAAATGGAACGTTGAGTTTTCTGTCTTTATAAGACTGAAGCTATCCACTCGATAAATTAATTACAGTAAAACCTTGGTAACGCGACCACCCACGGGACCACGACCAGATGCATAAGTGAGGTGTTGATTCTCCTGGATGGAAGATTAAACTATTGGCTACCGTCCATGCAGAGTCGGAGAGGCCGGGGAGGGGGGGTATTCGAGGCCGGGGAGTGGGGGTACTTGAGGCTCGGTGGGGGGGGGGGGAGAAGGAATACTAATAGCAACAGGAATAGGCCATTCTGCCATTTAACTAAATTGAATCTTTTCAATTCCAATTACTCGAGGCCGGGGAGTCTCGGGGGAGGGGGAAATACACAAGGCCGGCGAGGGAGGGAGGATACTCGAGACCGGGGAGTGAGTGTCTGGAGACCGGGGGAAGGGGGATACTCGGAGGAAGTGTCTCGGAGCTGGGGAGTGGGGATACTTGAGGCCGGGAGAATGTTCGGGGCCGGGCGCTCTGTTACCTGCGGCTTCTCTTTTCTTTACTGTCTGACAAAGTGGCCGCTCACGTTACCTCCTCAAATCCGCCATCTTGTCTCGGTGACGTCACGCCGCAGCCTGATTGGCCAGAGTGGTCACGTTAGGACCATGAAAATGTTGTTTGGGACTCGACAAATCAGTGGCCGGGAACCGGGGGAGGGGGGGGGGGGGTTGCGTCGGTGAGGTTTATTTAACTGGAAATGATAAGGAAAGATTCGGGACCGACTGACTGGTCACCTCACGCCAATGAGGTGGTCGCCAACCGAGGTTCTACTGTATGTTCAAAAAGTAACTTTTTAAAAATATTTCTGCAGCTTTTACAGAGAAAGCTCCAAATCAAACTTCTGGTTTTAATAATGATCTCATAAAATACCCCTGCAATGGATTTGGAAAGCCGCAAGTAGAACTCAAGCTGAATCGGAAGGCAGTTTTTGGTACTACTACACTGGTTCTGACATCATTGAATGGTAATGTTAGCTCACCAGCGAACCCTAACTCTACTTTCTCAACGTTTGGTAAATTGAACAGGAACAAGCCATCATTCAGTAGAGATCCTTCATATCAGACTCTCGCTTTATCTGAGAAATGTTTTAAAAATGTACAAAGCCCCTGGGAGAATACTTTTAGTAGTTCTTCAAATGATTCTGGCCAGGATTCACCATTCAGCTGTATCAACCCAAGTTCATTTCATCAGCGTGTCAAAAGAATGAAAACCAATCATGATTCAATTTTAACTTCAAATACCAGGACTACACATACTGATTTGAGGTAAGTGTATTTCTTGAAAGCTGGATTTTAGTTTTAAAAATAAAGATGATGATTTTTTGGGAGGTGGGAGTTTTTCTCCCAGTATCCTGGCCTTGGTAGTGACAGTCCCACCCCTCCACCACCCTGATATAAGTTTTGGAACATTGCTGTGCGCAAAGTAAAAACAGTTATTGACCCAGCGAGAATAATGACAAAAGATTAAAAGCAGCATATTTTAATATATGTATTCATTGACTTTTTTCATTTAAGAAAATTATGTTCATGGAATTTATGACATGCATGACATCTATATCAAGTGTAGCTTAATTGACATTATTCGTAGTCATTTATATACACTTATACAAAACTGAAACGCTTTTAGTTGTTTGACATGGTAAGTGCACGGATTATTATTTTATATCTGTGCTGAATTGACAAGTAAGCTGTTCTATTATTGTTGCAAAGGTTTTGCAGTAACTTTCTTTTCTTTACACAGGGTGTCTTGCACTAGTATAAATAATGGAACTGATGCTTTAAATCCTGAAATCCCCTATTGCACTAAACATTCTCGCACGTGCTCGCTGAGGGTGGTTAAGAAAGAAGGTGCCAACAAGGGGAGATGCTTCTATGCGTGTTCCTTACCTCAGGCAGCTTGGTGTAGCTTCTTTCAAGTAAGAATTCTGAAGTATTTATTTTACATTTCAGTGTGTCAGACAGACCGAATTTTTCCTGTAAAACAAATTATAGAACATGCAGACAATGAACCACTTTCTTTCAATAATGTGGACAATGTACTGTATAATGAAAACATAATAGGGCTTCCTGCCATTCCCAATAATTATAAAATTGTCAGTAGAGCAGTTCAATGAAAGGTGCTATATAAATGCAAGTTGCTGTTCAGTGTTAATGCTGAAGTATTATAAGCAGAGATGAAATTTATACAATGCAAATTGTATTCAAGTTAAAAATGCTTATTACACTAAATGGTCTGAAGAGGGCAGTTCAGTATCATTAAAATCCTGAAATTGAGGAAGTTCAGTATTTTTAAATGTTGCAGCTCCTGTTTATCCCAGATTTATTTTTGCAATTTATGTTTGACACTGGCTGGTCAGTGTGCTGTCCAATTCACTACAGCGGACTATCGTTTTAAGGCAGTAGTTTGTGATGCTTAAAATCCCAACCCACATTACAGTGAAGCTGGGCATCAGCCAACTTCACTGCATGTCGCACAACTACCTCACTCAGGCACTTCCTGACTCCCACACTTTAAAAAAAATGCCTTCAAGGTCCTTAAATTGCTGCTGATGCCCATTTCTCCTTACTGCTCATGTATAATGAAGGAGATGACCAGCAAGCACCAGCATAGAAACAATGGGCTGAATGGCCTCCCCGATGCTACAAACAATTCTACAGTTTCCAAGTGATAAAAATGTTTTATTGGGAGATGCAAATACAAGTTGTTATGACCACTTTTCCTTCCAACGGGTGGCCAGTTACATTTTTAACCTCCTAACCATTTGTATTTGCCCCTCCTTCCCCACTTTAAAAAATCATCTTAAGACTTAACTCTTCAACCATGCCCTCAGCCACATTTCACAAATTCCTTAAATTGAGATTCACAGTCAACTATATGAATAAGCACTTTGAAGTATCTTCTGACATGAATTGTGATATATAAATGTAAACTGTGGTTTAAAATGGTATTTGTAAGTATTTAAAAACTTTTTTTTCTAGTGGGCTGATTTGGATTTTCCGTTGTGTCATCATGGAAAACGCTGCGTTATGAGGACAGTTCTGAAGCTTGGACAAAATAACGGACGTAACTTTTATGTTTGTTCTGAAGGAATGAACAAACAGTGTAATTTCTTCAAGTGGGTATAACATGGATCAAGATTTAACTGACTGCTGAATATGAAACGGAGAGAAACATTCGCTATTTGTCTGCTGGAATCACTGGAAATCATTTCTAAAGCTGAATTTATTTACAATTGAATTTATTTTATATTGAATCCCACTTGAGCTTGGTTGTCAGTACATTTGCCTCTATTACAAGGTCATGACATCCTACATCGGGAATTTGAATTCACACGATAGATGAACACTCCAGTGGATTACTAGGGAACGATGGGATGTGAAACTAAGTGCCTACCTGCCTGTCTGTTTAGATAGGTGTTGAAGATCCAATGAAAAAAGAATGGAGTTTATTCAACCCTTAGATAGATGGGAAGTGTTTTAATAATCCTTCATTTGATGTAGCGCTCTTCATTTCTTCTAGATGTTTCAAAAAGCTTCACAGAATATACTGTAAAGTGAATTGATGTATGTTTGTGGGTCAACACGGTGGCCAATTGTGCACATCAATGTCCCACAAACAGTCATGGATTGAATTGACCAACTTTTTTTTTGAGGGATTATTATTAGTCATGTGGAGAAAGGAAACTTGCCCAAAGTTTCGCCCTGCATGGAATCAAACCTATGTTTCTTGCTTGTAAGGAGAGTGCTCTCACCACTAAGCTACAGGTCTCCACAGGATTTGGTATGGGAATAACTGGCGCTCTACTGTATTGTGCTATAAACTAGAGGAATGGACCTGTCAAACTTTCCTCCAGTTAAAAAAAAATTGGATATTCAATTCATGGATCCTTGCAAAACATTACCAGCACAAATGGATGTTATGATGGCCTACAATACAAATTTCAGACATTTCAAACTCTTAGAGCCATGCAATAGCAAACTGATTATCTGCACGAATTGGAACTGACCCCCATTTATGGATAACAAACAGTGGATAATTGAACATCATCCAAAGTGATAACTAAAACAATTGTTCTGTTAGGAGTTATATGGTCACAATGGTGCCACGTGTGCCAGCTTTTTATCTCTGCCTCGTTTTCTAAATCTCTTTGCCTCTTGTTTTTTTCTCACTATCTCTTTCTAACTTTAACCCTACAAAAGTACTGTGTAGGACTCAGATTTGGACTTTGTTTTCTGAGAGCTTTGCAGCCCCATGTAGGCCATTCAGCCCCTCGAGCCTGCCCCGGCTTTTTAATAAGAATATGGCTGATCTTCTGTCTTAATTCCATATACCAGCCCTATCCCCATATCTCTTAATCTCTCTAACTTTTTTAAAAAAACTTCCTTGTTCTCTTACCTTCACAAATGGTGATCAGTTAGCTTGAATTCTGTATAAACAAATGTCTTGCTGTATTCCTTGTTTTGTTTTTTCCTGAATTCTTTTTGATAATGATCAATAAACTTTTATACTCTATATACAATTGTGGTTATTTACTGTCTTAAAACACACTGATCGCAAGTTCGGATGAAGAAGGCTTTTCGACCTCTCACTCCAGAACACTCGCAATATTATTTCCTTATCATCGCATTAAAACAAGTTTTAAATGAGAGCAATGCCCTGGTCTTCCTGGCAACCTGTTCCAGTCATCGATTAGTGTAATTTTGCTGTTGTTACTGTTGATTACTTTCAAGTATCAAGAAAAACTTCCTCGGGTCTGGCCTGAAATTGTTCTTTACAACTCCAAACTGATGTCTTCGTGTTCTAATGCCTTGTCCTAAAATATTGATCTGGGTTTACTTTTTCAATCTCATTTAAAATTGTGTACACTCCTTAAGGTCCTCTTTAAGTTGTATTCTCTCAAGACTGAAGAACCCTAGTTTATCTAATCGTTTCTCAAAGCTCTTTCTTAACACTGGGGATCATCCTTGTTCTCCTTTGCTCTGTGTCTAGGACTTTTTGGCAACCCCCTTTTGTCATCATGAACCTGAACTGTATGCAGTGTTCAAGATGTGGTCTGAGCAGAGGACTACAGCCTGGGAATGATGTTTTGGAATCTAAACTCATGATAATAACTCTTGCACCTTATCAAGAAATCTCAAACCGCTTTACAGGATATATGGTAAAGTGAATTGACGTATATTTTGCTGGTGAACTAGCAATACAGACAGATAAATCCTGTTTGCCTTGTTTATTGCTGTCTCACACGGCTTTCAGTGCTTCGGGACGTCCTCCCGACGTGAATGCAATTCGATGGTGTATTTTGTTATTGTTGCTTTAAATGGGTGAGTGACAAGACAACAGCTCTAGATCTTTCACCTTCCCTCTAAATTAAGCCACATCAACTGAGGACTTCTGATTATCAATAATAATAATAATAATCCTTGGATTTGATATAGTGCTTTTTATATCTTCTAGACATTTCAAAGCATTTCACGGAATATACTGTATATTTGTGGGCAAATTTCGGCAGCCAATTATGCACAGCACCATCCCACAAAGAGTTATGGATTGAAAATTACCAAAAAAAAATTTAGGGATTATTATCAGGCATGTGGAGTATGGAAATTTGCCCTATCTGGAATCGAACCCAGGTCTCTCGCTTGCAAGGTGACTGCTCTAATCACTCAGGTACAAGACTCCACTGCTTCCTATTCTTGGACACTATTGCATTTATCAATATTAAACTTAATTTGCCAGTTATCAAGCCATGTCCATACCTTAAGTTTTCATTGTAGAATAATTGCTGCCTCCTCTGATTCCACAAGTTACCCCCTATCCCCACCACCAACTTGGTGTCATCTGCAATTGTAGCGACTTTACATTGGGTCTACAGTGACAAACTAATACAGACCACTGAGGCATCCCGCTTAACAATCTTCCCCATTTTGACCTAGCTCCCATAACAAAGACTACTTCCTTGTCTTCAGCCAATTCTGAATCCATATTCATGCCTTTACTCTTGACACAGGAATCTTTCATGTCGTACTTTGTTGAACAGCTTTTGGAACTCTTCACGTATTACATTACATGGCTTCCCTCATACAATTTGAGTTGTCACCTTCTCCAAAAAATCAGGTTGGTCAGACAATTCATAGATTCATAGAATTTTACGGCACAAAAGGCGGCCATTCGGCCCATCTAGTCTGTGCCGGCTCTTTGAAAAGAGCGATTCAATCCCACTGCCCTGCCCGCTCCCCATAGCTTAATAGACCTGTTCTCCCTAAATAAAGATCTAATTCCCTTTTAAAAGTTGTTATCGAATCAGCCTCCACCACCTTTTCAGGCAATGCATTCCAGATTCGAACAACTCGCTGAGTGAAAAAATTTCTCCTCAGCTCCCCTCTACTTCGCCTTGAAACTATTTTAAATCTGTGACCACGAGTCACAGATTCACCCACGAGTGGACCCACAATACCCAACCATTTCTGAACTCGCGGTGACTGTCAATTATGAGGTTATGGTTTTATAGGTAATCTTACACCTCCTTTCTGATGATTGCCTCCACAATAATTCCTATTACAGTATTTTGGGGAAGCTGATTTTGCCAGGTTTTGTTTTGCCGCCCTTGAGTATAAAAACAGCATCTGCTTGCTTCCAGTCTGCTGGAACCTCTCCATTCCTCATATTAGTGCTGAACAAATTTCCTGCCTTGTCTCCCTAAAATTCCTGGGGTACAGTTCAACAGGGGAGTCCTGTAGCTCAGTGGTTAGAGTGCTCGCCTTACAAGCTTGAGACCTGTGTTTGAATCCAGGCATGTCAGGGCGAAACCTTGGGCAAGTTTCCTTACTCCACACGCCTAATAATAATACCTCAAAAAAAAAAGTCATTTAAGTCCACGACTGTTTGTGGGACACTGCTGTGTGCAATTGGCTGCCACATTTCGCCCACAAATATAGTCAATTCACTTTACAGCATCTTCTGTGAAGCGCTTTGAGACGTCTAGAAGACATGAAAATAATTATAATCCTTGTATCAAATACAAGGATTATAATTATTGTAACAGCAGTGTCCCACAAACAGTCATGGATTGAGTGACCAAATAATTTTTTAAAAAGGGATTATTACCCCTGGAAAAGCTATCCTCGAAGTGACTAATGCCCGGATTGCTGAGATGTGTAATGTAAGGAATCTTCCCTAATGTTTTGCCCTGCTGAGATTCAAACCCGGGTCCTCTTGGTTGCGAGTGCTCTCACCACCAAGCTACAGGATTCCCCGATTTGTTAGTTTTGTGGCCCTTGAGCCTATCCAAATGTCAGGTTAATTTATGTTACAATGCTGGAGTTCAAACAGTGTTTGCTAGCTGTTATGGAACGTGTATTTAATCCAAACGTATTGATGATGTCTACGTACAAATCTTTTCTTTACATCTCCCCACTGTATGTGCTCTCCCAGTCAATTGTGAATGAGCAGGTCGATAACAAGTTAGTGTCATTTTTTTTGGTCACTCTATCGGTGCTGCTGTGTCTGTAAATGAACAAGGAAAGACCAGTCTGCATTTTCTTCTCTTCTCTACAGTGATAAGAGCCAGTAAACCACCGTTTTTCCATCAATCCACACTTTAATCAATTGACAGGACAAAAAGTTGGCTGGAGTTGAAGCAATTAAATTTGATACAAATGTTGACTTCAGTTTTTAAGGGTTCAAAGACATTTTGTTGTTGTGATCTCTTCATTAAAAAAAATATTCTGATGGTTACCTGGTATGAATATCTGACGGGACTGAATGATTAGCTGGTTTCTGTAAGGATCTAAGATTCATAAAAATATGCAAAAGTAAATATGCTGTAAAGGAGACTTCTGAAGCTTTACAAAATAATTTGCATGTGCTTGTCAAACAGTTAGACTACACCTCATGTTTCATGGCAAATTACAAATATTCATATTCCACATTCAATTCAGAAGATTACAGCATCATTTTATTCATTAAATTCATAATGAGTGTAAACAAGTTTAAATTTCACGAACCATTTCTAAGCTATGAAAATGTCAGTAGTTTCAAATGCAGTCAACCATATGTTCTGAAGCTTCCTTTCGTGCAGAACTCTGAACCATGAAGTGAAATTGATTAAATCCTGTAGTTTTACTGCAAGCAGCACCTAAACAAAAAAAATCAAGGATTACATAACAAATATCTATATTAAATGATTTTCAAACCAGTTCGCTAATATTTTCTGATGATTTTTATTTTCTGATGATTTCCAATTATAATGAATACTTTTTGACCTCTGGGACATGTAATACAACTTATTGGAGGATTTTATATTGATTTTAAAAAAAAGTAACAGGGAGCGCAATCATGTTTGTAAACAGCATAGCTCCCCTGGTACATAAAATAACACTTAGATTTGATTTAGCATATTTCAAATTGGGAAGATGTCTCAATGTGCTTCACAGAATATACTATTCAGTCCAGTGACTAAAGGTGAACGAAAACATGTACTGACTAGACATTTTTCATGTTGTGCCCACAAAATATAGTTAATTCAATTTTCAGTATACTCTGTAAAATGCTTTGAGAAGTCTTGAACTTGATGAGGCGCTATATGCAAGGATTGTTAAACCCCTTTCAAGTGTTTTTCTTTGACCTTTTTCATGCACGCTCATACTTGTCCAGGTATTACATTTATTCTATTCCAAGTCCCGGTGGATAATCAATAATAAATGCGATTGGTGTTAAAGATCTGAAAGATGTCCTTTAAAAAAAAAAGTGAATCTGTTAAGCCTGGTAATGCTTTATTTTAATTTTTATTGCTTCTTTCACCACAGCTAATAATTTGAGAAAGTGGAAAGTTCAACAAGTCAATGACCTTGAGTCTACTTGTGAAAATTGCTTTGAAAGTGCATAAATTTAATCTCGATCCTTCATTCACTCTGGCCTTTATCTGTTGGAAATAGAAATTTGTTTTTCTGGACTGGTGGGTTATAGGTGTATGTGGAAACCTACCATCATGCTTAAGAGCAGCCAAACTGGAGAGAATTCAATACATGCCACCTACCTACGAAAATTCTGGTTTTGGAATTCCTGGAGGAACGCATTCTGTTTACTTAATCCAGAGAATAGTAGGCACAGATAGGCAAGAGCTAAAGCTTGGGGACCCACAGAGTTGGCACCGAGATACCGCAAGAGTCTAACCAGCTAAAACCAGCAAGGTTGTCAGTAAAGGCACTGTCTTGACAGGCTTTCCGCTGTTGGACCACCCTGTCTGTCTGCTGTCTGTTTGTCTGCTGGGCTTTGGCTTGTAAGGTTTGCAGGAGCCGAATTGGGAAAAATTACAGTCTCCGGTGACCCAATGGAGTCTGTCCCTCCCGAGTCCTACCCGATGAAGCCAGGTTGGCTGGTATATCATCAGCAGTGCGCTGCATTACTCTGGAGCGTGTTTATATTAGCAACTGGACTAACAGGCCCACCACAGGACTCGCTTGATTTCATTGTCACACATGTTTTGTTGGGAGTCAGTTCATTTCCAAGGAAAATCTGTTTACCTTCCATTTCCCACACCAACCCCCTTCTCCCCATCATGACGATAATCAGCAGGAATTAGAACAAGTATTGAAGCTCAATTTCCCTGCACAAACCTTCCCACAAGTGAGATCACCTGAGTTTTTTCTTAATTAATTGAAAAATGTCATGTAAGACAAACACCGGTGGTCATCCTTCTACGAGTAGTAATAATTTCCAAAAGTAAAAGGTCAAACTTTTTAATTCTGATTCATATTTTAAACTGTTTTTAAGCCTTCTTTGGATCCCTTTCACTTGGAAATCTGAGCATGGTTCGTGCAAGTTATCTTTCTGACAAGAAATTGAAGCCTCTCCATGGTGAATTACAAATCAGAATGATATGGTATGAATGGTATGCGGAACAGTCTTCAATAAATAATGAGCCGAGGTTCTAAATCGCTAGAAAAAAGCGGTTGCATATCTGAATTCATAAGTATGCAGATTGTACACGACACATACCTCTATAGTGTCAGCCTGGTTTTAGTTGGTAGCACTTTTGTCTGTGAATCGAATGTTTGTAAGGGATTGTGACCTTATGGTCCAGGCTGACATCTAATGAAGTGCTAGGGGACCACTTGGTTGTTAAACTCATCTGGTTGTTATTCCAATCCCGAAAATACACTCAATACCTAGTTATGGCGTTGTTGTTTTTTCCTTCCAATTTGAATGCATCAAACTAAATTGGTAAACAACCCAATGTTTCAACTCTGTACGAGATAATAGTTCATTAGTGTCATGCTTTTTATGGGCTAGCATTGCATAAAAATAATTCTCTCTATTAATGCCCACCTCGGCTTCATCAAACAAGGGTTTTCCATCACAATGTGATCACAATTCCAATTTGTAAACTAGATGACCATGTCCATGAAGTACATTACTTATTTAGCTTTGCATAAATAAATGTCAGTGCTGCTATTAGATTTATTCACCATTAATTGTATCAGTAGCAGAAAAATAGCACAGAATCCATCATGCTTAAATGTTATATCAATACACTTTGTGTGCGATAATTCTTTGCCTGAAATTGTTCCCTCACTACTGTGTCTAGCACTTAGTGGCCCCAGACATGCCTGGCAACGGATGTCGGAATGAAGGCAGCCCTCTGTGGGGGTCTCGGTTGTCTGGTTTCCAAGCCAGGCGGGTCCACAGTCCTCTAGGGCACAACTGATAACAGCACAAATGGCCTCGAACATCGATAGAACTTGGAAGGACAGACCAGTCACCGAGTACAGAGAATCATCCCATTCAGCTCCTGTTAACCCTGCAAACCAAAGCCTTGTCGCGTGGACTGATCCTAACTGGAAAGCTCGCCAGACAGCGATTTCAATGGCAAATTATGCAGGTTTGGCTGGATAGTCCCCAAGGCTTGTGTAGGTGGGATCCTTGGATTTCTCAGCCTAGTTTGGATACTCTTAAGCACGGTGATGGATTTCTGTATGTGCCAGACACCCGGCCGATGAAAAAAAAGTAGTGACGTGTAGCTCAGAATGTTATGCTCAGATATAATCACCCAGCTTTGATAGGAATACAATTAAATTACAGAGTGTTGTTCTCACTAAAATGGGCAAAGAATGAACAAATTGACATCATCAAGCTTGACTGAAGTCCTAGTGAACTAGGTTGTGTCATGTAGTTTTGGTGCTCCATTTCCCTTTGGATGTTTAGACTGTGTATGAAAGGTCTGTATCTGTACGTACAGCCCCAAATTAGGAATTTATGTTGTTATCTCCGACATTCTTATGCAGGTACCAATTAACTGCTGATAAAAGTCATTCCATAATTATACTGCTCTTTGACATATAAAATGACCACCTCCCTCAGGGGGCGATTTGGCTCTGCTGGAAGCTTACTTAAGCAAAATATATATACTATATATATATATATATATATATATATCTACATACACACACATGTATGTTACATATATATCAGCAATACAGATATATATTAAAACTTTAAGGGGCAATTGGATGGTACAATTCAGGCAAGATATGTCAAGGTCAAAGTTTGTCCTGCAAGTCACTAAATTAGTTTCTAGCTCCAGAATTCTAGAACACTGTTTCTCCATGAAACTTTATATTTTCCGAAAAGAAAATTTGAAAAAAAATTCAGTCATGCGATCTAATGATCCTCTGCGTCTATCCTCCAGAGCAGTCTTTCGGGCTTATTAAAATGCTGAGCCTTTGTAAAAAGCTCTTCCAAGCAATGTCACCTTTCAACCTTCCGTGATCTTTGGGCATTTCAAAGTAGGTGGCAGTGGCAGTGTCAGCGGAATACAGTTATTCTCAACAAACCTCACTGCAAACGCAAAAGAGACGCCTCCGTTGCTTAGAAATTACATAATTACAGCATGACATCTGCAGACCGTTTTGTTTTGTTGGCCGTAACGGGCTTGTTCACAGCTCAAAAAGAAACCTTAGTAAAATAACCCGCAGTAAAATAGACTGGAGTGATCCAGTGTTGTAGCAACGATCACTGCTGTTTAAAAAGACTGCTCATCAGGAATCAAGTTTATGGATGAGCAGTAACTTTCTCCAACTTAATGTCAATAAAACTGAGGTGATCCTCAGCTCCCGTCAGTCCCACCTCAGCTCAGGTGCCAACTATATCAAGCTCCCTGGTTTCTCACTCCAACTGATGTCCTGCACAGAACCTCAACCAGTTAAAACCTTTGAGCCTCTGACCAACTCTAGTTTTCTCCATCTCTGCAACATCACTTCCTTCCACAATACCTCCCTCGGAACGCAGCCCTGAAATCCTCATCCAAGCCTTTGTCACCTCCATACTCAACATTTCTAATGCCCTACTCCAAGTTCCATCCACCCCAACTTCCAGAACTTCACAGCCCACATCCTCACACTTAATATTCTCCAAAGCATCACTGCCATCCACTCCTGACCTACGATCCTGCAGCGATTATCTTTAAGATCTTCATTATTACCTAAAATGCCTTCATGACGTTTCCCCATCCTATGTTTGCAGCCCTAATCCCACAACCCACTTCTTCCACTCTGCCAACACTTGGTTGCTGAGTGCTATCCACCTGCTCAGCCTCACCATTGGCGAACGAGCCTTCACCCATTTTAATCTGTCCCTCAAAGTCTATTCCTTGCATTGGAAGTAGTTTTATCCTCAAACTCTCACCTCAACCTTCATGGTTCTATCTTTGAATGATTCAGTTTGTATCTCTCAGACTGCGTCCACTTCATCTCCTTCAAACCATTTCTCCTCCAGCTCCCGCATTGTCTCGTGCAGCATTCCTCAGGGCTGTGACCTTGCTACCCTGCTCTTCAATGTCTACATGCTCCCACTTGGTCACATCATCCACCGGCATGGGATCAACTTCCCACATGCTTGTGGATGACACCCAGCTGTATCTTTCTGCCTCCACCCTTGACTCCAGGACCACTGCTGTCTTGACAGGCATCAAGTCCCGCATGAGAGCTAACTTTCTTCGGTTGAACATCAACAAGTCCAAGGCCCTCTTGATTGGCTCCTGTCGGCACATCTACACCTCAGACACTGCCAGCCTTACCATTCAAGGATGCACGCTCCATCTCACTGAGACAGTCCGGAACCTTGGCATCTTGTTCGACCCTCAACTATCCTTTTTACCCCACATCTGTGCCATGACCTGCTCTGCCTTCCCTTACCTCCACAACTGTCTCACACCACAGGCTGCCAAAACTCTCTTACATGCACTCATAACATCCAGGCTTGACTGCGCAAACTCCTGGCTTGTCGGCCTCCCCAACTCTTCCCTCCACAAGCTGCAGATTATACAGAACTCTGCAGCCCATGTCCTCTGCCGCACCAGGTTCCATGACCCTATTACCCCACCATTCGTACCCAACTCCACTGGCTTCCCATCACACAGATGGTACAGTTTCAAGAACCTGGTCTTCACTTTCAAAGCCCTCCATGGCCTCGCTCTCCCCTACCTCTGCGACTTCCTAATCCTCTACTGACCTGTCCACTCCCTCCGCTTAATGGGCTCCGGCCTGCTTCCTATCCCGCCCCACCACTGGCGGGCATTCCTTCAGCCACACTGTCCCCATCCTCTGGAACTCCTTCCCACAGTTCTTCCACCTCGACCCATCCCTTGCCTCCTTCAAAACCCACCAGAAGGTCCTACTCTACACCTGTTTCTCCCTCCTGCTCTCTCCCCTTCCTAATCCCCAACCCAAACTCGGGTCTGAAATAATGTGTGTCCAGTGTGTTCGGACATCCTCCCGACTTGAAAGGCACTGAACAAATGTCATTTTGGTGGTGGTGTTATTGACGTTTGCCATGTCTTGGCATGTTTTTGTGCAGCTTTGCTTCTCTCTGAAAGAAACATTTTCACATTTATCTCAGCTACATAGGGTTTATTCCCAAAACTCACCAAAACCCCCAGTCATGTTGACGCATACAAGTGCGCCAAAAAACTTTGGGTAATACTTTTGAATTCTTGTAACAGCCTTCTGGCAAGATGTGCTAGGGTCGAGACCCATTCTCATGTATTCCACTGCTTGGTAGCTAGTTTCAGAGACAAACAAAACAAATGTAACATCAATTTAGTGCCCCACATCCAAAATACACTTTCAATAAAACAAAGTCATACAAAAAGACGCATTTGTACTGTAATTAAATAAAGGCTCCCCCCACCACCTGAAGACGTCAACACTGTTCACTAGAGGGTGCTATTGTTCCAAAGATTTTCACCAGCATCACTCTGATTTGCCGACAAACCCGGTTTCAGAAAAAAAAATCCTACACAAGTATTTAAACGAGAGTCTTGATTTAATTTAGTTAAGATCCCTTTCATGTGCATTTTTTTAATCAGGCTCTCGTGGGCAGGCATACTGTATGCGAATGCTGGCACATTCCTCTACCCTGCAATGCTGCAATGTGATAACTATATTAGTAAACAGTGGTATCCTTGAGATACAAACTATGAATACTTGAGATACAAACTAAAAATAAAATTTTGAGTCCTGACGAAGGGTTGTAGACCCGAAACGTTGACTCCTTTTCCTTTCTCCATGGATATTGTTTGACCTGTTGAGTTTCCCCAGCAACTTTTGTTTTTATATTTATTTTCTAGTTGGAAGAAACCAGATTGTTTTTTTTAAAAACACACAATCCCTTTTATTTTCCTCTTCCAAACAAGGGAAGAGGAATTCATCGGCTGTGAAGGCAGGTTGGTGACCTGCCCCAGGTCTCTGGCGTTACCTTTCATTAGCAACTGCGAGGAATATGTGCTATATCGGTTTAGGGTGCACAACAGTCAGTGACATTTACCCAGGGTTGTTGCCCTAATTCATCTCAGAAAACGGGCTGCTTAATTTGTTTGGGATATTCTTTAACATACGTTGACCAACTGATAGGTTTAAAGCACATCCTCCGCTAAAAATCCTTATTTGGTAAGGCGACGCACCTCGGAAGAAACCTCATCATGATATCACCGTCCCCAGTAGCGGCCGCACCTCCAGCTGTGCTATCAGCGTAAGCACCTGCTCCAACAATAGGCGAATCACCGACGCGGCTGGAAGGTTAAAGTCCATTTAGATAAGAAACGCAAATGAAACGGCCAAGGTTAAGTTGCATTAGATTTTCAAGCGTATTGGTCAGTGGCTGTCATCGCTATAATTTACTCGACTTCCAAGCCACGCGCTCATAAAGGGAAAATCTTGTTCTATAAGCACTATAAGTGTTGCCCAGGTTTGTAAATAATAAGATAAGAAATTATAAACCTTTAAATTTCACGATTGAAATATGCAGTCAATTTTCCTACTCTTTTCCGTCCTGGCCTGACTTCCCCCCCCCCCCCCCCCCCACTGCTCTTGTCCCTACCTGACTGTACAGCGCCTTGGGACATCCTCTCAACGTGAAAGGCGCTATATAAATGTAAGTTTCGATTGATTGATTGATTGATTGATTGATTGATTGGATAGTGAGTGGCCAGGGAATTGATGTGTTGCACTGTGGAACATCAGAGAGCAGTTCCCCCTTCCTCCCTCGCCTCCTTCAAGGCCGGTCTCAAGACCCTCCTTTTCGATCGTGCCTTCAGCCGCCCTCCCACCTCTCTACCTCCCTCCCCTCACCCCTACCCTGCACCTACCTCCCCCATGCTCGGTTGCAGACCCCTGACCTTTCAGCGCCTTGGGACCTCCTCCCAACGTGAATGGTGCCCTATAAATGTCATGTTGATGATGTTGTTTTGTGCTGATGTCAGTAGGATTGTGTGGGATAAGCGATAAACGGAGACAAAGTACTTCTTGCAGGGTTTTTTTTAAATAGCAGAAGGCGTTGCCAAGATAGGACCATAAAAGGACACAGATTCAAGAGCGTGGAAGATGCTTTTGGGACCTACACCAGAAACTATTTATTTCCCAACTGCTGGAATTCAATACCAGCTGAATTTTTATCCATCGTCTCATGTAATTCAGACCTCTGCGAAAACGTTCATTGAAGTGGATGTTGGACATGGGTTTAACTTACAGAAGGTCAATATATGAATGTGAACAACTTGAATTTATGTAGAGCCCTCCACTCCAGATGGCCTCTCAGAGCGATTCAGAATAACGGATCCAGGGGCAGAGCCAGGGGGAGGGGGAGAAAGGTGACCAAAATCAGGGTTGAAAAGAAAGGTCTTTAGCCGTGATATGAAAATAGGAAAAGAGGGGAAGCAGGAGAATATATGTATTTGCGTGTGTTTGAACCGGCAGTACAAACAGGGGAGAGGTTTTGGGGGCATTACTTTCCCCAATCAAAGTTTATGTAGGAAGAATAATCCCCTTGATTCACTTTACAGTCTTAAGTTATAAAACACCCAATTAGAAGTACACACCCTGGAATTTTATGGTTCGCACCGTTGGTTGATGTCCCAGCTGCCACGTTTCCGTTTTTGTCTATTACGATCATACCTAAATTCAAAAACATTCTCAAACATTATCACAAATTCTGCAGAAATCCCCAACTCCAATCGTCATGCTGAGAAAACAACAACAACAACAAAATTGCACTTACACAGTGCCTTTCATATCGGGAGGATGTCCCAAAGTGCTGAACTTTCATTTCGGGACCTGAGTGTGGGGGGGAAGGTTGGGGTAGGGGGGAGGGAGAGGGGGAAGAGTTATTGGGGGAGCCGAAGGCGCGGTCGAAGAGGAAGGTCTTGAGACCGGCCTTGAAGGAGGAAAGGGAGGAAGCGAGGCAGAGGGATGGAGTTCCACAGTGTGGGAGCGGAGAGGCTGAAAGTCTGGCTGCCGATGATTGGGCGGTTAGGGCGGTGGACGCGTATTTTGTAAAAGGGTATTTTATAATCCCATTTACTTCCATATTGTACATTGGGTTAGGCCACGCTTCAGTAAAATAATAAATAATAATCCTTGTATTTGATGAGAACATCTCATCTCGTGTTGGGAGAAAGTCTTAAAACATATTCCAGGATTTACTTTAAATTGGGCTGGCTGTGTGTTGTAAGCAAATTATAAACATTCTGTGGAGCTCCTGTAGCTCAGTGGTTAGAGCGCTCGCCTTTCAAGCGTGAGACTAGTGTTTCGAATCCAGGCAGGTCAGGGCGAAACCTTGGATACGTTTCCTTACTCCACAAACCTAATAATAATCTGTCCCCAAAAACCCTGTAATAAATTGGTCATTTCAATCCACGACTGTCTGTGGGACACTGCTGTTCACAATTGGCTGCTGAGTTTCGCCCATAAGTATACAGTCAATTCACTTCACAGTATACTCTGTGAAGCGCTTTGAGACGTTAAAAACGCGACATCAAAATGCAAGGATTATTATTATTATTATTTTGGTATAAAACAAACTTGCCAATTGTGTCATGACTGCGATAATTGATGCGTTGCTTCAGGTTTTCGCATTGTTTGGACTGTCGTCTCTCAATTGGCTTGTATGGACCGCAAGATGCTTCTGGATCTGGAAAGACGTTCTGGAAATACAGTAAGATAGTATAAGTAAATAGAGTAAATGCAACATAAGTTGTATCAATTGGGATCCTCACATTTAAGTCCGAGTTGCAGACAAACTGTGTAAATTGTATTAAATCCGATTTAATCAATGATCTACACACACATGTATAATTCAATGTAGCTGGTAAGTGCACGTGCGGCGACTGAACAAGACTATGGGTTCTGCGATTCTATGCAACAGGTACGTATGGGAGTAGTAGAGGATAGGGAAGCGGTGTTATGAGTCAGGAGGTTATTAATAAGAGTAGCGCAAATAAATCCAAGTGGTTTGGATAGGAAACTGAGTGGGACTTGGGCGAATGTACAACTTAGGTGATTGTACTATTTATAAAGATAAGACTTATGCCGGTTTTACTGTCTGTGTTTTCAAACAATCCGTAATTATGTTGATTTTTTAAAAAATTCAGTCAGCAACACACGTCTAAAATGTTAACAAAGATGCCACAAACATTTTGATGGAATTGACACTTACTTTCCAGAAATTGGGTTGGCAATTGTTGGCCAGCCATTTTGCGTACATGGACAGAGAATTATTGGTTGTTAAATCTTCACTTAGGAAACCCATATTCTGAGAGAACATTGATGCTGTTGGGAAAATATTATATTCCTCATGATAATTCATTCAAAACAAAAGGCATCTGAGAAAATTAACAATGTCTTGTGAATAATTCACACTAACCAAAAATATACAAGCAACATCTGATCACTTTTATTGTTTCTCTGCGTTATTGAAACACCTTTTGTTTCAGCTCGGGATCCATTCATTCATTTACAATAGCAATAATAATAAATCCTTGCATTTGAATTGGGTTTCGATCAAGTGGTCGTAACATTCTCAAAGTACGGGAATTTACTGTAAAATCTAGTGACAGCCAACGTACGCAGCCAAATGCGGCAACTAATGTGCCCACAGCGTTGTCACACAAAACGGTCGTGAAGTGAATTCTCTTTGCGGGATTGTTGATCAGAACACCAGGTAAAACCCTCTCATTTGTCAACCCGCGCCATGGGATTTCTCACATCCACCTATTTTTTTTAACATTCGCCTTAAAAAAAAGCAGCTGGATTAAACCTCAGTGTAATGTCTCATTCAAAGGATGACACCTCCAACATGAAATATAGCACTGCATTGAAGCATCAGCCTGGACCAAAGGCTCAAAGTATCATCGCTCAACGGGAAGGGATGTGTGACCGGGCTGCGGACTGGAAGATGGTGACAATGATCTCTTAACGCACACTCTGGGGTCCCCAAACCTCGTCTCTTTTTAACCTCTGCTTAATACTGTACTTTCAGAATTAGTTAAGCAGTCGGGTGGTCATAGGGATGGATAATTGGTCATTTCAAAGTCTGTTTTCCAAAGTGCAGTTTGCAGAATATCTTGAGGCTTAGATTAGAAACAGACCTTGTTTCATCACAGTTAATTGCTCCTTTGAAGTGAAGTTTAACCAGACAAAGCAGCTGACAACAAGTTTAAGGTGTAGACACACACACACAGCGACACTTCTATCTGTTTTTGATGTTTATGCTGATGGATGTGGAATAATGAAGTTAATTTATCCAAAACATGTTTGGGCCATAACTTTAGGAATACTAATGTGATTCCAAAGGTAGAGCAACAAACATTCCGACACTTGAACCTCTACATGTACATTACAGGGGTTTTACTTCAAAGGCAAAACAAGCTATGGTTCCCACTGATTTGCTTGACTTGGCCCCCAGTAAAAAAAACATGCTTATTTTCAGCACTATATCATTCATTATTTATTAAATTATGCAAGTTGCTTTGAACAGAAATAAATTGCAACACTACTGAAATGTGATGCTTTAGGTTGAATTGACGTATTTAGTTGATTTAATTGAATTGGGTTTAACGGGTTTAATTCATGCAACACTGCTAAAATATGTTGCATTAGGATCCTTTCCATCCCACATCCTTGCCATGACCTGCTCTACCTTCCCCCACCTCTGCAACACTGCCCAGCTCCACCACCATCTGACACCGCAAGTCACTGAAACTCTCATACACCAATTCATAACATCGAGGCTTGACTGTGCAAACTCCCTGCTCTTTGGCCTCCCCAACTACTCCCTCTAAAGGCTACAGATCATCCAGAACTCTGCAGCCCGTGTCCTCGCCTGCACTAGGCTCCATGACCATATCAACACCACACTTGCCCGACTCCACTGGCTTTCTTCCCATTACACAGGATACAGCTCAAGATCCTGGTCCTCACCTTGAAAGCCCTCCATGGCCTTGCTCTCCACTACCTGTGCAGCCACCTGACTCCCTACCAACCCTGTCTGCTCCCTTTGCTCAGTGGGCTCCTGTCTGCTTCATGTCCCCAACCTTGCCTGTCTGCTTCATGTCCCCCACCTTGCCTGTCTGCTTCATGTCCCCCACCTTGCCTGTCTGCTTCATGTCCCCCACCTTGCCTGTCTGCTTCATGTCCCCCACCTTGCCTGTCTGCTTCATGTCCCCCACCTTGCCTGTCTGCTTCATGTCCCCCACCTTGCCTGTCTGCTTCATGTCCCCCACCTTGCCTGCACCAACATTGGTGGATGGGCCTTCAGCCACTCTGTCCCCCACCCTTTGGAACTCCACCCTGCAGTTTCCTCTTTGACCGTGTTTTCTATCAACCCCCCCCCCCCCCGCCACCCCCCCCCCCCCCCCCCCGACCTTCACTCTCCCCAATCCTTATTCCCAGATCTGGTATGAAACTGTCTGTCCAGCGCCTTGGGACGTCCTCCTGATGTGAAAGGCTCTGTACAAATTTATTGTGTTGTTGTGATGGGTTAGGGTTATTTTCATGAAGTTGTAGGGCACTGGAAGAAATTAAGGAGTTAAGGGAAAACTTATAAAATAATAATAATCCTTACACTTCATCCGCAAAATTTACAGTATATTCTGTGAAAGGCTTTGAGATGTCGCAACAACATGATAAGGTGCTATACCAAATGCAAGGATTATTATTATTGCATAAACTACCTTTCACATGAGAAGGATGTCCCAAAGTGTTTCACAGGATATACCGGAAAGTTCAGTGCTTCTGTTTTGTGAGCAAACTTATGGATCATTTTTTTAATTTCATGCCTAATAAATCGTAGGTTTTATTGACCAGTAAAGAAAAATTATCCTTTTTCAAATGAATTAGTTGCTGCTACTGTTCGGCAATTAATTACAGTTGCAATGTGACTCATCCTCCGTCTCTAGGTCTTAATATTAGGCTACCTACTAGAGTTGGGAATGAATACTAAAGTGCATGTTCTTTATGTAGCATATAGAGTCCTGTAGCTCAGTGGTTAGAGCAGTCGCCTCACGCACGAGGGACCTGGGTTCGTATCCCAGCAGGGCAAAACCTCGGGCAAGTTTCCTTACTCCACCTGCCTGATAATAATCCCTCAAGAAAAAACACAATAATAAATTGGTCACTTCAATCCACAACTGTTTGTGGGACACTGCTGCACGCAATTGGCTGTTGAGTTTCTCCCACAAATATACAGTCAATTCACGTTAAGCATTGTAAAGTGCTTTGAGACTTCTAGAAGTTGTGAAAAGCACTATATCAAATGCAAGGATTATTATTACAGTATTATTAATTTATCACTTCCATCATGTGAATAAAAAAAATATCTTTAATAAATATAGGGAAACAGGAATAGGAGGCAGTCATTCAACTCAGCAAGCGTTTCCACCAATTTACCAGATTAGATGTTTTAATCCTAATGCCCTGCTCTTTCATCATATCCCTTAACTCATCAATGATTCCAAAATGTATTTTGTGTCTCTTTTCTAAACACAGACACAGTTTTGATTCCACTTCTACAGCTTTCTGGAGCACAACATTCCACATCTTCCCATCCTCTGACCCTAGTTCTAACTGTTGTAGTTCGGTTTTTAAGGCTTTGCCCACTTCAAATTCTCCCTTTACCACTATCTAACTTGTCAATTCCTTTCATTATTTTAAATAATTCAATTAAATCACCTTAACCTTCTCTGCTCCAAGGAATAAGATTACATTCTCAGCCTCAACTCATAAGAAAGCCTGGGTATTAATATGAACCATCGCTAGTTACCCTCCGAGGGTTTAGAATTTATCTCAATGAAATGGGGAGCTAAACTGCTAGCACGAAACACATCTTTCCTAAAATGAGGTGCCCACAGCTGATTACAGCATCTGTGAACTGGATCTTATGATGCATGGACTTGAATCGGTAAAACTCTCTGTTCATCTACCTCCCTTTAGCATTTCCCATTTAGAATACACTCACAACTGCTATTCCTCCACCAGAAGTGTATGACTTCATAGTTTGTGTTAAAAATCCTCTCACACAGTTTAATGGCTTACTTGCTTTAGTTGTGTCATACTGTATTTTTCACTTGACTTCTTCGCAATTGACACCCTCAACCCTCGTGTCATCTGCAAACTTACAAATAGGTCCCTCCATTCCTATTTCAAGGACACTGATATATAGGGTGAAAGGCTGGGCTCCATCAATTCCTGGGGACACTATTTTTTACCTCTCGCCAATCAAGTTGTTTTACATCAACTCTCTGTTTTGTGTCTTAAAACCAATTTCCTATCAACAGCAGAATAGTACCTACCTTCCACTCTATGTGATTAATTTTTAGCTAATTATCTTTTACGTGGCACTTTAACAAATGCTTCATGGATACACATACACATGAAACCCATTGATTTCTGACTGCGATAATAATTTAAAAAGATAATAACAATTAGACGACTGAGGTTTTGGTCAATCGAAATCCATGACTGTTTGTGGGACACTGCTGCACGCAATTGCTTGCCGTGTTCCAAATGAATGAAATTGGAATGAAAGTTTTTTGACATCTGTGACACTCAATACAACTCATTGAAGAGTAGCGTCCGTCGATATGGGAATTTTCCGATTTAGATATATCGATGGGCTTATATCGAGATATACCGAAATATCGATATTTTCAGGGTTTTCGTACTGCGCATGCAGGGCCTATCTCTTCAGGAGGTAAATATCTTCCTCTCGCTGTGTCTCTCACATTCACTTTCTCCATCTCTTTGTTTTTCTGTCTGTGTCTCTGTGTCTCTCTCCTCTTTCACATCCCTCCCATCTCTATCTATCTGTATATTATCACATCCACCCTGTCTCTCCCCCCATCCACCACCCCGCCGCCGTCCCTCTCTCCCCCCCCTCCCCCCCGTTGTCTCTCTCCCCCGCCCCCCCCCCACCCCTTGCATACCTGTATATTGTATTCGAGTACTATGAATGCAATATGGCAGCTTTGCACCTCGGTCTGTGCATTGTGTATAGAGATGAGCATTCTGGGTCTTGTAGTTCAGTGTGCGCGCATCCCGATTTTTTCGATATAGTGACCTTTTTGATATATCGATATTTTTGAAATGCCTATATCGGCGTATCGATATGAAAATTATATAGGGTTTTAGCGATATATGGATATATCGCCGGACCCTATTGAAGAGTTGATATTGATTTTTTTTTAAATTAAGAGATAGTGCAGTTAGTTTGTAAACAGCATGGCTCCCCCTGGTACATATAATAGTAACCCTTACAATTGATAGAACATATTTCACATTGGGAAATAATAAGAATAATTTTTGCATTTGATACAGCGCCTTATCACATTGTTGAGATGTCGCAAAGTGCTTCACAGATTATACTGTTCCGTGTGGCAACTATGGATGAATGAAAACACATAGAGTATATTCTGTGAAGCTCTTTGAGACGTCTCACCCACGTGATAAGGCATTATACCAAATGCAAGGATTATTATTATTATCTTCCTTTATACTTTCAACTTACTTCCTCAATAAATACTTTATTTATACATAGAGTTTTTTGTTGAAATGATTCTCAACAAATAACACAGTACGGTACAAACTGTCATTAAAAATCCTCACGATGGAGCCCCGAACATTAATTGGTCTCTGCGTAAAGAAAACTTCCTGGTATCTGTCCGAAATTGCGCTTTGCAACTCTAAACCAATGTCCTTCCTTTTTTTAAACGGCTCTTACATAATCAATTGGCTGCCACCTTCCGCCCACAAAATACAGCCAATTCACTTAACAGTACTGTATATTCAATGAAGTGCTTTGAAATGACTAATGATGAGGATATCAATGCCTACCTGATTCCCCCACTAACAGTGTATGCCTGGTGTGTTCCATCACTGCTCGAGCCACGCTGATTGCACTTTTGATTCTTCTAAGGTCTGCAACTGCCCCAACTTCCATTGTGTTGCTGACGGACACAGTTTAAATAACTATTCACATCAAACCGAACAGGTACAATAACGGTGGAACTCAGACATATGACATTTTAATCATTTAAACAAACGATGTATTGTGAGTTTTAATCCTTCCACATTTTATTTTGTCTTTGATTCTCACATCTGTTGCACTTTCATTAGTATCGTTGCATACCATTATGCGGTGATAAGGCATAAATACTTACAATGAAAAAGAAGTATTTAATATTAACATGATTTATATTCAGTGTCTTGAAAAATTATTGCAAGATTAAGTTGAAACATTAGACATTCACATTTGCCAGTATGGATTTAAAGAGATGTGGGCGTCTGAGTAGAATGTCATTAAAGATAGGATAAAAGTGTTGAATCATAATAATTCTTGCATTTGATATAGTGCCTGACTACCAGGGCCAATAGAAATGTTGGATTTTGCAGAGAGTGTTAGATTTCACGGAAAAATTTCAGCTGCAATTTGCTAGGGGCCCATCTTATCACATAATCAAGACATCTCAAAGAACTTAACTGGATTTAGTGTCATTGCCTACCCATTCATAATCATAGCATCCAAACTCGTCTCTCCATGTTCATCTGGGCTTCCACCATATCCCACGCTGCCATCACACTGGTCAACTTCACACTGAGCGCAACCTTTTTCCACGGCGTCTAATGCTGAGCCTCCAGACTGGAGAGTGCTCCAGGCTAAAAACAAACACGAAAGACATTCAAGTTAATAACTGGTGAAGATACACACCACTTCAAAACAAGGTTTAAGCCAATTTGTGCATCGGAGGCACAAGCTTCAACATTTATTTGAGGATATGCTTTAAAAAAAACTGTACACAATACAGTATTTTGAAAATATTCACTTCACCAAGTACAGTACATGCGAAAGTAAAATAACCCATTTGATGGCTTGAACTTAAAAATACGTCTCCCATTTCTAGAAAAGCATGCCTCAGGATGTAGCAGTCACAGACTGCTTGATACTCGATATAGATTGAAATAAATATTGGTGGAAACGAATTTGTAGGGTCTGACAATAACAATAACAAATGTCAATACATTTTCAACGGGGGCTTTCGCTTACAGAGGGCCTTTTCACGTTGAGAGGATATCTCAAAGCACGTGCAGTCGTACAGAGCCCTACACGCGGGGTAGTCTCGGAGCCATTGTTAATGGTGCACAGAAGAGTAAGGTTTTGAGGTGTGATCTAAAGACAGGCAACGAGGGATCGAAGCAGGGAGTTCAAAGTTACGGGGTATTGTGGCTGGAAGCGTGAGAGGCGAATATATCATTGCAAATTGCTGTAGTTGTTAGTCCCTACTCAATCAAATAATTTAATCCGCACCGATTGTCAAAAGCATTTGAGCTAGAAAGCGGCCGAAATACTGTTTGTCCAGTGCCTTGGGACGTCCTCCCAATGTGAAATGCGTAAACAAATGTAATATTGTTATTGTTGTTCAACAAATTCCCTCGATTTTGGTGTTGGAGGAAATCCAGATCTCCTCGCAGTTGGAGTTGGAGGAGAGGATGGGTGAGGCATGAGAGGGTAAACGGGAGGAGAATGATGAGCCGGTTGGTGATGGAGAAGAGCAGCTGGGGGTTTAACTTTAATTTCACTTGCAATGCTTTGTATCAGCTGTTTTGAGCCTACCAGACAATGCCCAGTCCTCCTGGTGCAAAGGCCATTTAATCCAGGTGACATTTCACATCTTTCACCTGTACTTATAACAATAGAAACAACCAGAGGTGGCTGGTGAAAATACTCTGGGTGGGATGGGGTGGGATGGGATGGGGTGGGGGGCTCTGTGGTCAGTCCTTGTTAAAACAGGCTCAGCCTCTGTGACAGTGTCAAAGCTGCCTACTCCCACCCTCCTCGCCACTCAGACTCCAGGTCCAACAAATTGGGAGTAGGGCAACAGGGGGCCATGTCATTGGGGCTCGGAGGAGGACTTCCCAAGGCTCAGGGTTTCCTCTCTTGGCTAAAGGGGGGAGCTCTAGATCGATTTTGGAGGGTGGTGGGGTTGGGGGGGTGGGCGCTAAGCACCCTTTAATCCAGCCGCCTGCCCTTATGATAATAACAATGCTTGCATTTGATGTAGTGCTTTTCATGCAAGGAGAATGCCTTGCAGTGCTTCACAGGATCTACATCAAAGTGTAGCGACTGGTATTTTGTAGGCAATGCAACTCTGAACCACATCTGGGCAAAGTTCGCGACTCAGAGCAACATCAGCAGTGATCAAAGTTGAACAATCTCAGAGCCTAATGGCATTGCTACCATTGCTGAATTGGATCCCAAACAGAGCTCTTTAGAGTTAGGGGGCTTTTAGGATTGTCAACACAATCCTCACACAAAACTGCTATTAGTTGTTGAGAGACCTAGTGATGGTTAAATGTTTCCTCACTAAAATCTCACACCTGAAATATATACAATGTCTACAATTGACAATGTCAACGGTTCTGGTTCATTTATCGTACTGAGGTACAGAATTAATTTTCATCCCCCTTTAATCATTCATACCTCCTGATCAGAATGAAAAACTGTGAGAAAGTACCTGCAAAGAGATGATCTGGCAGTAAATTAAGATACTTATTAGCAGAAATTACTGCGTTCACTCACAAGAAGCACCCTTGACCAGGAGAATATTGATAAAAGGTTTAGTGCCTACAGGTTGGATTACCAATTACCATCTACTCACTGTTACGTGTTTGCACAGTATATCACTCAGATATATCACAAATGTCACTTGCACAATTTCCTTGATATTTGCAAGTCCTTTTAACTACTTAACTCTTGAAAAACAAGTGGCATAAGAACTGAGTAGCAAACAACACATCTAATTTTTGTCTTAAAAACACTAAGAGTTGTAGTTGTACTAAATCTGAAGCGCTTTGAGACGTCGATAAGATGTGAAAAGCACAATACCAAATGCAAGGATTATTTTTATAGTGATACACAATATACAATTGATATAATGCCTCATCACATTGCCGAGATGTCTTAAAATGCTTTGAAGGATATACAGTACTGTAAAGTGATGTAACACTGAATGTGGCATTGAATTTACACAGCAATGACCTACAGACAGTCGAGGTGCGAGTGACCAATTTGATTTGGGGGATTGTGGCCACAGTTGGACGAACTCTCTTCTGCCTTTGCCTGCAAAGTCCATCTAAACAGACAGCTGGGACCTTGGTTTCACGTCTAATCAGAAGCCTGGCCCTCTGACACATCTCCAGTACTGCATTTCCTTGTCACCGACACATCTCTCAATTTCGCAACTCCCCCAAATAAAAACAAAATGTAGGAACTACATTATTGCGCAGCCACTAGCAACATTCATTATTTTTGCTTTAAATCTACACCGCGTGCTTGCAATTAATAACGTCTCAAGGATGGCCTCCGGGCTGTTTTTAACGAGCCACGGGCTGCTGGTAAATAAATGCGCCTTGTATTTCTGGCAAAGGCGAGCGCCCGCGTGCACCGCGGGGCTGAACCGTGATTTGAATGAAAGCTTGAACTCCACTCGTTGCTTAATTAAAAACTTTCAAAACAATTCTCTTCGAGCTGCGTGTTAAATGTGCCCGGAATGCTCACGGAAATAAGTTCGGAAACCCCCGAGAGAAAGGCCGAGGGATTTAATTATTAATGATGGGTCTTTTTTTTTTTAAGACAACATCTGTACAGCGTGCGCAGCTGTGTGTTCGTGAAACTTTTGGTCGGGCGTAAGCGTTCACACGACAGGCGGTTTGAACAGCTCCCTTATCTTAGCGACGTCTCAAAGCGCTTCACAGAATAAACTGTAAAGTGAATTGACTGTATATATATTGTGGGCGAAACGCGGCAGCCGATTGCGCACAGCGGCGCGTCCCCCCCCCCACACACACACGGTCGTGGATTGAAATGACCAATTGTACGATTGTGCTTTTTTTTTTTGCGTGGAGGGATTATTATTATTATTATTATTAGGCGCGCGGAGCAAGGGAATTCGCCCAGACCTGCCCGGATTCGAAACACAGCTCTCACGCTTGTAAGGCGAGCCTTCCAACCACTGAGCTACAGGACTCCGCTGTCTGGGCGAAACTCGGCAGCCAATCGCAAACAACAACAACAACAACAACAACAACAACAACAACAACTTCGATTTATACAGCGCCCTCCAACGCCGGACAGCGCCTCAGAGCGCTTCAATCAGTCGGGGTGCGAACGGCCAATTTAATATTATTATTCAGGTGTTTGAAGGTAATATTAACCCCCTTCAGAAAAGCCACGAGCAGTCGGGTTGCTGCTTCCCGCTGCGTGAACAGCCGCGGTTTGGAGTAAGGAAAGGAGCCTGAGGTCCCCCCCCTCCCCCATTATTGTACGTGTGCGCGCGCCCACATCTGGGTCACACGATACAGTCGCCCAATGTCATCGGGACACACCCAGAGACAGCCCCTGCCTCTCTCCCCTTTGTGTGTGGGGCCCACCGCGCTGCTGCACTCACCACTCTGAGTTGCCCTTTTAAAGCTCCACGTGTGGATGACGAGCGGCAGCTGTGCGGTCAGCGACAGGCAGACACTGAGCAGCAGGACCACACTGCACCGCGGCCCCATAGCCTGTCTGTCTGTCCCTCTGTCTGTCTGTCTGTCTGTCCCTCTGTCTGTCTGTCTGTCTGTCTGTCTGTCCCTCTGTCTGTCTGTCTGTCTGTCTGTCTGTCTGTCTGTCTGTCCCTCTGTCTGTCTGTCTGTCTGTCCCTCTGTCTGTCCCTCTGTCTGTCCCTCTGTCTGTCTGTCTGTCTGTCTGTCTGTCTGTCTGTCCCTCTGTCTGTCTGTCCCTCTGTCTGTCTGTCTATCCCTCTGACTGTCTGTCCCTCTGTCTGTCTGTCTGTCTGTCTGTCTGTCCCTCTGTCTGTCTGTCTGTCTGTCTGTCTGTCCCTCTGTCTGTCTGTCTGTCTGTCCCTCTGTCTGTCTGTCCCTCTGTCTGTCCCTCTGTCTGTCCCTCTGTCTGTCTGTCTGTCCCTCTGTCTGTCTGTCTGTCCCTCTGTCTGTCTGTCTGTCCCTCTGTCTGTCTGTCTGTCTGTCTGTCCCTCTGTCTGTCTGTCCCTCTGTCTGTCTGTCTGTCCCTCTGTCTGTCTGTCTGTCTGTCTGTCCCTCTGTCTGTCTGTCTGTCCCTCTGTCCCTCTGTCTGTCCCTCTGTCTGTCCCTCTGTCTGTCTGTCTGTCCCTCTGTCTGTCTGTCCCTCTGTCTGTCTGTCTGTCTGTCTGTCCCTCTGTCTGTCTGTCTGTCCCTCTGTCTGTCCCTCTGTCTGTCTGTCCCTGTCAGTCCCTCTGTCTGTCTGTCCCTCTGTCTGTCTGTCTGTCCCTCTGTCTGTCTGTCCCTCTGTCTGTCTGTCCCTCTGTCTGTCTGTCTGTCTGTCTGTCCCTCTGTCTGTCTGTCCCTCTGTCTGTCTGTCTGTCCCTCTGTCTGTCCCTCTGTCTGTCTGTCCCTCTGTCTGTCTGTCCCTCTGTCTGTCTGTCTGTCTGTCTGTCCCTCTGTCTGTCTGTCTGTCTGTCCCTCTGTCTGTCTGTCTGTCCCTCTGTCTGTCCCTCTGTCTGTCTGTCTGTCCCTCTGTCTGTCTGTCCCTCTGTCTGTCCCTCTGTCTGTCTGTCTGTCTGTCCCTCTGTCTGTCTGTCTGTCTGTCTGTCCCTCTGTCTGTCTGTCTGTCCCTCTGTCTGTCTGTCTGTCTGTCCCTCTGTCTGTCTGTCCCTCTGTCTGTCTGTCTGTCCCTCTGTCTGTCTGTCCCTCTGTCTGTCTGTCTGTCCCTCTGTCTGTCTGTCCGTCTGTCCCTCTGTCTGTCTGTCTGTCTGTCTGTCTGTCTGTCCCTCTGTCTGTCTGTCTGTCTGTCTGTCTGTCCCTCTGTCTGTCTGTCTGTCTGTCCCTCTGTCTGTCCCTCTGTCTGTCCCTCTGTCTGTCCCTCTGTCTGTCCCTCTGTCTGTCTGTCCCTCTGTCTGTCCCTCTGTCTGTCTGTCCCTCTGTCTGTCTGTCTGTCTGTCTGTCCCTCTGTCTGTCTGTCCCTCTGTCTGTCTGTCTGTCCCTCTGTCTGTCTGTCTGTCCCTCTGTCTGTCTGTCCCTCTGTCTGTCTGTCCCTCTGTCTGTCTGTCCCTCTGTCTGTCCCTCTGTCTGTCTGTCCCTCTGTCTGTCTGTCCCTCTGTCTGTCCCTCTGTCTGTCTGTCCCTCTGTCTGTCTGTCCCTCTGTCTGTCTGTCTGTCCCTCTGTCTGTCTGTCCCTCTGTCTGTCTGTCCCTCTGTCTGTCTGTCCCTCTGTCTGTCTGTCCCTCTGTCTGTCTGTCTGTCCCTCTGTCTGTCTGTCCCTCTGTCTGTCCCTCTGTCTGTCTGTCTGTCTGTCTGTCTGTCCCTCTGTCTGTCTGTCCCTCTGTCTGTCCCTCTGTCTGTCCGTCTGTCCCTCTGTCTGTCTGTCTGTCTGTCCCTCTGTCTGTCTGTCTGTCCCTCTGTCTGTCTGTCCCTCTGTCTGTCTGTCTGTCTGTCTGTCTGTCTGTCTGTCTGTCCCTCTGTCTGTCCGTCTGTCTGTCCCTCTGTCTGTCCCTCTGTCTGTCTGTCCCTCTGTCTGTCTGTCCCTCTGTCTGTCCCTCTGTCTGTCTGTCCCTCTGTCTGTCTGTCTGTCTGTCCCTCTGTCTGTCCCTCTGTCTGTCTGTCTGTCCCTCTGTCTGTCTGTCTGTCTGTCCCTCTGTCTGTCTGTCCCTCTGTCCCTCTGTCTGTCTGTCTGTCTGTCCCTCTGTCCCTCTGTCTGTCTGTCCCTCTGTCTGTCTGTCTGTCCCTCTGTCTGTCTGTCTGTCCCTCTGTCTGTCTGTCTGTCCCTCTGTCTGTCTGTCTGTCCCTCTGTCTGTCTGTCTGTCCCTCTGTCTGTCTGTCCCTCTGTCTGTCTGTCCCTCTGTCTGTCTGTCTGTCCCTCTGTCCGTCTGTCTGTCTGTCTGTCCCTCTGTCTGTCCCTCTGTCTGTCTGTCTGTCTGTCCCTCTGTCCCTCTGTCTGTCTGTCCCTCTGTCCCTCTGTCTGTCTGTCCCTCTGTCTGTCCCTCTGTCTGTCTGTCTGTCTGTCTGTCTGTCCCTCTGTCTGTCTGTCCCTCTGTCTGTCTGTCCCTCTGTCTGTCTGTCCCCCTGTCCCCCTGTCTGTCTGTCTGTCTGTCTGTCCCCCTGTCTGTGCTGCTCACACTGACTGACCCGGAGCTCAGCCCTTTCCTATCTCACACACAGTTACGGTGGCCGCCGAGGGTTACTGTCTCACACACCAGCCCAGGCCTGGCCTGTCTGTCTGTCTGTCTGCACAGCTGCTCCCTCCCCCGCAACACAATACAGCTGAGAAGCCACCCCCCCCCCCCTCCCTCTCTCCCTCCCTCTCCCTCTCCAACCCCCCCCCCTCCCCTCTCTCCCTCTCTCCCCACCCACCCACCCCCTCCAACCCCCCCCCACCCCTCCCTCTCCAACCCCCTCCCTCCCCCCCCCCCCACCCCCACCCCTCCCTCTCCCCCTCTCTCCCCACCCACCCACCCCCTCTCCCTCCCTCACCCCCACCCCCACCCTCTCCCCCTCTCTCCCCACCCACCCACCCCCTCTCCCTCCCTCACCCCCACCCCCACCCTCTCCCCCTCTCTCCCCACCCTCTCCCCCTCTCTCCCTCCCTCACCCCCACCCCCACCCTCTCCCCCTCTCTCCCCCACCCTCTCCCCACCCCCACCTTCTCCCCCTCTCTCCCCCACCCTCTCCCCCACCCCCACCCTCTCCCCCCCCTCTCCCCCACCCCCACCCTCTCCCCCCCCTCTCCCCCCCCCTCTCCCCCCCCCCTCTCCCCCCCCCTCTCCCCCACCCCCACCCTCTCCCCCCCCTCTCCCCCCCCCTCTCCCCCACCCCCACCCTCTCCCCCCCCTCTCCCCCACCCCCACCCTCTCCCCCCCCTCTCCCCCACCCCCACCCTCTCCCCCCCCTCTCCCCCACCCCCCCCACCCTCTCCCCACCCCCACCCTCTCCCCCCCCTCTCCCCCACCCTCTCCCCCCCCCCCCACCCTCTCCCCACCCCCACCCTCTCCCCCACCCTCTCCCCACCCCCACCCTCTCCCCACCCTCTCCCCCACCCTCTCCCCCCCCCCCCCCACCCTCTCCCCACCCCCACCCTCTCCCTCCCTCACCCCCCACCCTCCCTCCCCCCCCCACCCCCCCCACCCCTCCCTCTCCCCCTACCCACCCACCCACCCCCTCTCCCCCCCCCCACCCTCTCCCCCACCCCCACCCTCTCCCTCTCCCTCTCCCCCCCCTCACCCCCTCTCTCCCCCCCCCCCACCCAAAACAATGCACATTTTCTGGAAGACGCCAATGTATTTCAGGGCTTTGAGGAGAGAGGCAGCTATCACTCAGAGCCATGCGCTCACAACAACAACAACAACAAAATGACATCGATAGAGCGCCTTTCGCGTCGGGAGGACGTCCCAAGGCGCTGAACACCCGAGTGGGTGTAGGGGTGGGGGGGGGGGGGGGGGGAAGGAGAGGGGGGGAGGGGGGGAGGGGGTGTCAGAGTTAGGAGGGGAGCAAAAGGGCACGGTCGAAGAGGAAGGTCTTGAAGGGAGGAAAGGGAGGAAGCGATGGGGAGGGTCTGCGGGATGGAGTCCCACAGTGAGGGGGGCAGAGAGGCCGAGAGCCCGGCGGCCGATGGTTGGGGGGGGTTAGGGCGGTGGACGCGGAGCGAGGCCTGAACGGAGGGTGTGGGCACAGGCTGGTAGGGAGACTGTAGGTCAGAGAGACAGGCGGGGGCCGGGCCGTGAATGGCCTTGAAAGCGAGGACGAGGATCTTGAATTCGACCCCCTGGGAGACGGGGAGCCAGTGGAGACGGGCGAGGGTGGGGGTGATGTGGTCACTTTAGCTGGCGTCGACTCCCGAGCCTTCTCCCCAATGTACATTCTGGGCTCCCCCAAGCCTTATTAGCTCTTGTCAGCCGACACCTGATATACTCCAGGTTAGACAGGCAGGATTTGTCACTCCAGGGATGCAGAACACATTCCATTCAATCCACAAGATTTGCCACGTGTAAGTGGAAGTCTCAATTTAAGTTTGGAAATCATTAAACATGGTGATTGGTTTCCGCACGGGTATCATTTTTCAGTCTGGCTTGGATACTTTTAACCATATTGATGGGTTTCCACACGTGTCAGACCAAAATAAAATGTGTTTGGAAATTGGGAAGTCTCATTTAACAAGTTATACAAGTATTTATTGCCATACAGAGTATTTCTCAAAGGACATCTAAAATGGTTGATACCACTAGCTAATGGCACTTCAATATCACACAGATTTTAAAATGTCTATTCCTCTCCCCTGGGGTTTGTAGCCTTTGGCACAGAAAATGTAGTGTTATAATTGTCCCTTAATGGTCTGCAAGAGTGACGGCTGCTTTCCCTTCTACAGAACGACCATTCTGTAAGGCAGGAGTTTAAAACCATTTTAGATTTTAAATTGAGTAAGGAGGTGCTTGATTAAAATACCTTGTCACAAATGTTTGCGTGCCACAATTATTCGAGTCACCGAAACGCCTAAACCGTTCATCAAAAATTATTTATTTATGAAATGTTGATGATTGTGTATTGAAAACAGTCGGTACTGTGCTAACTAAAAATGCTAATTATTTTGCAAGATGTTCCTTCAGAATTAAAATAATTATTTTCCGTACTTCAACCACGTTAATAAAGTACTCAGCTAATTGATATTGTTTAACTGTTGATTTTTAAGCTGTTTTCAAACAAAGATGTACATTGTACAGTAGAGAAACAGTGTAGAGACTGTATAGTGCCTCCTCGCCCCCCTTCACCTCTCTGCGGCCTTTGAGACCACGGACTCTGAGACGCCGAACAGTGTGGAGGGCGCTATATAAATCAAAGTTGTTGTTGTTGGACCACTCAATCCTCCTCAACTTCCACATGTATGTGGATGACACCCAACTCTGTCACTTTGACTCCACCATTGATTCCAGGACAACTGGCATTCCTGACAGACTGCCATCAAGTCTGACACAGACACAAGTTCCGGAGGAGAGACAGCTTTCTACAGCCGTGTTCAGTGATCAATAGGGCATACGTTTACATACACGATCACTTGAGGAGTTCTACTAAACTACTGGTTAACAATGACTGTGCAAACAAATACCAGAAAACTAATATGTAGATCTAGCGAAACGAGAGAAACAAACTGATTGCTCCCAACAGGCTGGCAATGCATACCAAGTGTCATGCGTGTTCACCAACCTTTAAATCTTCCCGTGAAACTTTGACTTGCGGATATCATTAACATCCCGTGGCACAGTAGCATAAGGAAGTCCTAAATGTAAAACGTATTGCTTCTCATTCAATTTGCAAAATTACGTTGTATAGTAATTTGAGGTACCAACAGTTTAACGGACTTTTTAAGTGTCATTTCTGACTGTCAACCAAGTAGCATTTTAGCATCCAATCAGTGGATGTTAGCAGAGCAATTGACCTCCTGGTGAAACCCATATGCCCAAGGTCTGCGGTATGTACAATGTTTTAGGCTATGATGGCGTATTTCCTGGAGTCAGACAGATTGAGTTTAGATAGCCCATACCTTCCAGCCATTTTCTGGCACCACATTCTTTACTGATCTACACAAGAACTGTGTTACCACAGGCTGCGGGAAACTATTTGGAGTTACCGAGGGAGATTACGCCCCTGAAATAACTTGAGCTAAATTACGTGCAGTAATTGCCTGCAAGTTTTACTACTGATGAAGGAAAACTTTGTAAATTGACTGTGTAAATTCACTGGGGGATTCTCTTACGATATTAAAATTTACAATATAACTAGCAAAATAATTCTCCAGTCTTCAATATGAAGCGCCATAATATCCAATTTTACATTTATGTATAGACCCTTTCATGTCAAAACAACGTCTCAAAGGTGCTTGACGTTTGCCAATACTTAAAATAATGGAAAGGATTTGCTCCATTTCCCCTTTTCTAATCTAGAGTACCGTGTTTATTAAGTTCTTCTCTTTTTCTTGCCTCATCTCTGCAGCTGGTGTTTTACAATCACATGTTTAGATTGAGCAGCAACGACTAATTTAACTATTTCGGCCTTCAGTAAAGTCTTTTCAGGCCGATAAAAGTATTTATTATGCGTCACATGTTTGATAAACGGAAATATATCCAGAGACAGAAGCCCCTGTATGGAGTTTGAGGTCACAATCTGCGCTAGTTTGCACCACGTGATCAGAGATGCCATGTTTCGGATGCAACATTAAACGAAAAAGCTTTGTTTTCCTGTTCAGGTGGACGGTAAAGATGTTTGAAAAGAGACGGGAGTTTCTTGTCAGATTCATTTCATGGCAGTTCGTGAGACCTTGGTGTGTGCGGATTATACACCTCCTTCACCCAATGAATCCATACACTTTAGAATATATCCCGTGTAGAAGTTTAAAATATCTCACCAAAGTGCCAAGGAACTAAATCAAACGCAAGGATTATTTTTGTTATTCCAGTTTGGACACTCGTGGTTAGCAATGGTGTTATAAAATTTATTATAATTTTTTAAATATAAAAATGTATTATAAGTGTTTTACTTTTCCTTGCCACGGAATTTCCCATTATAACTACACAATCAAACACATTGCTGTGGTGAGCGAACAGCACATTATACATTTTATTGTCTCTCAATTTGTGACTGGGAGGGGAGTCTGTCACATAAGTCAGTAATAATCACAAACACAGCACAGGAGTTGAAGGCGACTGTTCCAGGCGACTCTAACATCTAAACAACAGCAACAGGACTTTCCGGGACTCGATCCCACTTGAGAAGCACAACATAAGTGCAACTGATCAGTCAATCAGTCAACATTGCATTCTGATCAATGCAGAACACATTTCCCAGGACATTTTTAGACGAGAACTGAATGTTGTCGGTAAATGTAGGAACTTTGGCCGCCTGCTCTGACATCAGAAACAACTAGTCACTGTTGATATATAGGGTACATTTTAATTTGTTTTATACTTCTACCTGGCAGACTGATATGCGATACTGTACTCGGACACCAGATTTGTCACAACTTTCATTTTGTGATTTCAGGTTTGCAACCCTCCTCTTCGACCGTGCCTCCTGCTGCCCTGCCAACTCCCTCCCTCCCCCTCCTAACTCACTCCCACCCTTCCCCCCTACTCTGTCCCCTCTCCCTTGCCCGGGACGGGGGAGGGGATGGAGGGGACGGGACGGGGGAGGGGACGGACGGGACGGAGGGGACGAGGGAGGGGACGGGGAGGGGATGCAGGGGACGGGATGGGGGAGGGGGCGGAGCGGACGGAGGGGACGGGACCAGGAAGGGGACAGAGGGGACGGAGGGGACGAGATGGGGGAGGGGATGGAGGGGACGGAGGGGACGTCCTCCCAACGTGACAGGCGCTCTGTAAATGTAATTTTGTTGTTGTTGTTGTAACTTCTGCGCTGCAAATCTAACTTGAAAAAAAATCTCATCTGTTTCTCATTTTCCCTTCTGGCAATTTACGATTCCGTCAATTTCAATAAACAAAACAAATACCGTGTGGATGGCAAACTAATCCTTATTTCTAAATGAGAGCAACTGATTTATAAATAGTTCTGAAGTTTGTTTAATCGTGAATTCAGCAATGTAGTTTAAGCAGACAAAGATTTTATGCAAAAGTGTTTCCATTTTGGATCTCCACACACGTTTGGAACAATTCATTCAATTGATTATAACATTATATAGTAATAATCCTTGCACTTGATATGGTAGAAAAAAGTCACAAGTGCTTCAAAGGATTTACTGTAAAGTGCAGTGACTGTGTAGTTTGTCGGTGAATCCAGTCACCAATTTGTCCACGAACAGCCATAAAGTGAATGACTAATTTTTTATCCGGGAAATTGTTAACCAGGACAACACTCCATTTGTTTTTGGAATCTTGCCATGGGTCCTTACCCATGGCAAGATTACCTTGCCATACCTATAACACAGCTGCACTTCTCGGTCCGAAAGTTGTGGCCACAGTTTGTTAAAGTTGTGCCTTTGTAATGTCAGTTCAAGTTCAATTACGCTTTCCTATTGACAGGGGGATGGACCGATGGAAAATGTTAATGAGTATGCCAGTATCTACTTGTCCATCAGCCCTAGTGGATACTTGCGCACTCAGTAACATTTGTGGTACAATAATTGTGAAAAGTTGCTGTGTGATAAAGGTTGCAGTTTCTGCAACAAAATCTAGGCCCATGATGTTTTTTACAGCCTTGGCCTTAAATCTTTAACGTCTACCCGAAGTGGAAGATGGGGTTTCAGTTTACTGTCTCATCTGTAGATTGGAATCTATTTCATCAGCTGCAACAACAACAACAACTTGCACTTAGATAGCATCTTTCATGTACAATAATGTTTCAAAGTACATTAAAGCTTGTTCCGGGCATGTTATTGAAGCAACCTGAGCGATCGTGCGATGATTTTTGCAGCAACGTTGGGGGCCCTGTCTGCTTGATTCGATAACAGTCCATCAGAGCAAGAGCGAGAACACTGAAATGAGTTATTTCATCACCAGCACCCCAGGGGTTATACGCCACCACTAATGGTTTTGAGTTGGCTATAAAAGTGTTCCGGTATTGAGGCTATCACCCATCACTGTACTGTATTTAAAAATGTATGAGTCCTGCCTTTACCCTTTGAATTTGCACTGATATATTATAAAACCATTAATGGAGAACCGTCCTCATGGCAAAGTATTTAACAGAGCTTTTATCATTTGTCTAAAATGGCATAAATTGTGATGAATTGTTGTGTCCAGGCATACTTTTAATGAAACTGCCCAGAGATCCTTCTGCTTTTCTCCTTCCCCAAATAAAAACTTAACACCTTTTCATGAAATGGAGCCTTTAACAATCCGTACTGGTGCAGACGGGTGTTGTGATCAGCTGACAGAGCTCTGACAATAATAATCCTTGCATTTGGTATATACCTGTACCGCTTTTTCACGTCTTCCAGACATCTCAAAGCGCTTCACAGAATATACTGCGAAGTGAATTGACTACAGTATATTTGCGGGCGAAACGCGGCAGCCATTTGCGCACAGCAGTGTCCCACAAACAGTCGTGGATTGAAATGACAAAATTTATTGCAGTTTTTTTAAAAGGTTATTATTAGGCATGTAGAGTAGAGTAAGAAAACTTGCCCAAGGTTTGATCCCTGCCTGGAATGAAACCCAGGTCTCTCGCTTGTAAGGCGAGTGCTCTAACCACTGAGCTACAGGACTCCAATGAGAGGATGAAGCAAGCAAGTCGGGAACCTCTGGGATAGCATTCTAGAGTGCAGGGTCAGAATCGCTGAAAGCCCACCTGACATTGGTTGGGCAGATACACCGGGAGACATGAAACATGATATCAATTTATTATTCCATCAGAGCGGACTCTGAATTTGCAAGATTCACAAAACGTGCAGGTACCTGAGGTGTATCCGGAGAGACCTGGGTTTTATTCCAGGCAGGGAGAAGCATTTGGGCGAGTTTCGTTACTCCGCACACTTAATATTAATGTGTCCAAAAAAAAAAAAAATCGATCCTTTCAATCCACGACTGTTCGTGGGGGACGCTGCTGTGCGCAATTGGCTGCCGCGTTTCGCCCACAAATATACAATCAATTAACTTTACAGTATATTCTGTGAAGCGCTTTGAGAAGTCTAGAAGACCTGAAAAGCGCTAGGATTATTATTATTATTTACTGCCAATCTCACGGTATACCTCCTTGACCATACTTTCATCATTCCCCTTCCCTTCCCACTCAGCTTGCACTCCCAGCTCAGGTACCCAGGCAGCTGTGCCAAAGCGCTTTGAGCCAACTGACATGAAAACGTGCTATATAAATGTAAATTGTATTGCAATGTGTGAATGACCTGGATAATGGCTGACCTTTCTGCCCGCCCAGGGTAGAATTCAGCTTTGCTGCCCTTTAAAGAAAAACTGACAATGAACAAAGTCACAAACATTACATTTAATAGTGTCATTAGATGGAAAGCTCACATTTTCCCGTGCAATGAAAGAAATATCAGGGATGGTAACCTTTCGAGAGAGAAGAAAGAAGTACAGCCACGAATTGATTTGGAAGTACGTAATACTGATTATTAGAAATTTAACCTAAATCTGATTCAATTTAGTTCCCTTCTGAAAGCCTCCTGTTTTATCAGGCACGACACAGTGTAAGTACTACATCATCACCTATCACAGGTAATGCTTTAACCTTTAGAACTGCAGGGAAGCAAGTTTCCTGGGAAATTGCTACATTTCTTAATAAGTGATGCTACAGTGCCTCATAATGATGGTTCCCAAAGTCTAGCCCCAGTTTTATCAGAGAATAAAAAAATCCAAGCTATTTTTACTGAAACGAAAAAAAGTGTGTTTAATGCCTCATCTGAAATACTGCACCTCCAAACATTCAGTGTTCCCTAGCACAACATTAGAGTATCCACATGGACTATACAAGGTCAAAATGCCAATGGGGTTCTGAACCTAACCTTCTTACCAGCTATATCAAGCTGACAAATACTGTATAGAATCTGGTCTGAATATTGAGTATTATAAGATAGTATACCTCCATGTAGACGTTGAACACACTGTTATAAAATATAGTTTTCCCAGTTTTTTTTAACTTATTGTGGACATTCTTCATCTACTAAATACACACTCACCACATTTTGCCACAAAATGAAACGACGAACTGTGAAACGATTTGAGATATCCTCCCAATTTGAAAGGATTGTATGAAATGTAAAGATGATAATCAATATCGCATTATTCTATAGTTTGCATTTAATATTTCTTCAGGATAGTGATACATTTTGTAATTCAACTGAATCATAGCTGCTGCACCTCATAACTGTGCTCCCGCATTTATTCAACAACAAACAAAATCAACAACAGATTGCATTTATGTAGCATCCTTCAGATCGTGTGGGGGGAAATCCCTTTCATAGGAGCAAACGAAAGCTTGTAAATTTGTAAAAGCACAGTCAAATTGAAAGGCATTGAAGTTCTTACAGCAGAAATCATCACTTTTCAGTATATGCTCATGCCACATAACAATGTTCTTTTGCTCTAGGTTTTCATCAACAACACTGAGTGACTGAGTAGGAAAAACGAAGGTCAGTGTCACAAGCGCTGATATTGATCTACATTGAAAGAAGTTAACTATCTTCAGGACGGAGGTAGCTATCAATATTACAAATAGAAGTAAGGATAGGTTAGAAGAATATTTAATGTACAGGGTAGATCACAACGGCATGCTTTGTCACACATAGCTATTAATATAGCTATATATTTTTTATCATAAATCATAACTATACTTTAATAGGAATTGGAGAGAAATAATATTAATGAATATGAGGATAGAGGGATAGAGCAGGGAATCAAAATCATAGTAACTAGCTCCAGGAGTGGAGATAGCACTGACATAATCTCCTTGGACAAGGTTCATTGCTTTGATAATGATAATAATCTTTGCATTTGATATCGCACCTTTAACTTTGGGAGGACATTTGAAAGGGATTCACAGGGTTCACTGTGAACTGTTGTCCTGGGTGCTGGATGCACTTCTCAAAAGCTTAAAAATGGATATACTGTACTGTAAAGTGGAGAGACTGTGTATTTTGTAGGTGAATGTGACAGCCAAATTGCACTCAGCGATGTGCACTACCAGTGCATCAGTGTACGTTTGGTCAAGATGCTGTACACTGGGTTTCTGTCTCAAGTAGTTTGGTGATTGATATAGTTTGGCTTTGTTCAGTTGTTTATTAGTGTTTTACTAATCTCCAAGCGTCCCCTCTCTCAGCCAGGTGGTGTGTTGCACAGTTAATGTTTTGGCAGCCAATTAGCCCAGAGAAGAAACCTTGGCAATTTGGGCAGATGGGATTATTTCAGGAAGCTTCATCCTTCTCTGCATTTCACAACCCTTCCTTAGACAAATGCATCCCATACTACAGTAGTAGGATTACTGGAGATGGAAAAACTAATTAGGAGTGTTCTGTTCAAATGAGAGAGAAATAAACTGACACAACTAATGCTTTCTTGTAACATTATGCGCTGTGCTTCATCGGATAAGTATACAGCAGACAAACCTTTTATTTGAATATAGTTATATATTTTAGGCTGTGAGATTTGAACTTTACTTCAAGAAGAAATTGATAGAGATCAGATCTTTTAATTTGCTGACTTTCATATTATACATCAAACAAGGTACATGCCCAATATTAGTGGATTGGGAAGTCTTTCATCCTGCCACTTCCCAGTATTCTTCCTAAAAAAAATCTACTTTTGAAGGTAAAATTTTAGAGTTAAAAAGCCTGTCTAGTGCCCGAGAGGTCAATAAAAATTGTCACTGTCTCAAAATTTAAAACAAGACCAAATTGTTTTAAAAAAATAGGGAGAAACCCGAGGGAAAAACACGTCCATATCATACGATGATGGTATTACTTTGTAGCAAGCATTCCAACTGCACAAAGCCGTTTAGAGCAAAGAGCAAGGCTGGCCAGAGAGAAAAATTGATACTGCGGCCAGAAGTGGTAGAACAACAAGCAGTGTGGGAAGAGGGCATCAGGCATGGCACAATAGCAAGGTGTGAGAGAACAAGGCCATTATCTCCTCCCTTCCCTAAATAATCCTTACTGTTGATCACAAGTTTGGTCTGGATGAAGATGCTCGGGTCCTGACCCTTGACTGTTGAGCACCTTGGGATGTCCTCCCGAGGTGAAAGGACGCTCCACCAATATAATTTTGTTGTTGTTGTTAAATGGCACTATTTTCGTAAACTTGTGGATGAAACTCACTCGGGTGACGGTGGAAGAACGCAGGTTAAATAGCTTTCTTTTAGGAAATAATATAATGGGATATAGTACATAGTGGTTCGGGATGTATGTGCATGCGGCCACCAGGATGGTGGAAGGCGAACAAGATGGACTTTGGTCTTTTTCCTTCTAGCGTTTCTTACATTCTTAGAAATGAGTCCTGGCCTCTGGTATGATTCCCGGCAACCAATTCCAGTCGTCGATTTTTTTCCCCTTCTGCATAAAGAGAATAAAGAAAAGTAAAGTATAAATCCACAAAGAAAATGAAAAGTTTGATAGAAAAATAGGGCAGATCAAGCTCAAGGAGAGCCAGAAGCAGTGGAAATAGCCTTGTGGAGATAGCGTGCAGGCACGCCTTGCAGTCACGCTCCTGATTGTCGAATAATGCAAAGCAGGAAAGACACTTCAGGTGAACAAAGGGTTTGATCGCTCCGGCTGCCTAATTCCCATTGTTTGCATATGGCAGCCACCGTTTCGCTTCCGAGCCAATTCAATGGGAAATAGAGCGTATCTTGAATAGAATGCGACTGAAGCGATTGCTGCAGGTTTTTTAGTTAGATGTTCAGATGGAATTAATAGCGAAACGCAGCTACCACATTTAAGACCCGACTCATTTAAAGGCGAATTCACTTCACAGTATATTCTGTGATGTGCTTTGAGATATCTCGAAGCCGTAATGAGGTGCTCTAATCAAATGCGAAGATTATTGTACGAATGGGAAACAAAGCATTAGCAGCTCCCTGCTGGAAGCTTCATGTGCACACAACAACTTACATTTAAGTTCTTGAGAAACAGTGAAAGGTGCTATATACCATCAATGGAAAGTGTATTGTATAGTATTTAAATAGCGCCCTTCACATAGGGCATGTCTCAGAGAGCTTTACAAGGATGGAGTTGGGCACGGTGTGAGCTCGATGGAAGAAGGGGATGTGGCCATAGGTGTGTTCAAAGAGGGAGGTTCTGAGATTGGGCATAAAGATAGAAAGAGGGAGAGAACAAGACCTTATTAATGCAAAGCAAAATAGGCTTTTTTTTACAGCACTGCAAGAGTTATCTTGGAAGTATAAGCTTGATTGAATTAGATTTTGAAATGACCGTTGAATACATTTTCTTTCTTTCTCTCACTCTCTCTTTCATCTGAATTTATTTATGACTGTCTAATCTCAACCTCATGTGCCACAAAAGCTGCCGAGTGGGCATGGTATCCTGGGGTTAGCATGCTTAAGAGGTAATACTCCATTAAGAATGGTCAAATAATAGGGAAACCAAATCATCAATCAATTAGAGTGTCAGTAAGCATTAAACGTTAATCATTTCCATAACTGATATTATTACAGGACAAAGGCAATATGTAAAGGGAGCTGCAATTTCTCTCTCACTATAAACATTAACATTTATTCCTTCATTGATTACTGAAACTTTCTTATCTCTGTGAAATTGCTTGTGTTTATTGCTTGTGTTTATCGCTCATGTTTATCTTGATTGAATATTACTTGGTTTATAGCCTAAATCAAGAAATATTCCATCCAGAACATTTATTTTTGTTGTCCAACTTGGTCACCACTGATCGAAACTATAGATGGCTTCTTTGTTTCTCCTACCGAGTTACATTTCTTCTCATTAACCTACATTAAACCTCATTTGTTATCTGTCTGCCCATTCTGTTGGCCCTGTTTATGTCTCTTAACCATATTGATGGGAAATGGGTGGAAAAAAAGACAATGAACATTTCTATAATACTGAGAGCAATTGTTGCCAAGTATTTAGGCAAGAGTTTAGACCAAAGATAAGTTAATCTTGTTGACATTGTTGTGCGGTGAGGGACAAGAGGAAAGAATTCTCAATGGAAACATAAGGCGACTGGTTTTGTCTCCACAAATTTCCAATCAAACAACAATTTCACCGAGAACCTCACAATGCAATCAACTTCAGGAAATCAAAAGGCATTGCTTGGGAGTGCAGCTTAACAGGGGAGCAGCTGGATAGATATGCCATACTGAGCAGCAGAGGGTGGTCATTCTACTTCAGCTGAAATCACTGTTGCATTTATAAAACACATCACACGCTGTTTGTGAAGTTCTCTTGTTATCAGAAGTGGTACGAGTTTAAAATCCCATTAAGCGCTGCAGAGAAGCCATGGAAAAGGGAACCTGCCTCAAAATAAAAAAACAAACTGCGTGCCATTCAACAATACAGCGTCAGTCATTCCAACACAAATCGTTTTAAATTGAGCAGAATCATCCTTTGAAGTACTGTTGGAGGCTTACGGTCAAACCGCAACGTTCACAATCAGGGCTACAGAAAATAAAATACACGGCTATTAATATTCAGCGAAGGAAGTTGCATTTATCGGATATCGAACCAGAGATCTCATGCCGTCCTGTATTCATATCACAAGACTCCCCGAGTCCATGCCATTGAAAGTTTGGAGTTGGTTTGCATTAAGAGAGAAAAATCCTAAGGTAATTGTCTGCTTTTGCTCTGGGAAAAAACAATGCTGTGTAGCGTTTCCATGACTATCTTTGATCTTTTAGTGTAACGTTAAATGTTATAATAGCTTCGGTGTGATTAGAAGTAACAACAACTTACATTTGTATAGCACCTTTCACATCAAGAGGACAACAACAAGAACAACAAAATTACAGTCAGGAGGACATCGCAAGGGGCTGAGCATTGGGATCAGAAGAGTGGAGGGCAAGGAGGGGAAGGAAAGAAGGCTGACCGAAGGCACGGTCAAAGAGAAGGATCCAGATGCCCTTGAAGGGAGGGGACAAAATAAAAGAAGAAAATTCTGGGTAAATCAGGTCAATGTGTACCTGGAAAAGTAACGTAATATGTGCAACCCTATGGGAACGTAATTGTAAACCGTTCTCAGTTTCCTCTTTCTCTCGCTGATACAGTCTACTATTTATGACTCGTTTATAAAATGTCACAGTCGGTTAATGTCACAGTCAACATTTGCTGACTCTATGTGTGTGGGTTAGTGGGTTAAGCATGTTACTTCCTCCCAGTATCTTTGGCCTTGTGAGGTGGTCATCCTATTAGTTGAACCGCTGTGTGTTCTCTGCATTATTTCTGAATTCATTAACTTTGTAAGGGTAAAATTGTTGACCTTACAGTTGAAAGGTTAGGAATTTGCAGAATAGACAGAGGCCTTTGGGCTCTCTGCACCTATGCTGGCTCTCGAAAACAACAACACATTGAATCCCATTCGACAATCTGTTCTCCACACCCTTTTATATGCTCCTGTTCATGTCTAATTCCTTCGGAAAACAAATACAGATTCTGCTTCAACCATGGTTCCAGGGAGGGCAATCCGCGGGATCAAATCAATCTGTCTTCTGCCTTTGGTTGGCCTGCTGCCTGCCATTAATTCTAAATTTACATTGTGGTTGCTGAAAGCCTGACCACCGATAGTGGGGCAGTTCGGGCGGGGGACATGGAGCAGGCCAGAGCCCACTGAACGGAGGGGATGGACAGGCTGATAGGGAGACAGCAGGTTGGAGAGACAGGCGAGGGCCAGGCCGTGAATGGCCTTGAAAGTGAGGACGAGGATCTTGAATTCGACCCTCTGGGGGATGGGGAGCCAGTGGAGACGGGCGAGAGTGGGAGTGATGTGGTCGCGAAGCCTGGTAAGGGAGAGGACACGAGCTGCAGAGCCTGTGAAGGGAGGAGCTGGGAAGGCCGACGAGGAGAGAGTTCCCGTAGTCGAGCCTTGATGTGATGAATGCGTGAACAAGTGTTTCGGCAGCCTGGGGGGGTGGGGGGGGGGGGTAGTCCTGGAGTCGAGGATGGAAGCGGAGAGGGTAGAGTTGGGTGTCATCCGCACACATGTGGAACTTTACCCCATGTCTGCGGATGATGTCACCGAGGGGGAGCATGTAGAGGGTGAAGAGGAGGGGGCCAAGGACGGAGTAAATACATATGAAGCACTTCAATGTGCGAAGCAGCTATAAAAATGTATCTTCTTTTTGAATGAATTCATAAATGGCTGCATATTTTCAATTCACTCAGTTATGTGCGGTGAGCACTCCCATTTCTGTCGGAAAGTTGCGGGTTCAAGCCCCACATCGGAAACCACTGAGTGCGCGGAGATGAGACACCAACTACCACATCCTCTGGTTGCCGGCTTTCGGATGATCGTGTTTAATCTGAGATCGACGTTAACGTTCCCGCCGCACTACTTGAGAAGGGAAAGCAGTCGTATCCGAGCGGCCAACGACAAGCTCGGAAATAAAATGGCTCATCAGTCCACCGCCGTTTGTGGGACATTCCTGTGTTCACATTGGCTGCTGCCATTTGTTCACAAGACGCACACAACTTTGCAGCATAGGCCTGGGAAGTGATTTTAGACACCGTCGTCACAACAACAACAACAATATAAATGACATGCTACAAGGCGTTAAATAAAATGCAAGGATTATTAATAGTATTACTCGAGTAGCAAAATGATGGTCTTAATGAACCGATCAGAGTACACAAATGAATGTCAACAAGCTTTAATGTCGCATACGCTTATTCATTATGCCGCGTTTTCTAAAACTGCGTAATCCTGAGAGGCTTGCGCTCTGACAGAAGGTTGTGCGTACGTCAACTGGAAGCTAACAATTAAAAATAAAAACATGTATTTTACATTTTAAAATAAATATAAATACTTCAGGAGGTTGACTGGACTAATTGCCGTTCACTCATCCATCAATTTGTTGTAATAGTGTCACAAATATGTGAGTTTTACCTTCGACTTCGAGACAGAAATGCATGTTGAGAATAGTACAGTACCTAACAACTGCCATAAGGGGGCAAAAGATGCATGTATCAAAATGTGACTGGATATTTTTCTACATGAATCTGTCTCAGCTTTGTCCATTCCAGTAAGTTATAACACCTGTTTTAAGAATATCCCTTTCGCAGTTTTTTTTATTGCTTTCAGATGCTGATGAAAGGTAATGGATTTCCTTTGACTCCCTTTAAGATTAAAAAAAAATACTAGGAAGTAAATTTGCTGCAAAACTAAGTTGTTAAGGTTCTGGCAACGGTAATACAGTATTATTTTCTACTGTTGAAAAACAGCCACATATTTGTTGAGCCATGGGAAAATTACTTAACGAAATATAAATGCTGCTGGGATGGAGGCTGAAACACTACAATTGCCTTCTATGTTGATGCGGGAAAAAAATGAGTCAGATTCCAGTGCTTGACTGAATTTCCTGTGGCATTAAAAATAGCAGCATTGACAGTGTCCATGTTCAATGAGATTTCCCTGAATTATATTCTTGCGTTATCAATGTAGATATGACTTTCAGCCCACTGATCACCAACCAGAATTAGGCCAACAACACCAACTATCAAAGCTCACACATACTGTCAATGGAGCGAGGGGTGGGTGGGCAAGCTCATGGAATGGACACTCCGACACCACATAAAAGTGACATTTGTATATAGCGCCTTTCACATTGGGAGGACGTGCCAGGAGAAACAGGGGATTCAAAATACACTCAGGAGAAGATGAGGAGTGAAAATGGTTATCAGAAATGATAAATGATGAAGTTCCAACAAACAGAATAATAATACATGGTCCTGAATTGCTCAATGAATTGCTCAATGATTATTTTCTTAGCGTGGCAATAAAAAAAGATTCAAAATGTATTCTTTTCATGGGAATTATACACCCCATCTTTCCCTCCCTCTCCCCCCTTACCCTCTTTTCCCCCTTTCTCCCCTGGCCCCATTTCCGCGACTGTTTGTGGGACACTGCCGTGCGCAATTTGGCTGCCGCGTTTCGCCCACAAATATACAGTCGGCTTTCCTGCTCTCCTCCCCCCTACCCCGACCCTCCCCACCTGCTCTTGTCCCTGCATAACTGTACAGCGCCTCGGGACGTCCTCTACACATGAAAGGCGCTATATAAATGTACGTTTTGATTGATGCTGCGGTGCAGTGGAGAGGAGAGCATTGAGGATAATTCCCCAGTATTGGACGACTGAACGATGAGCAAATATTAGACAAGTTAGAGCTCATCAGTCTTGAAGTGTGATGTCTTGATGTGTGTGTGTGTGTGTGTTGGGGGTGATGGGGTGTGGTGTGGTGGTGACACTGGGCATTGATCTTCTGCACATTGCCTTTAGTATCTGAGCTGCTCTCAGAGAAGTGTATGCAGCACTCTGTGTGTGGCCTGCCCAAAGTCAGTTGATACGACTTCTGATTTGGCAATGAAGCCTGGCACCCTGTTTGCTTGTTTATTGCTGCCTCACGCACTTTTCTCACGGTAAATGATGAGCCATCTAATTTCAAGATCTGTTTCAGGGCGACGTTCCCAGTAAAGGTTCTTCTCTTTCCCTCTTGGCAAGCTTTATTATGTCCATTGAGTACATATGCCTCTTTCTTTACCATATTGAGTATCTTGCATTTATCCCTATTGAACTTCATGGGACAGTACCAGCATCTAAACATTATAATAATGCAACAACATTCAATTTGCACATCAGAGGCTTGAAAACCCTCATGGTCTTTCTCTTAAGATCATTGCCTTAAAATTGAAGAGCTTAAAACATTTAAGAAATGTCTTCAATTCTGTCTTAAATTTCATTGCCTGAATTTCGAGTGCTAGTGATGTGCTGAATTGTTGAAGGTGCCGTGCTTTGTATAAATCATTGAACCACACTTCCATCTGCCGTTCAGGTGGACATTAAAGTTCCCGCGATACGACTCGAAAATAAATCTTCCTGATGTCAACAATTCCCCAAATACAATTGAACAGTTGACCTTGTTGATTGTGTACATTTGTGTCTGCAAAACACCCACAAAATACACAGTCAATCACTGCTCTGATATACAAGAACAACCACAAAATTACATTTGTTTAGCATCTTTCATGTTGGGAGGACGTCGCTGGGAGCTGGACGGTCAGTGTTTCAGACCGAGCTGGGGTTGGGGTTGGGGTCGGGGAGGGTGGGAGGGAGGGAGGGAGGGAGGGAGGGAGAGGGTGACTGATGGCACAATCGAAGAGGAAGGTTCTAAGGCAGGACTTGAAGGAGGCTAGGGAGGGGGCGAGGTGGAGGGATTGCAGGATGGAATTCCAGAGGTGAATATATATTCCAAAGATTAATATATTGTGTGAAGCATTTTGAGACAACATGATCAGGCGCTATATCAAATGCAAGGATTATTATTGTTAACTGTCTGCCACATTCACCTACAAAATACAGTCACTACATGTTATAGCAAATGCTGCAAAGCTCTTTCAGGCATCCTACCAAAGAAGTATATAAAATATATGGATTATTATTGTTATTCATTTTCATTAATACAATTTGGAATATGATTTGCATAACAAGGCAGAATTTAAGATGATTTGCCCCAAATGTTACATTTGATGGCAGTCCTATAAAGGCTGAGACTATGAAGGAAAGATGTGGTCTCGGCTGGAGACCATGGGAAGCACAGACGACCAGTCAGGCAATTATTGACCTTGTACAAGCGCAACGTCAAAAACATTGTTCAAAATAACATCTTACTTATGTATGTGCCTTGAAGAGCGGAAAAGCCTCAGGACATGATGAAATGACCTGAAGGGAAGGGCTAGGGAGTAGCTGGCCCACATACAACAGCTTGCACAGACTGGTCGGGAACCACAACCCTCCATCAATCTCTATCTGGCAGATTGTCTGAAGGTTTTTCCTTTTCCCTGTGTGGAGCATCGAGAGTTCTCACTGATTAGTGGCTCATGCAGCACGCTGAGTATCAGTGACACAACTGACAATGCTACACGCAGAGAAATAAAAGTCAAATTCAAAAGCAATTACTTTAAAAGATTGCAGCATGTTATAGGAATCAGGAATATTTGATGGTTTACTGAGAAAAATAGACTGCTGAGTGATGCCAGCCACATACTCCTGGGCTCTGCGGGCTTGAATCATTGGTGATTTATGATTCTGTAAAACCACCAAATCCCCTCATTTGTCTTGTTTATTCCACACATTAAGTGATTTTAGCAGTTTATTTAAGTTGCTTTTGAGAAATCGAGGCAGCATAATTGCTTCGTTCTGCGGAACCCACTGCATGTTGTCACACAGGCATGTGGTAGTTTAGAGGTGTTTAGTGTGCAGAAATATGATTGTTATATACACCACTGAAGGATCTGTTAGCAATGGTTTCCTTGTGGCATGTTTTCCTGGAGCTCAGTAATGAAGAGGTGGGGATTTTAAGATGGGGGTGAAGAAAGGCAGTGTGAAATACAACACTACTGTTCTGGGTATGTAGACCAACACCTGACTTGATGCATTGGGATGTTCTCCCGACGTGGAAGGCGCTCTGTAAATGTGATTTTGTTCTTGTTGTTTCTGATTGTGTTGCAAATGTGAACCGGTTCAAAAGTAAACCAACCCAAATGGACACAGGCACATTGCAAACATTACAAACATTGTACATGCTCTCGGCAGCCAGTCTGCACTGGTTTTTATATTCCACATGAGGTTTCACCCATTCCATACTCCCTCCTAGACACTTTTATTCCCTTCTCCCTTATTTGAAGCTCTAGCCTCCTCTTGAATGCTTCTTTCCCTCCCTCGTACCCCTTACCCCCACTTTCTCCATCCCTTTTCCTTCCTGACTTTATCCCACCCCACCTTTCCCTCCCTCTCCCCCCACTTACTCTCTTTTCCCCCTTTCTCCCCTAATCTAATCCCACTTCCATGGGACACTGCTGTGCGCAATTGGCTGCTGTATTTTGCCCACAAATATACAGTCAATTCTCCTACTCTCCTACCCCAATCCCTCCCCCCCTACTCTGGTCCCAACCTGATTGTTCAGCACCCTGGGACGTCCTCCTGACGTGAAAGGCGCTCAATAAATGTAATTTTGTTGTTGTTGTATGAGCTGATTCAACCTCCACTAAAGGTATCGTGTTCCACAATATCATCACCCTCTGTGTGAAGTAGTTTCAGCTAACTTCTCTTTTAGATCTCCTGAGTTGCTATCTTACATTCCTATTGTTAATATTCAGGGCACAGGTCTGGCAAAAAGAAATCAAGTCCAAATATATTTTTTTGAATTTGGTGCACATAGGCTTCAAGGATGATTCTCTGACAACTTGTACATTTTACAACTCTGGTTATTTGAACTCCTAATCAGAACATTTGAGTATAAGCTTGCATTACGAGCATCAGTAAATTTACCTACTACAGTACTACTAATAATAATAATTTACGAGCAGAGAATGGGCAGATGTTCTCACCCGCCAAGGTCATCCAATTTTCCAATTACGGAGGATTACTCGTTCTCCGTAATTGGAAACATAGAATTCTTGATAGAAAATAATATCTCGGGATACAGTAGATAGTTTGGGACACAGTAAGTCAAGTGACTGCCAGGATGGTGGAAGGCGAACTTGGTCTTCTTTTCGCTTAGCAAGTTCTTATGATCTTTTGTTCTCACTTCTCGATTGATGTTGGCTATCTTGCAATGATCTTTCCAAACCAGAAAATGTTGGAAATGAACAGCGGGTCAATCAGCATCTGAATGAGAAAGGTTGATAACATTTCAACTCTGACCCTTGATTGGAACTGAACTAGTTGGTCTGGAGAAGTCACTTTATAAAATTGAGGAGGGTAAATCAGACTTGGCCGAGACCCAAGAATAATAATAACATAATAATAATAAATAAAATAATCCTTGCATTTGCATTTGATATAGCGCTTTTCACATCTTCTAGAGTAAGGGAACTTGCCCAAGGTTTCGCCCTGACCTGCCTGGATTCGAACACAGGTCTTACGCTTGTAAGGTGAGTGCTCTAACCACTGAGCTACAGGACTCCACAAATTGATACTTATGTTATGCCTTTCATGTCAGGAGGACATCAGACTGGGAGCAAAGACATTAATAATAATAATAATCATACTTACACAAAGATTTGATATAGAGCTTGTCAAGTTGGGAGGCTGTCTCCAAGCACTTTGGAGGATATGCTGTAATGTGGATTGACTGCACATTTTGCGGGTGAATGCAGCAGCCAATTTTCACATAGTAAAGCTAGCACAGTATCTCCTCCTGTCACGCGGGAGACTGGGGATCAATTCTCTGCTGGTGTGAGCAATAGTCCTTTAGCGGGGCTTGAAGGTGTATGGGTATAACGTGGCATGGTAGGATTTAAGCAATATCCTTGCTCTAGAAACCAGTGTAGGCTTGATGGGCTGACTAGCCTCCTTCTGTGCTACACATTTTTACATTTCTATGCAAACAGTCGAGAAGTGAATGGGGGATTAATAGCCAGTAAGTGACTTGCTTCCCTTTTCGAACAGTGATACTTCAGCAGGGCCTCGGTTTAACCTTTCATCCGATGGACAGCACCACCAACCATGCAGCTCACTTCCAGCACTGCATTGGGGTGCCGGCATAGACTATATTAGGAAGAAGCATGAAAAACATCAAATATTAAACACCTGCAAAAAGAAACCACACATAGGAAATTTCCATATCATTTAAAACCTGTGTTTGAGGTTTGCACGTTGCGCAAAATTTCAAGGATTGAGGTAGTAAATGAAAAGTCTACACGGTTGAATAAACTGCTCAGATAAACTCCTGCTGATCATCCGAAAGAAAAATAATTCAATTAAATGTGGATAATGGAAGATCTCATTATAAAGACCGAGTGAAACAATCACTGTGTTTAGCAATCGCAGTACTTTTCAGGTAATAGAATGTGATCATTGATTTATACGCCTATTTTGGGGCAACACGATACTGATGTACATTGTCAGAAATATAGCAAAAATATGGGACAAAGCTACCCAAGGATACTATATTTGTCTCCAAAATAACAAGGTTATTACACTTCAGAATATAAACTGTGCAGTGTTTGGAGACATTCTTCCAACTGTAAGGTTTCGCACCTTGGGGGTGAATTCTAGCGTTTGTCCGAAACCATACCAAGTATATACTTAGAAGAGTTTTATTTTTAATTGCATAAAAACATTAGTAGGGGTTACGTACCATCAGTGGTGCATTAGATATTGTGATGCATCATCAATACTCATCACACTTAAATGACAACTAAAATGCAATCTTAACAAGATTCATTCAACACTATAACTCTAAACCAAAATAAGCATTATGTGGTATAAGGGATGTGCCTAAGCAATGGCTGACTGCTCCTGCATGTTGGGTGCGTGTTTTAGTGAGTAGGAAAGATACTACCGGGTAGTCAAGAGGTTGGTCAAAGGATTCATAGTGTCGTTCTGTGGCTTGCTTTTGGCTGCCAGAGGCTGTCTTTGGTTCGTTTTCTCTGCTGCAGTGTTCTTTACGGTCCACTCCGGCGAGAGCTGGACTTATCCCCTTCGTGGTCTGTTCTGGCGAGAGCTAGACCAGCTTCTCCACCTCCCTTCAGAGGTTCGTGACTTCTAAGTTTTGGCTACCAAGTTTTATACTCTTTTCACCAGCCATCTGTACTTTGTCTTTCCTTCTTCTCATGACTTCTTTCTTTCATTGTCCATTTGCATCCCTAACCTTTGCTCTGCCATTCTTTCTTATCTTCAAGTTGGTTACTTTGGATTACTTAGTGGTACTTTACTCTTTCAAGGCTGGTTTGAAGACTTTCCTCTTCGACCGTGCCTTTTGTTCCACCCAGAATTTTTCAACCTCCCCTACATGTTTCACCCCTTCCCAAACACTCCCCTCCCAGCTCGGGTCACACGCCTCTTGTGCAGCGCCTTGGGACATCCTCCTGACGTAAAAGGCGCTTTATAAGTGTAATTTGTTGTTGTTGTTGTTGTTGATACTCTATTGTTTACAACATTTTCTCCTTTCCATCTTATCTAGCCCGACCAGAACCCCTGAATTACTTGTCTTTGATGGTTTGAACAATTTTCAATAACTGATTGTCCTGTTTTTGGCTCCATCTGTGTGACTTACTGATCTCAAGCTTTCTCAGCCCCTTCGTGCTGACTTCTGGTTAACATCTGCCAACAAAGATGGACTGCCAACCATTCTCCTGATCCCAGATTCTTAACTGGGTCATGGGTCACGCTCCAATGAAGCCTATGCCTGTTTCTCTAGTGAGCTTAGTGTGTTCCAAGCCACATGGCATCATTTTGTTTAATACATTCCCCCCCTCTCCCCCTTTACCCCCTTTCTCCCCCCTTTTCCTCCCTGACTTTACCCCACACCACCTTTGTCTTCCTCTGCCCCCTTACCCTCTTTCCCCCCCCTTTCTCCCCTAACCTCACTCCCACGACTGTTTGTGGGACACTGTTGTGCGCAATTTGGCTGCTGCGTTTCGCCCACAATTTACAGTCAATTTTCCTACTCTCCTTCGCCCTACCCTGACCCCCTTCCCCGCTTGCTCTGGTCCCTACCTGACTGTTCAACGCCATGGGACGTCCTCCCGACGTGAAAGGCGCAATGTAAATGTACTTTTGATTGATTGATTCTAATTGATTCTATAATAGAACAACAACAACAACAACAACTCTGATTTGTATAGCGGCCTCCACGCCGGGCGGCGTCTCAGAGCGCTTAAATAATCCTATCACTATAACTTCAACTATTTACACAACGTGAAAGGAGTAATATCAAATGTAGGGATACTTTTATTATGACTCAGGTATCAGAGGGCATTTGTGGGACACTGCTGTGTGCAATCGCCCATAAATATACAGTCAATTCACTTTATTCCCTGAAGCGCTTTGAGACGTCAATAAAATGTAAAAAACGCTACATCAAATGCAAGGATTATTATGTAATGGACTCTAAAATGCAGAATTTCTGATGTGATTCCTTAATAAGTTGGAGACTCCTACTGGTGAGGAGCAATTCCATCTTGGAAGTGGATCACATTGGAGTGAATTTCCCACAGGTTGGCCTAATGAAATTCTACTTCCAGTACAAATCTCTATTTGACACTTGTTAAGGAAACCCATTAGAAATCCCTCATTTTTAGATCTCAATACATAATTTAAATTTCTGAATGTTTAGACCTGAAGGTTTTCACACTCCTTCTATACCCATTAAAGTTTATGAGACAGCTTTGAGTGTGATTTCAGCTTGTCTTATGCCTGGTTCCCGGCATGACATTCAGCACTCCCATGGGTTGGAAGAAGAAAGAGAAACATGTTGGTTGAAATTCCCAGGCCTTGAAAGGGTCTCAGCTGCTCAGCAAGGATAAAATAATTATTTATCTATAAAACCTGATGGACATGAACCTGACTCTCATGTGTAATGGCTATGGGAGGATGGAGCCAGCTGGTTTTGGTCCTGCTTTAAGCCAGTATGAATGGAACAGCTCGCTCACCCTTCACAGCACAGCACAGTGCCGACCCCTGAGTTAGTGAAGAGGTCAGGCATGCGAGAGACACATAGAGAGATACTAACATAGAAAGTACTGTGTCCTTCACTGCATCAAAGCACGGTCATTAGTTTAACCATTCGAGGACTGGTGTTCTTTCACTTTAAGCAAAAATGGGGTGAAATTTGCAGTGTTTCGTGGACGCCATAATATGTGAAATAATAAATCTAATTTGATCACTTCACCCACAATTGTTCAGACAGTAAGTCTGGACCTATTTGTGTTTAAGGTCATTGATCCGCACTTGTCAATGGTTTACAGATTGATTTAGAAACTGATATTGAACTTCTGTACAAATGTTGCATGAGAAGGATTTTCTGCTGGTGTTATGGAAGCATATGGTGCAGTATTTATGTTTGGGTAGTAACAGTACAGGTATCCCCCGAGTTATGATGTCTCTATTTACACGTTTTCGATTCGACGAACGTCATTTTTGAACACCTTTTTATCGATTTACAATATTTTTTCGTTTTAACGACAAAAATGTTTGCGTATCTTTTTTGCGCATGCGCAGTATATAGTGTATTTTGTGGTAAAATCGCAGTCATATCCAACTGTGTTGGATATCCAAGTGTTTGAACTGGCCAATAGAATGTCGCTACGTCAGACTTTCCTCTTCGACCGTGCCTTTTGTTCCACCCCGAACTCTTTGACCTCCCCTTCGTGTTTCACCCCTTCCCAAACACTCCCCTCCCAGCTCGGGTCACACGCCTCCTGTGCAGCGCCTTGGGACGTCCTCCCGACGTGAAAGGCGCTCTATAAATGTAATTTGTTGTTGTTGTTGTTAGTGGTAAGAAACCATGCAAAGTCATTATTTTAGATACTAAATCTTGCTTGATGTGTGTTATTTTGTGTGTTATTTTAGTGGGTTTAAAGTCCGAAAATTTTGTCAAAAGAATGCATCTTGGCTTATATAATGGGACCGCATGGGAAACCGTATTCCGATTTACGACATTTCGATTTGCGTGACTTTTTCAGGAGCGCAACCCTGTCGTAAATCGGGGGAAACCTGTAATTATATGAACCAGGAATAGTGGAGGGTACCCCCACTGCAGCTCAAGGAAGGTCACTAGTCACTATTACTAAACATTGAGAGAAAATTGGTTGTGTGCTTCATGGCTGTTTGTAGAGCAATAGTGCCCAAATTGAATGTCACTTTGCCTACAATTACATTGTCATTCCACTTTATAGTAAATTCCTTTGAAGCGCTTTGAAAGATGGTAAAGTTCTAGCTGTTATATCAAGTACAAAGATTGTATTACATTATTATTATACAAAGAACCTTTTTAGTTTTAAACAGTAAAGACCCGCGGAAAGAAAATTCTTTGAAGCTTCAAAAGATTTCAAAAGGATTTGATGATTTTATGGAGTTAATGGTTTTAGATTTCAGAAGGAACTTACATTTTTATAGCATCTTATCACATTGAAATGTCTCAAAGTTCTTCAAAGCAAATTGCTGTTAAGTGAAGTAGCTGTTTCTGTAGCCATGGATCTGTGAGGCGAATAGTCAATTACCCTCCCTTGTAAAAAAGTACCATGGTTATGGTGGTAGTACCATGGTAGTATCATGGTTATGGTACTATGGTACTTTTTTTTATCAGGGCTATAGCATTGTTGGTGAGGACACTCATCATTTTTGATGAAAAATTCCCATTTCCAGTAACTCCAGTAATGCATTTGAGTGTTAACCTGGACTGTAAACTCAAGTACTGACATAGAACTTGAACCTTGGCCTGATCCAAAGGCCAGAGTTCAAGAATTGGGCAACAACAACATTACATTTAAACTTAAATACATTTAGAGATATGAACTGTGTGAGAAATTCGATGGACAGGCTAGATGAACCCAATAGTTAATTCTCCCTGAAATTAACAATATTATTCATATTTCCAATCTTCATCATGGAATCAACTGAGCTCCTGGGACCAGTATTTTCACCTGGAAATTCTTCATTCAACACGGGGGAGAAACAACATTTATTGGAAACCTTTACCTCCTTTCCAGGTGTTACACAAAGTCTGCATTGAGTTGTTGGCACTGCTTAACACAGGGTAGTCCAACCTTTTGGCTGTTGTGGGTCACAATCACTATTTGAGAAATATCTAAGGCCACCTTAGCAATATTTTTGTGTTTTCCGTGGAAAAACATAGAATAACATTTACACAGTGCTTTCTTCACATCGGATGGGTATCTCAAAGCGTCGACACTCCGGCTGTGGGTGGGAGCTGAGGGAGGTGGGATGAGGAGGGGCAAGGTTGACTAAAAGCACAGGAGCAAAGTGGCAATAGTGGAGCAGATGGGGTGCGGGGACATGAAACAAGTTGGCGTTTGCTGGGCAAAGGGAACCGCCAGGCCAGGAGTTCGCAGAGGAGGAGAGGGTCAAAAATAATCCCCCACCTCTCTCTCCTCTCTCTCTCTCCCTCTCAAGCACTCTCAATTATTCTCTCTCACTCTCCTTCTCTCTCTCACACACCCTCTATCCTCTCTCTCAGTCTTCTTTCTCTGCTCTCTCTCTCTCTCTCTGTTTCTTTTTCAACCCCCTCGGTAGCGTCACCAATTTTTAAAAATTATTATTTGGGAAGGATGATAAAACAAAGATTACGTTCTAAAATGTGCACTGCAAGAATTGCATGTTTTTTTAAATAAAGAATTTTAGTTCAATAATGAAACACATTTGAAGACTGGCAACATCACTAAGCACAGTCAGGTCAGATACAACACGATGGATGCAGAATAAAGTCTTCTCTATTCTCGACATGCCTTAAACCCAACAATCGTTTTCGTGCCCCATGATACAGTTAGTAGCTTTCTCACTCATCCAGTATTACAACATGTCAGGAGTTGTTGTTTTGCAAAATCTCTTCAATCTCAGCTTTCAGTTCTGCTCACCCAGAGTGCTTGTTGCAGATTCTGTTCAAAATTAATAACACATGATTCTAACTCGGGAGTTTATTAAAAAATAATGAGGTAAAAAGGAAGCATAGAACGCAAAAAGGCCATTTATTGCAGATTATTTCCTGTTAGTTGAAACATATATTGTACAGTGTCAATATTTGGGCTATACGATGCAGATTAATTTGTTTATCAATGTGATCATACAGGTTTTGAAGGCAAGGTTAATTGAAGATGCAACTTTTTTTGTTTGGTTCTGTATTGTGGCAAATGATTTATAAACCTCTCAATCAGATCTTGAGCGTATAAAAAAAGCATACATACTCCTCTAACTGTGTCTTAAACAATAAGAAATGCACTACTGTATCGGGTTTAAAAATGTGCTTGAGAAATATATGCATTATATACAGTATATAACTTGATCTATATCGAACAAGAAACAGTATTTACAGAGCGCCTATATTTTCCTGTAACAATAGGGATATTTGTGATGTTGTGATATATTTGTGATATAACTTGGCATTTGGGATTCATAAATTCACATGGTTGTAAAACTAATTATCCTTAGATTTTATATTTTGTGGGTGAAACACTGCAGCCAATTGCGCACAGCAGTGTGCCACAAACATTATTTTTAAATTTATTTTTGAAGAAATTATTACCCTCGGAAAAGCGATCTGCTAGAATAACAACTGGAATTATACTTACTGCTGTACAGTAGGGTCCGGCGATATATCGGTAAAACCCGATATAATTTTCATATCGATACACCGATATAGACATTTCAATAATATCGATATATCGAAAAAATCGGAATGCGCGCACACTGAACTACAAGACCCAGAATGCTCATCTCTATACACAATGCACAGACTGAGGTGCAAAGCCGCCATATTGTATTCATAGTCCTCGAATACAATATACAGGTATGCAAGGGGTGGGAGGGGCAGAGAGAGACGGCGGTGGCTAGGCTAGGAGATAGGCCCCGAATGCGCGCGCACCTCCGAATGCGCACGTGCGCAGTACGAAAACCCTGAAAATATCGATATTTCAGGTATATCTCGATATGAGCCCATCGATATATCTAAATCGGAAAATTTCCATATCGATGGACCCTACTGTACAGTACTAGGTAAACAGAGGCTTGTGGAGTAAGGAAACTTGCCCACCATTTCGCTTTGCGGGGAAATATACAGTTCAATGAGGCAACCGACTGGCAAGTTTGTCGATTGGTTATAGCGGTAAAACATCCAGGTCACGATGGGGGAGTGGTGAAAAACAAGTCGTGAGCCGCCTTATTAAAATGGTGATGGAGGGCATGAGTCTGAGAGAGTTTGGGATGAAATTCCAGAGAGTGGGGGGGCAGAATGTATAAAATCTCGCCTGACAATGGTGGGGTGGACATGAAGGACGGGGGACATGAAGCAGCCTGGTGTTCATTGAGAGAAGAGAGCAGCCAGTTTGTGGGGTTGTAGGAGGAGATCATGTAGGTCGGTGGGATGAGGCCAAGGTGGGAAATAAATATCACAAGGTCGCTAAATTGATTATCATGTGAAATACACATTTTTAAACAAATATTTACCGCATCCGTAGAAAAATACGCAAAACAAAATAGAGGAATTTGAGAATCATGCAACAGTATCCTTATTCAAGGATGCAACGCGGGAAGCTGTATTTCATTTTTTAAATGAATGTGAACCGTGCAACATTACCTCATTATTTCAGATAAGGGAAGTGAGGTGGCCATGGTTATTGAACCATATGCAAGAGAAATGATAGTACTGTACATTTAAATGGAATAATTCATTAACAATGACTGCCGCGAGAAATTAATCAGTTGAATCCGTGTAGGGACTATACTGAGCAAAGAAATATCATTCTAACTTTGAATGATTATGGAATTATGCAGAGTTATTGCTGAATTTTTTTCTTCCATAAAGATTCCAGCCACATTTTCAATACTTAATAAGGCTGGTCTCAATAAAGCTGGTTTTCAATGTTTAAATTTTTAAGAGAATAATAAGATAAGGTTTTGTGATTTGTTTTAGGGAGACTTCATAATATTCAGTATCACAGTTGTGCAGAATCATACTTCTGTTGATAGTGAATAATAATATATACCTGTTCCTAAACTAAATGATCAAAGAATGATTTATTCTTTAAAGTATTAAAGCATTTGTAGCAGAATAAGATATACCTCTTTCAAACCCTTGATTTATGCTCTTCATGGCTTTGTGCTTTGTTGGGTCATGCATTTACTCAAAGGGGGTATTATTAAGCTCTGTTTGATTGCTTGTGGGATTCATAGACGATATTTGTGGGATTTTTTTTTATTTTGGTATACAGAGTCAGACACTATGCTTCTTGATCAGCCGAGTGTCTGACACTCACCGCACAGTATCCAAACCAGAACGAGAGTTCCATGTGTAATGGACTATCTATGTGAAGCCTTACGACAAGAGATACAGTTTATGAAGTGAAATCAGTATGGTAGGTTTTGGCATGAATAGTGAAAGGCCTGCAGTTTATAGGCAACGTGGACTTGACAGAAATTAATGACCTTTTCTTATATTTCTTGGAGTTTTAAGTGAGGTAAAGTTATTAAGTGAGAGAGGAGAGTGCTGAAGCTTGTTTGTACCCTTGTTCTTCAGCTTGAATACCTTAAACATCTGTCGCAGACTTTTGTAACTTTCTAAACTATTTTCTAGCATTTGTATTAAAAAAAATGTTACTGCATCAATTGATTTTCCCATCCTTCTTAGTAATAATACTAATAATCATTGCATTCGATATAGAGCCTTATCACGTCATTGAGGTGTCTCAAAGCTTTTCACAGAATATATTGTAGAGTGAACGGACTATTTATTTTGTGTTAATATTTATTTTGAAACTTCAAAATCCCATTAACCCTATTTCCACTTACTTTCCTACAAATCATAGAATCATAGAATCATCATAGAATTTTACGGCACAAAAGGAGGCCATTCGGCCCATCTAGTCTGTGCCGGCTCTTTGATAAGAGCGATTCAATCCCACTGCCCTGCCCGCTCCCCATAGCCTAATAGACCCGTTCTCCCTAAATAAAGATCTAATTCCCTTTTAAAAGTTGTTATCGAATCAGCCTCCACCACCTTTTCAGGCAATGCATTCCAGATTCGAACAACTCGCTGAGTGAAAAAATTTCTCCTCAGCTCCCCTCTACTTCGCCTTGAAACTATTTTAAATCTGTGACCACGAGTCACAGATTCACCCACGAGTGGAAATAGTTTTTCTCTATTTGCCCTGTCGAAACCCCTCATGATCTGATAAACCTCTATTAGGTCTCCCCTCAATCTTCTCTGCTCCAGAGAGAATAACCCTAGCCTATCTAGCCTCTCCTCATAGCTGAAGTCCCTCAATCCTGGCACCATCCTAGTAAATCTTCGTTGTACCCTTTCCAATGCCTTCACATCCTTTCTGTAGTGTGGTGACCAGAATTGAACACAGTATTCCAGCTGAGGCCTCACCAAAGTCCTATAGAGGTTAGTCAGCACTTCCTGACTTTTGTATTCTATACCCCTATTTATAAAGCCTAGTATCCCATATGCCTTCTTAACAGCCTTGTCTACCTGTCCTGCCACCTTCAACGAGTCACTAACACAAATCCCCAGGTCTCTCTGTTCCTTTACACCATTTAAAATTGTACTATCTAGCCTATATTGCCTCCCTTCATTTCTTCTCCCAAAATGCATCACCTCACACTTCTCTGCATTAAACTTCATCTGCCATGTGTCTGCCCACTTTACCAATTTGTCTATATCCTCTTGCAGATGGCTACTATCCTCCTCACTGTTTACTATTCTCCCTAACTTAGTGTCATCTGCAAAATTGGAAACTGTACTCCGTACACCCAAGTCCAGATCATTGATGTAGATTACAAACAGCAATGGTCCCAAAACCGATCCCTGTGGCACACCACTGCTCACTTCTTTGAAATAAACTCTTTGAGATGTCCTCCCAATGTGGAGGATGCATATAAATGTGAATTATATTGTAAATAGACTGTCTCTGAACTTGACATCAATTAGCTGAGAATCACTTTTACAATGTTCAACATTATAGGCATTATATAAAGTACACAGATTATTTCTATATTAATATCTTACCTCGGGCTCTCAGGTTTATTTATTATGTTCTAATTAATGTAAAACATACATATTTTCATGTTTTCTACGTATGTCACAACCAAGGAAAGTTGGATTAACTAATCTAATGGTATAGTTTACATACACCATTGCAGCAATGTGCCAAAAAAGATATAATTATCTTTGGTGCTCTTTATGTAAATTCAGTTGAACCTATGAAAATTGCTGAGGCGTATGTTATTGAGTTGCCTGCATTTTTGGTGTGAAACTTTTTATTTCGTGCAAAGTTGAATCTTTCTTTCCTTTGCATAATTGACAGAGTTGTATTGAAATGTCAAAGTTTGTTCCACTCATTCAAAAAATTCTGCTAAATAATGGATTCAGTTGGAACGTTTGTTTTAGGTAAAGGTGTTTTTTTTAGTTGATGCAAAGATAAGCCACAATCTAATAGAATGCCGGAACAGGCTCGAGGGGCTGAATGGCCCTATGCCTGTCCCTATGAATTAAAATTTCACCCTACCTGGAATTGAACCCAGGTCTCTCGCTTCTTCTTTTAAAATAATTAATTAAAGATCTCCGCTGAGTTCTGTGAGCGCTCTAGTGCAATTAAACCTGCAGGTATTAATTACACAATCTCTTTACATATTTCATTCATTAAACATAATCTCTTTTTGTCCCTTTACTCATTCATTTTCATTGAAGTAAAATTCACAACAACTTACAGTTCATTGAAAGAACACGGTTCAAAGAGACAACAATTTCAACAAAGATCCAATTGCACTATTCAAAAATAAATGGGAATTTCTCCCAGTATCCTCCTCAACAATCTTCTGGATAAAATTGGTCATTCACTTCTTGGCTGTGCATATCTTGGCTGACCAATTTAGCTGCAGAATAGACAGTCACTACTGTTTACAGTAAATCCAGGGGAGGGCTTTGAGACGTCCTCCTAAAGTGAAAGATGCTGTATCAAATGCAAGATTTGGGTAAATTTAAAACAATGACATTGCCGTGGACTACACATCCAAATTTGATCTTTGAGCTGTAGAATACACAGAAACATGGAATTAGAAGCTGACTACTCAGCCTTTGTAAAGTGTGGAAAAGTTGAACAGTGTTTTACAATATACAATATTTATAATAATAAATGACTTGCATTTGATATAGTGCCTGTACTGTTGAAACACATCAAAGAGCTTCATAGGTAATTGCTCTCCAGTATAGTTAATGTATAGAGAGTGGCGGAGTGGAGAGGATTGATTTCAAGATCCTTACTCTTATTTTCAAGACTCTCCACTCCTCTGTACCCCTCTACCTCTCTGACCTCCTCTCTCCTCACAACAGCACCCATTGCCTTTGATCGGCGGGTCTGGCCTCCTTCTTGTCCCCCAAACAACAACAACAACAACAAAATTGCAGTTATATATAGCGCCATTCACGTCAGGAGACGTCCCAAAGCGCTGAACAGTCAGGTTGGGGGGTGGGGGTAGGGTGAAGGGGAAGGAGAGTAGGAGAAGGGGAAGAGTTAGTGGGGGGAGCCGAAGGTGCGGTCGAAGAGGAAGGTCTTGAGACTGGCCTTCAAGGAGGAAAGGGAGGAAGCGAGGGGGAGGGGCTGTGGGATGGAGTTCCACAGTGAGGGAGCAGAGAGGCTGAAAGCCCGGCCGCCGATGGTGGGGCGGTTAGGGCGGGGGACATGGAGCAGGCCTGGGTCTGCTGAATAGAGGGGACAGACAGGCTAATAGGGAGACAGTAGGTCAGAGAGACAGGCGGGGGCAAGGTCGTGAATGGCCTTGAAAGTGAGGACGAGGATCTTGAATTTGATCCTCTGGGGGATGGGGAGCCAGTGGAGACGGGCGAGGGTGGGAGTGAATCCTCCGCTCCACCATCAGCGGCCGTGCCTTCAGCCACTACACCCCGATGTTCTGCAACTGCCTTCCTCACTCCCTTTGCCCCTCTCTTCCTATTTTCAGGTCTCTTTCTTTTCGACCGCGCTTTCGGTCACCTTTTAACCCCCTTCCCCTGGCTTGACCCCGGGATCCGTTATTGGGAAGCGCTCTGAGACGCCGTCCGTTGTGGAGGGCACTATATGAATCCAAGTTGCGTTCCCCAATTGTCAAGTGCTCCTGGACAGTGTCTTGTGTTAGGGCTGCTCTATATATGCAAGTTGTTTTTGTTGTTGTTGTTGTTGTTATAAGCAAACACGCAGCTGTTTAGCACACATGAAAGTCACCACAAAGTGAGTGATCAGTCCAACTTGGGGGATTTTTGACAAACTCCCTTTTCTTTTCCAACAGGTTCTATAATGTGCAGCTGAACACGTAGTTGGGATTTTCACTTACCATCTCATTTGCCAGCCAATACCTCTGATAACATAACACTGTCCATTACAGCCCTGGAGATCAGTCAGGACTGTAAGCAAAGTCTGAAAAGTTGCACACTGAACATCAAAGCTAACTTATGAACCGTTAGCAACGGGTAACTTTACACTGGAATATATTTGTGAATCATAATCCTTACCAGTGGTATAGTGCATTTCATATCATGTTGACTTCTGAAAGATTTTCAAAGGATATACAACAAAGTGCGGTGACTGTGTTGTTTGTGGGTGAACGCAGCCGCCAATTTGTGCACAGCGATGTCCTTCAAAAAACCACGAAGTGAATGACTGATTTCATTTGGGTGCTTGGATTGTTGGCTCGGAAACCGGGAAAAACCTCCTCCTCTTTTCGATTTTTCATCGAAAACAGGCAGATGAGACCTCGGTTTCAAGTCTTAACTGAAGAACAACATCTCTGACAATGCAAAACATTAGTGGCACTAGATTGGATTGTCATCTTTGACGATATGAGTTCCAATTCTCAACATGGGGCCTGAACCACAACCTGCCTCTGACTCGATTGAGTCAGGTTGCAATAGAATAATATAACATATATCATTTGTACTTCCGATTCTATAAAACAGTTTTCCACAAAATAATTTGCAGAACCAGTGAAAAAAAAAGAAGGGGTGATATATTGCACGTCATTATGGGGCAAGAAAGTAGATTATTGATGTGACAATAGTATGTTTATGAGTGGTGGTGTTCATTTCAGATCACTAACACATAAATCAAATGTACATTTGTGCAAAATTAGTTTTAACAAGAGACACAAATTTGAAAGCTTTGTGAAGTACTTCAGATTAATTATGTTTAGATAATTGATCTCACTATTGCCCTGTCCTACTTTGCTGAGAATTATAAAAGTAAAAAGAGGGCAGAACGGTTTTGCTTATAATTACGAACATATCAATGAATGCTGCTGAGGTGCCACACGTACCTGCAAAGAGACTCGACTGAATGAGATGTAAGCATTTAAATTGCTACCTACCTACCTGAAAGAGAATTAATATGCAGAATTCAGCGTTTGATGTGGTCCACAGGGATACCCAGGAACTGCTTAACATTTATACAAATGTCTGGATGATTTATTTGATTCATACAAAAAAGCACTGTACAGTATTTAAAATGCGGAGGTCTGACTGGTGCAGCTTGTTTCAGCTTTATTCCATTTTCTCAGTTAATATTGCACTTAGCAAGATTTACAGAAACAATATTACAGACCTGTTTAAGATGGTTGAATGTTGCGTATGTTTCTTATTAATTCTTGTTTGACTTATGCGCTCTCTCTCGGGAGGTAGGATGAGCTCTGATTATCATTTTAATGCACATTATTAAAATTTGAAATTGAAAAGTCAGTCTGATCAATTTTGATGCATTTGATTTCTGTTTCCCTTCTTGCAGACGTTCACAGACAATAAAAAGGAGTCAAAACCATGAAACCATTTAACTACTTACTTGACACGATGGGCTGAATGACTTTCTTATGTGCTGTAAATTTCTACCTCCATTGGCTGTTTGTACGCAATGCAGGTGCAGTCTGTGTGCAATAACACATGTGTGGCTTTGTTTCTGTTTCCTCTGAGCTGAAACATATTCAGTTCCCATGAGAAGTTTTGTTTAGTAACTTGGCCAAGAACTGACGAAAGCCAGTGCTAGCAACCAGGTCTGAATGCCCTTCTTGGGACTAATTTATAGTCACGGTTCCAAAGCCAGCACTCTTGTTATAACTCTCACCCACTGCAGTCCGACCTCTGTGAGTCTCAGAGCTGCAGCGTTCGGTATGAAAATATTCTGAAGGAGAATTAATTCCAATATTCAATCGTGATTTTGAGGTGAAAATGCAACATTTCCTATAGAGCTCAGCCACTTTGATATTTGAGCAGAGATAGAGAGAGCACAGAAAGAGTGGTTTGATCCAAGTAAATTTCCACATGTGTGTTGTTGACACATATTACCCTGCCTTCATCCTTGATTCTGGATCTGCTGAAGTTATTGCCCAGCAGATATCATTATAGGGAAAGAAAAAGGAGTTCCTTCCGAAGTCCTAGCCTATAGTTTCCCAGACACAATAGATTATTTACTTCATGGGACAATGTTGTGCACAAATTGTCTGTTATATTTGCCTACAAAATGCAGTCACTATATATTACAGTATATCCTGTGAAGTCCTTTCAAGCATTTGTTCTCTTGGTGTGAAAGTCACTCTGAAACGCAAAGGTTAATATCACATATTATCAAGTCCTGGATGAGTCTTAACTTCCTTTAGCTTGATGCTGACAAAATGGAAAGACTTCTCACTCTGCTCTTACAAATCCTTTGTGCCTCAAGCTCTAATTACCATGATGTTCATACCTGCTCTATTCATATCACTCAAACCTATGTTTAATTTCAGAGTTCTGTTTCACCCCTAACTTTTGTTTTATCCTTTCATTTGCTCTCTGACCATCACCTTTCTTCATTTTGGCCATGAAATCGCTAGCCTCCATCCCAATCTTAGGCTAAATTCCAGCGCTTTAGGATGTCCTCCTGATGTGAAAGGCACTATATAAATATAATTTTGCTGTTGTTGAATGCTTCTAAAATCTTTATCCACACCTTCATTACCTGAATTTCTCCAATGCCCTCCTCGCCAGCCTCTCTTACTATACTATCCACAAGCTCCAGCTCATCCAAAACTTGGCTCATATCCTTAACCATGTTAAACTTTGCCTGCATTTCATTTCAATCCTTGCCAGGCTCCAGTTAGGTAAATATCAAATGTTCTAAATGCAGTTTCCATGAACAATAGTTGTTCTTCATTTGAAAAAGGTGATTTCATTAAATCTTTCAGTACTGACACTGATAAAGACAGACTTGGTTTGTAAATGGATTTTATACATGAGCCCAAACTGGCAAATGACTATTTTAAGAGATCACATTTTGTCATTCCGAATAAGAATGTTATCGAGCGCACTTTGTAAAATTGCCCCTTTATTTTGATTGTTGCGAATAGACAAACTATTGTACATTGACAAAACCCTGCATGCATCACATTATTTTTAATCCTTGACTAAATCCAATCAATGCTCAGACAGATCCGAGTCTGTTTAATTTAAACATGACAGGTTAATGATATGAATTAGTGTTGCACTTTCTTAAAGTAGAACGGTTCAAAACCACAGCATTTTCATTTGAGGTTGTTTTTTGGAAACAGAAATTAAGAGCATAAGAAAGAATCGAAGAAAACCTCTCCCTCTCCTGTCCATATCCTATCATGGACATTATCTCACACATGGAGGAAAATGCCAGAAATTACCCCTAATCTTCAAACTCAACCAAGCAGAATATTGCATGTCTGTTATTCAAACTTGAATTCTTTCTCTCCACAGGTAAAAACATCTCATCACTACCTCCAATCTCTGTAGCATCAAAATCATAGTACTGTACTATGATATAGTTCACCTCTAGTCTGCATCAAACCTTATACTGTATTAGCATAGATAACAGGAGTAATTTATTATTATACACAGACAAAATATTAGTTTGAGTGAGTCCTCCCTATCACTTTGTCCTGCTAATTCCACATCAATCTGTCCGCTCCCTCTGTTCAGTAGGCTTTGGCCTGCTCCACATCCCACATCTGAACCTGCCCCACCATTGCTGGAGGAAGGTGTTCAGATGCAACCTGAAAATGGGGATGGAAGGGCCAAGGCGGAGGGACAGAAGGAGAGTTTTCAAGAGTTTCAGGGCATAGTGGCCGAGAGGGGGAAGGCATGAAGGTAGTACAGTATCATGGATCTCTTAATATTGGTGGAGCTTAATACCTAATTAGGGAGGAGAGGTGATTGCACACATGGTCGAAGTGTAAGATCTCAGGTGTGATCTGAAGATGGACAAGGATGAGGCGAATTCTGGCTTCACTCTAGTTTTTACTCATCTTGGGATATGGCATTGCTGAAAGGCTGACTATTTATTGTCCATCTGCATTTGGCCTAAGAAAATGGTAGAGGGGCTTTTTTTCTAAACTATGTACGATCCACTAGAATTGGCTGAAGCTTACACCCGAGGAGTGTTTGGAAAGAAAGTATCACAAAAAGGGTTTCTCCTCAGGAGACTGAATATAGAAAGTTTTGCTGTGAATAGGGAAGCCTCTGAATTCAATGTTAATAAATGCTGAACACGTATTGCTTGCACTGACCAAAGATTTTGTGAAACAATAAATACAGAGGTCAACGGCACCGCAGAAACTTGGATCATGTTGTTATTACTGCACCATTATCCATTTGTTCTGAGTTAACCACAAGTGCTGCTAATAGTTTTGTGTCTGATGTGTGCCCGGCAACTGCTGACCTTCAGTGTCTATCATTGATCAGAATCCTCAGAAGCGATGGATTTGCCACGAGGAAAACTAGCATCGCACAAACTGCAATTGCTATAGATAGACTCAATGTGCAAAGAATTGCCCTACCAGTTTATGCCACAGATTAGTCTGTCCTTTTCTTCACATAGATATTACAAATGCCAAGACCCTATTCCGAAAGAGAAGGGAGTTTCTACCAGGACCAACGATCATCCAGGTTAAATTGCTTATTCTATGGACCTTGTCGTATATACAGTTGGCCCTCGCCGAACGCGGGGTTTACGTTCCTAGAAAACAGCGCTTTTGGTAAGGGTTGACTGCATTTACCTACAGAAATGCTGCATTCGTAAAGCACTTTGGGATGTTTTGACAAATATGTAATAGAGCACCATCAAAATACAATATCTTCTTTCTTTTTTGTGCATCATTTTCACAGGTTGGTCCTCAATTTTAATACGGAAAGTACCACAAGGCTGATTCTTGGGATACTCGCAGCAGTTTATCAGAAGTGTGTTTGCAAACTCACCATTTGTAGTAAAGAATATTATTCCAAAGAATTACCTTCCAAATGCAAATATTGTCCTGAGTGACACCAGAGCAACAGAAATGCCAACTGCGTTTTGGTGAATGAAACAATAGCCGTTGAAAATGCATTGATTGGGCTAAGTGGGATCTTGTTTGAAGCACATTGATAGATGCCATGGTGACAATAATCAATGTATGTACTACCCCAGACAATGTACATGAAAGGCTAAGCAAATATTTTGTGCACAATGTTTTCTAATCTGTTTAACTCTGGAACTCCCTTCCTTGCTCCCTTCACCTTGCCACCTCTCTTCCTACCTGCAGCTTTCGGCTAAAGACCTTTCTTTTTGACTGCACTTTCGGTCACCTTCTTCCCTCTCCCCCTGGCTCTGTCCCAGGATCCGCTATTGGGAAACATTTTGGGACACCGTCCGTCATGGAGGGCGCGAAATAACTCCAAGTTGATAAATGTAATTTTGTTGTTGTTGCAACATCAGTCTCCAGCTCCATGGAGCACTGGTTCTAGTACTTCAAAAACAGCAATTTGTATTTAGAAAGTAGTTTTCACAAAGGAAAGAACGTCATTGTGGCAGAGTGGGAAGCCAACAGGGTAGGATATTGGGGGATGGGTGGGGGGGGGGGGGGGGGGGGGGGGAGCGGAGATACAGCTGGATGACCACAGACGCTGTCAAAAAGGTGGGTTTTTGAGAAAGGTTTTCAAAATGCATAGAGGGGGTGCAAGGTGAAGCATTGTCATAATAATGATAATGATAATCTTTGCATTTCATAGTGCGCTTTTCATGTCTTCTAGACGTCTCAAAGCGCTTCACAGAATATACTGTAAAGTGAATTGACTATTTGTGGGCGAAATGCGGCAGCCAATTGCGCACAGCAGCATCCCCACAAACAGTCATGGATTGAAATGATCAATTTATTATTGTTTTTTGGAGGAATTATTGGGCCAGGGGTGGGATGAGGGAGGGCAGAAAGGTAGGACAGCAACTGAAGGCACGGTCAAAGAGGAGGTTCTTGAGACTGGACTTGAAGGAGGCAAGGGAGGAAGCAAGGCGAAGGGATTGTGGAATGGAGTTCCAAAGCATAGGGGAAGAGAGACCTACAGCCCAGCTGCTGATGTTAGGGCTGGTCTGGTGGGAGACATGGTGAGCGGGGGGAGCGGACGATAGGAGCTTAAGTAAGTAGGACAGAACCTCCAACACTGGCGATGTCATCCTGGACAATATGAGTTCAAACTCACCATTTAGAGCTTGAACCTACAAATGTTGTAACCCAGAGGCGAGAATATTACCAACTGAGCCAAACTGACTGAGGTGAAGATAAGCGCTAAGGTCTAAGATAGAGTAACCATAGAGAATTATTATGAGGAACGCTTTTAATTGTTGCTGAGAGAAGTGGATTACTGTACAATGCTTTGGGGTTCCAGCGGATTCCGAATATGAAAGTGCAGTTTAAGCAATTGAAAATGTCACCGTGAACCGGGGCAAAAACGCAAAAATACTGCATTTCCATCTAGAGGCAGGAAATCTAAAATATGTTCTGACGAAGAGTCGTGGACTTGAAACATTGACCCACTTTCCCTCTCTCTGTAGATGCTGCTTGACCTGCTGAGTTTTCCCAGCGACTTCTGTTTTTGTAATCGTAAAATGTGATTTGTGTTACAGCTTTGTGTTTTTAGACTTACATTTTGACCATTAACATTTAGATGCTTAATCATTGGAGCCAACAATCTCCCGCAGATTTCAGCTGAAACTGCCATCATAGGTTAGCATCAGTGTGGAGATGTGTTTATTTCATCAGCTAGTGTCTTATCCCCAGCAGTGTCCACATGGCAGGAAGTACATTTTCCCATGTTGAGTTGAAAGCGCTTCTATTATGAGTATCATCTGTTACCAATTTTTTTTAAAAAAAACTGTTGAATCATTGTTTTAATTCACCTTGAGCTTCCCTATCATCGATTCATATCTGCAGCATCTCATACAAAATTCTGATACAATTCTCATATCTGTTTTTTTGGTAACATTTCTAAATTTTACTTGTTCACTCAAATCTTCATCTAAATGGCTTGCAGCGCCGTCTGTTCATACAATCATTACAAATTATAGCACAGAAGGAGGTCACACAGCCCATTGAGTTTATAGTGTGGCAAGATCATCTATTGGAGGTAACTACTCTAGTCTTATTTCTCCACTCTTTTTCTGTACATTACATTCGTAATACTAAACTTTGCATTTGATATAATGCCTTATCACATCATAAAATGTATCAAACGATTACAGTAGAATATACAGACTGCATATTTTGAAGGCAAATGCAGCAGGGTGGTGACATAGAACTACAAACCACAAACAGCTACAAAGTGAACAATCAAGTTTATTTGGGGGACTGTTGACTGGTTTACTGGAAGCAGATACTGAAAAATCCCTTTTTTCAAATAGTGCCATGGGATCTCTCAACATTCACCCAAAACAAATGGACATTCTCTCTATTTTAATGTTTCGTCACATGGACTGTAAGACAATTGTTGTGCCCACCAATGTACAGTCAATTCACTTTATAGTACATTCCGTGAAGTGCTATGGTGAGACATCTGGAAGACGTGAATGGCACTGTATTGAATGCAGGGATTAATTATCACGACTATGAGCTCAAACCTCTGACGTGCCGCCTTCTACCTTGTGACTCAGAGGCTGCTACTAAATTCAAGATGGCGGCGGCAGAAGAGAGTTAGGCGCCACCGCTACCACAACCGCCACCGAAACCGCTAGCGAGACTCGGGCCGCTCGTACGGGAGGAGATGCAGGAGGCAGAGCTAACACACCGCACCATGTGTCTGCGGGGAGCTGGGGCAGGTCCTCCTGAACGCAGGCATTTCTTCGGCGGTGGCGGCGGCGGCCACGGGCGAGGAGGACTCGCTCGACGGTGACGTCTCCGGGCGGTTCCCCCGCGAGGCCTTTCATCTCGTCGCGGAGAGATCCGGACGACGGGTCAGGCTGCTGCCGCTGTGTGAACACAGCGGGCATAGAGCCGGTCGGTTTTCGGGCCTGTGTCACCGCACTGGGCCCTGTTTCCAGTCAATTTTCCCATTCTTCTTCGTCCTGCCCCCCCCCCCCCCCCCCCCCCCCCCACTGCTCTTGTCCCTACCTAACTGTACAGCGCCTTGGGACATCCTCTTGACGTGAAAGGCGCTATATAAATGTAAGTTTTGATTGATTGATTGATTGTTTGATTGATTGATAAATGAGCTAACATGCATCCTCTGCTCTACCTGTAACTGGAGTCCTATAGTTCAGTGGTTAGAGCACTAGCCTTGCAGGCGAGGGCCTTGGATTCGATTCCAGGCAGGGTGAAACCTTGGGCAAGATTCCCAAATGCAAGGATTATTATTATTATTATCAATTGTTTCCACGTGCCTGATAATAATCCCTCAAAACCAACAATAATAAACAAAGGAAATCTCGATCCACGACTGTTTGTGGGACACTGTTGTGCACAATTGGCTGTCATGTTTCGCTCACATAATACACAGACAATTCATTTGACATTGTTTTCTGTGAAGTGATTTAAGAGGTTTCAAAGACGTGATCAGGCACTATATCAAATGCAAGGATTATCATTATTATCATCACATCTTTAAGACATCTCAAAGCGCTTCGCTGAATGTACTTTAAAATGAATTGACTTTATATTTTGTGGGCGAAATGCAACAGCGAAATGCGCACATCAGTATCTCACAAACAGTCATCGATAGAAGTGACCAATTTTATTATTTCTTAAGATTCAAAATAAGCTTTTGCACTCGGTATCTCCTTCTGTAAAAAGAAAATCTCAATCATATGCAGTTAAAGTAAAAAGGCCACGTAAAATCTTTGCAGTTGTACTCCTCACCACTGGATGGTAGAAGCTGTACACAGAAATAAGCAATGAAAAAAATAATAAATATCAATAAATATTTGTGCCATAGTGCACCAGCCAGGACATGCTTCAATGTGCAGTTAAATTGAAATAAATTAAACAAAAATATGGCATTTGGACCATGATTAATTTCCCGAAGGAAATATAGAGTAAGAAAAAGTAGAACAGAGAAAACCTCTCCATTTCCTCCGCTCAGCGGGCATAGAGCAGTCTGCTCAATGTCCCCCGACTCATCCACCTTCAGCCACTCTGCCCCCAGAGGGAATTCCATCCCGCAATACCTCCACCTCACCCCCTCCCTATAGCCTCCTTCAAGTCCCACCTCAGGACTCTCCTCTTCGACCGTGCCATCGGTCAACCCCCCCTTCCCTACACACCATCCCTGATCCCGACCCCAGCTCAGGTCCAAAATATCTCCAGCGTCTTGGGACATCCTCTCGATGGGAAAGGTGCAATGCTAATGTAATTTTGTTGTTGTTGCTGTTTTAACCCAGTTTCGGTCTAATTAAGGAAATGAATGTTGTATGTTGCAACTCATAGTATTGTGGCAGAGCTACACTGTGAGATGAAAATTGATGTTGGATATTTGCAAAGCAGATTCAGAGAATACTTAAAAAGGAAAAAATGCTGAAAGCTTTGATTTGCTGTTACTAATTACCCTGAATTTGCATACGACATTACAGCGATTTCAACATAAAGATAATGTTTTCCTGACCAGGCTATGCCTACAGACAAATTACATTTTGTTTCATTTATTAATTAATCATACATTTGAAATAACCTCCAAGTTATTACTTGGCGGTTGGGATTGAGGCACATGCTGTGGATTTAAAAAAAACTATTAATAGAAATCAGAGATGAAGGTCAGAATTTTACTTTGTTTAACGAAAGTATAATTGTTATTATTTTAAATAAAACATTATCCTCTCGGCTTATGCAAATAGGACTCTGTTGCAGCATCCTATTGTATCATGCCCCTTCTCTTCCCATCATGCAACCGACAACATGCCAAGATGTAGCTAAACTGGCAGCTCAAAATGGCTGGAGACACGATATAGCAGCTTTCATATGGGCAGGAGAATGTCTCAAAGTGCTTCTTATCATCACATTTGCAAGAGACATTGGGATTAAAAAGGACCATCAGCCTATTTGAGATAATTCTTCCAGAACATCCGCACTACTATCTTCTCATCATACATTCATTTTGTTTCTTATAAACAAATTCAGTAACCTTTATCTCAGCCATCCTTCTTGTTATTTGTTTCAATTGTTAATTTCACTACAAAATGTTGCCGTGTAGGTCACTACACTTCACAGTAAAATCCTATAAGGTACTTTGAGATGTCTCAATGACATGGCAATGTGCTATATCAAATGCAAAGATTATTTATTTATTATTACACTTTCAGTAAAGAAATACTCCTTGGTGTCTATCGTGAAATTGTACTTTGTAAATCTAAACCCATTTGCTTGTTCTGCTTTCTCATTGCACCTGAATGTATTTATTTTCCGAGTTTATTTTCTCAATCCTGTTTAAAATTTTATATCTGAGATATCCACTTTCAAGCCTGAAGAGCTGCAGCTTCCTAATCATTCCTCATAGCTTATTCGTCCAATACCATTACAAGTGAGAGTGATTGTCCTTGTTGTTGTCTTCTGCACTAACTCCAGCACCTGGACAGCTCCCTTTTGTCGGTGACCACAACCCTATCTGCTAATCATTATCATCAAAAACAACAACAATAAAATTACATTTATAGAATGCCTTTCACGTCCAGAGGACGTCCCAAGGAGCTGAACAGTCAGGGATTGGGACCCGAGCATGGGAGAGAGACAGGGTGGGGGAGTGGAGGGAGAGAGGTAGGAGGGTGACAGAAGGCACGATTGAAAAGGAAGGTCTTGAGACTGGCCTTGAAGGAGGCAAGGGAGGAAGTGAGGCTGCATATATAGGTAATACCTATGTAAATCCAAGATGGGGTGTAGGGCACTTGATAAATATAAGTTGTCATTGTTGTTATAAGTCACTGTGAATTCAATATATGGTTACGCACTAGAATTTGCATGCATTTTAAATGATTTGATCAGTCATTTTTTCTATAGAGGTATTATGGGTTTAACTCCACACAGGACAACAACAAATATATTATTTAACAGTTTGGTAGCATCAGAGAAGTACTTAATTCTCTCCTAACAAAATGATCAGGCTCTTTGGTAAATGCAGATGTGGTTTAAGATTTTCAGAGATTTTATCCTATGCAAAAGGGAGCTATAGCAATGCAATTTTTTGTTTTTAAATGTTTTGAATTAGCTGCATGTTCTCAGAGTAATTCAAAGATTGGGATTTTCTGAAGGATTATAATGGCTAATTATGCCCAAAACAATTGAAGGAAACTCAGCCACTGTGTCATTCATACATCATTGTGTGGAGTTCTGTAGCTCAGTGGTTAGAGCACTCACCTTACAAACGAGAAACCTGGGTTCAATTCCAGGCAGAGTGAAACCGTGGGAAAATTTCCTTTCTCCACATGCCTGATAATAATCCCTAAAAAAAATCAATTGGTCATTTTAATGCTCAACTGTTTGTGGGACACTGCTGTGTGCAATTGGCTGCCGCATTTCGCCAACATATTTACTGTCAATTCACTTTACAGTACACTCTGTGAAACACTTTGAGATGTCTAGAAGACGTGAAAAGAGCTGTATCAAATGGAAGGATTATCTTAATATTAAAATGTGCAAAGACCAAATTTCAGACAAGTAGATGGATGGAAGCTATTCGATAAATCTGATGGAACATTGAAAGGCAGCTGAATTTCTTCTTCTGGAATACGTGGAAACTTTGCAAATGCTGTCTTAAGGTAGAAAACATCCCATTATGAATGCACATTTTCTTAGCGGCAAGATAAATCCTCACCTAAAATGTCATTTCCCAACTGATTCTCTACCACGTATCTCTAACCCACTGAATCAAGGCATTTGCCCTGCTGATTCCGGACATCTCTCTCCCACTGCTTGTCAACATCTGTGCTCTTGATTCTAGATGTCATCAGTTCTGTTGCTGTTGCACTAGATGCGCCTGGGGGGGGGGGGAGTGCTTTAATTGGTTAATTTCAGTATCCTGCTTGTTTATGGCAGTATGGTTGCTAAGGGAACATTTGTTGTTTCGCAGACGATTTTCTGCAGCTCATAGATGAAAGCAAAGCATCTGTTAATATTTAAACATTCAGCAAATAAGAGAAGAACTGAAGGTAGAATAGAAGGTCAAAAGGCACCTAATTCTACCATTTCACCCACAAAATACACATTCCACTGTACAGTATATTCTTTGATGTGCTTTGAGATGTCTTGAAGATTTGATAAGGTGCTATATCCTATGTAATCATTATAATTATAATTACAATGTGAAACCTGCTCTCTCTTAGATACTGCCCACGGTTCTGCAAGTTTCTCTGCTTTTTACCTCCAACATTAAACCATCAAATCTCCAAGATACAAATCAACCTTTACATCCTATATTTTACATCTGTGAACAGTTGCTTTCTCTGACATAACATGTCCTAGAAGCCCTCAGATTAAATTGGTTGTTCACTTCAAGGCTGTAATCAATGATTGGAACAGATTGCCAGGAAGGGTGGATAAAGTCAGGGCGAAGAGGACTCATTTAAAATAACAGCTTGATGTAGTATGGGAGGACAGTGCGCTGAGTATTATGGAAGCATGTGGTGGGCCAAAGTGTCTTTTTCATCCGAACTACTCTTGTGATCTTGTTTGTGGGACATTGCTGTACACAAAATAGCTGCTGTGTTTGCATAAAAATGCAGTTGCTACACTTTACAGTAAAATCCTGTGAATCACTTTGAGATTCTCCATACCTCGATAAGGTGATATTCAAATATACTTATATGGTTCTAGGTCACAGGATAACCATCAGCAGTTTGCCTTAGAATTGAATCACTTCTCTAAATATTTATATGTATAAACTGTACCGATAGATATGCATTCAGCTCATTTCTACTTTTATATATTTTTAATAATAATACTAATCCTTACATTTGATAAATGCCTTAACATACAATTGAGATGTCTCAAAACACTTCATAGAGTATACTGTAAAGTGAATTGACTGTCTATTTTGTGGCCAAATCCAGACAGTCAATTGCACATAGTAGGGTCACAAAACAGCCATGGATTGACTGCCCAAATTATTATTGTTTTATTTATTTAAGGGATTATTCCCCCAGATACCAATCAGCCAACAAACTAGTTCCTATTTACTTTTAGTAAACAGAGACGTGTAAATTAAGGAAACTTTCCTAAGGTTTTGTCCTGCCCGAAAATTGAACCCAGGTCCTCTCACATGCAAGCTGAGTGCTCTGACCAATACCCCAGTTTTTTCTGGTTGTGTTTGATTTTATAACACAAACTAAACAATGTTATTGCAAATGGAACAGCACACAAAGTAACAAACATAATACACATCAAGATAGGTCCAGTCTGAACGAGCTGCATCCAAAAGGTTGCAAAAAGCTTATTACTGTGATGAGAGTATGTTGGAGGGCTGGGTGTTTTAGAAGGATGAGATCGGGAAGGATGAGTAAGTACTTGGGTTTTCTTAAATGAGTAATTCTGTCAAGAAATACTGAAAATTGATCCTCTATGCGTAGACTTGATGTTCTGAAATAATGTGTAAAATGATCAAAAACTGTTCTGACATTAAATGAGATAGAATTAGCCCAATATGTCCTTGTTGAATGAATGACAGGGTGGATGACGGCAAGACAAAAAGAAGGGGGTGATGGTGGTGTAGGATGCGGTGGGGGGCAAGGAGATGGAATGGAGGAGGTGTTGCTGTATGTTGCATCCTTTGTAGAACCTCCAGACTGTTTTTTTTAATTAGGTGTCATCTTTAGATTTCTTTTAAACAGCTTTAATTTAGCGCAATCAATTGTGATTGATGGACTTGGCAAACTACCTTTCAAAGACCGGACTTTTATGCATACCCTTGAAACTTGTTACCTCACAGTGCACTTGCTTTGAAATGAGTTTCTAAATATGTAACACATTTAGCCATAAGGTACAATTAGAATGATTGGGATGTGTGATGTAGTGAATTGTATTAGCTTTGGGAAAAAAAGATTAATGTGATTCACCTTTACATTTGACACTTTGAGCTTACTTGTTCCTTGTTTATTTCAGCCAAAAGCAAAAAGTGGTCTTTTGGCAAATATTCTTTTCTGCACTTAAGGTTAGAAAATTGACTGCAGGACAGGAAATTGATTTTCTTATCCAAATTTGAAAGGCTTCTACAAACAAGATAATAATAATTCTTAATAATCCTTGATTTGTAAGACCATTTGATCACATCATCAATATATCTCAATGTGCTTCGTAAGATTCACTGCAAAGTGCACTGAATGTTTATTTGTTGGTGAATACTGCAGTGAATAGCAATGCCCCACACACATCCATTGACTTAATATCCTATTTTAACCAAGACTGTGGGAGAAACTGGTTTCACTTTTTGAGTATAGGGTAGTATCTTTTGAACAGAGCATAACTGTAGAGGGTAGTTAATTTGTTAAGCAACTAATTTTGTTTTGGAACTCTCTTCCTTGGTACCTCAACAAACACCTGCTGAAAAACCATATACACCACATTCATAGCGTGAATTCACATTATCTTTATTCTCTCAGTTATTTCGTTAAACAAACTTGATTTGTTTTTCATGCTGTATTCATGCTGAATGTCTTTAATCAATGCATGTCTTTCCAAGTGATGATTAATATTATCTCATATTAGCCTCTAAATGTCTGCCCATTACAGAACTTAGCCTGACTACAGATTCTTGACTTATCACATTATCCCATTTTCAACAGAGGTGTTACATAATATACAAACTTTATTGTTATGTTTCCTATGAAACTAGGAGGAAGCGTTAATGCTAAGGATGACATAAAAAATATTTTGGTTTGTTAGATAATCTATATTTGAAAAATTATTGCAATAATTGCAGTGGTTGGTTTGGCTTATATGATGTTTCTCTGTCTGTCTCTCTCTCTCACCTCTGAGCCCAAAGCCAGTCAGGAAAGGTAGGAGGGTAGCCAATGGCATGGGCGAAGAGGAGGGTCTTAAGACTTGCCTTGAAGAAGGCAAGGAAGGGAGTGGGGCAAAGGCAACGTGGGATGGAGTTCAAAAGGTTGGGTGTGGAGAGGCAGATGGTGGCGCTGGCCAGGCAGGGGATGTGGAGCAGGCTGGAGCCTGCTGAATTGTTCAAGGTAAATAAAACAACAACACACTAAACTGATAATAAACTCACTTAAACACCAAGGGAATGAATACCAGTACTTTTAATGTTTTGCTCTTTGAGAAAACAAAGTTTTAAAAAAAGCAAAGGGGCATCTCAGACATCAATGACTGGATATGGAATTTCAAAATACCCTGTGATCTTTCAACGAAAATTTGCCTACAAGTCAGACTGCTTTTGCCAATGTTCAGTTGTTGGAGGCTTGTAGGGTGAGCCCAGCTGACATCCATAAGCTGAATAAAACATGTCTTTTCTATTGACTGGCAGTACTCAGGTCAACAAGATCTAAAATTTATGTAACCGATGCTCTGTGCTGCATTGATAGTACTGAACAGAGAGAGCCACTTACTATTTCACTTTGATGCACATACATACAAAAGTATGTGAAAATAGGAGGTACGGTTGAAAGCGGCTGAGTTCCAAGATTACAAGACCATACAATTTGCATCTATATAGTAGTGTCCGGCGATATATTGATATATCGGTTATACCGGTATAATTTTTCATATCGATATACCGATATTGGAAATTTGAATATATCGGTATATCAAAAGATTCGGTATGAAAAAAAAATCGGTATATCCACAAAATATCGGTATATCGTCAACAAATGCCACGTTACAGCATACAGAAAATATACAACCAAAGGTTCAAATGCCCATTACGTTCCCTCAAACTAACAAAAAACCATAGATAGCATTTAACTGACCTTGTCGCCGGCATCGCAAACCTCCTGGGTATAGAGAACGCAAATCTGAATGCGCGCGCATCCCCCTTCTTCCCTTCCCCCCACCACCAAACACAATCAGACATGCGTAGACCGGTCATTCCCCCTCCTCCCACTCCTCCCACTAAACACCATTTTCGCACATGCGCACAAGATAAAAACCCGGCGATATCGATATATCGGTATATATCGATATGAGCCACCGATATATCGGTATTGGAAAATTTCCATATCGACGGACCCTACTATATAGCATCATTCACGTCGGGAGGATGTCCCAAAGTGAAAGATTGGCGTCAAGACGAAATGCTCTGTATATTCTCAACAACAGTGCATTATCCTGCCTGCATATAATACAGACACCTCCATCCTTTGCCACCAATCACCACAGTGCACACGATGGGATGTGAGTGCCATCAGAAATCATTCACTTCTGCAGAAAGGAGGTACAGAAATAAGCGCTCTGAGACGCTGTTTGGCTTGGAGGGCACTATATAAATCCAAGTTGTTGTTGTTGTCGTCATGTGTCACCTAAAAAATACAGTCACTATACTTTACAATTAATCCTGCGAAGGACTTAGACACTTCCTCCTGATGTGATAAACTGCGATAACAAATGCAAGGATTATAATTGAACTTTGTTGGCCTTTGCAGAAGAGGGCCCAGAACTTAAATTCAACAGAGCCTTGGGCTTTGCTTTTTGTTTGCAGAGTTCAGCCACTAAATAGTACTGCTACCAAAAGTGAGTTCTGGATCATGAAACCATCAAACTGGAATCAGAGGATTGAGCCAGCATTGATACCACACATTCACTAAAATTCTACATGGTTAAGGGGTAATCCAACAAGTACAGGGAAGAGCAAGAATCAATGCACTTGATTTTCTTCATGTGAACAAGGGTATCAACTCACTCCATCCCTAACAGTCAGTTGACATTCGTGATCTCATTTGGCAGCCCCTTGAAAGAGTAGAGTTTTGTGAAGAGGAGGATCTTCACCTACCAGCCTATTTAGCCATAACAGCATCTTGCATTTATATAACATCCTTTATGTAAGATAACATCTTGGAGTACTTCACAGTAGCATGTTGGACACCGCACAAGGGAGAAGGGGAGCTGAAGATGATCGTAGGTGCTGGTGAAGAGGTAGGCGTAAAATGGGATTTCAAGACAGATAGAAAGGGGAAAAAATATAGAGGCAGGGAGATTTAGGAGTGAATGGCTTTGTGACTAAAGACTCAGTCACCAATGTTCTGGTGGAGGGGGCAAAGGACACTTCAAAGGATGGGGTGAGAAGGTGGGGAGATGGAGAGACGGTTTGGAGAGATGGTCCTAGAACATGAAAGGATTTATATATGTGAGGGTGAGGTACATGATCCATTCAGGTTCCTCTCCATTTGAACCTGGAGAGGATCGGGTCCTGGGTGTGCAGGACTTGATCCAGGTGAAGATATGGGTGGTGGAGTTTTTGATTAGGCAGCCGAAACTTGTGTTCACTTCCAGTGACCAGCTGTGAGACCCACACTAACCTTCAATCAATGCTTTGTTATCTGCAGCGGTAGCTGTGCCTGACAGCAGGCATTTTGTGGACACTTTAATAGGTGTTTAAAAATTCATGGCTTTTCAATGGGGTGCAGAAATCAAGACAGTGAAACAGAGATTTTTTTTGTCAAGCTGTGAATTTAAAGCTATTTGAAATTTTGCAGTAACTTTTTACATTCCGTTGGTTTACCAATGTGCTGATAACTTATTGTTAGTGAGTTTCATATACAATTTCCTGGCTGCCTTAAATAAACAAATCATTTCTACCTCATGTATAAATTTTTACCTTTATACTGGTGTCAAATTAATCTGCTAAACTTGCAATACTACTGTATATTAGACACTCAAGTGCAGAGCAATGTCCCTTCCACAAACGGTCATGGAATTAAGTGACCAATTTATCATTAGCTTTGTTTCTTGAGGGATTATTGTCATGCTTGTGGAGGAAGGAAACTTGCCCAAGGTTTCACCCTGCCTGCCAGGAATGAAACCAATATCTCTCACCTGCGAGGTGAGTGCTCTAATCACTGAGCTACAGGTCTCCTGAAACAGGTCCCAGGGTTAAAAACTCAGCTACCCCACCCCCAACCCCACCCAACCTCACCCCCACCTTCTCGACTCCCGACAAAAAATTCAGACATTTCAGGTTTAATTATATTATTTATTGACCAAATATGCAAAGTTTAATGGCTTTAATGGTCACACAGGTCTTCCTATGAGTGAAAAATAAATTGTGTTACTATTGAATTATTAATTTTAGATGTTCTATTCCGCTGATTAAAACCATTGGTCCATCAGGAATTAAAACTATCTAATGAGCCTGTTATCACTGTGTCATAATGTGTCTCGTTTCAAATGCTTCTAACTTATGGCTAGCAAATAAATGTTTCGTAATTCATAGTTTTGTCTGAATATGCACGGAAAATGAAACTAGCTATTTGCCTTCTTGCGTTTTCGTCCCACCAAACAACAGGACTAAATTGTAGAATTGTACGGCTCAAAAAAAAAAGCCATTTGGTCCAACATGTCCATGCCAATGCTCTGAAAGCACTAGACATTTAATATCCACTGCCATTTTCCACTATCCTTATACACTTTAAATTTTAAATATTTATCCAATTCCCCAATAAAATTAATTATGGATTCTGCTTCAACCACTGTTCCTGATAGGATGTTCTATGTCTGATTAACTATCTGTGGTAAACCAAACTTCTGACTTCTCGCTCTATCTGTTTGGTAATGGTTCAAGTTATTGTGGAGCCCTGTAGCTCAGTGGTTAGAGCACTCGCCTTACAAGCGTGACCTGGGTTCAAATCCAGGTGAAACCTTGGGCAAGTTTCCTTACTCCATATACCTAATAATAATCCCTCCAAAAAAAACACAGTGATAAAATTGGTCATTTCAACCCACGACTGTTTGTGGGACACTGTGGGCACAACTGGCTGCAAATTTGTTTTACCTACAAATATAGTCAATATAGTCAATTCACTTTACAGTATGTTCTGTGAAGTGCTTTGAAATGCCTAGTAAACTTGAAAAGTGCTATATCAAATACAAGGATTATTACTGTTATTAAACTGACTCTCCAATATAGGCTGGGTGAGTGCCATACCATTATCTGATAATAATAATAATCCTTGCATTTGATATAGTGCTTTTCACATCTTAGCGACGTCCCAAAGCGCTTCACAGAATATACTGTAAAGATCCTTGAATCAAGATTCCATCTGTCTGTTCAAGTAGATGATAAAGATCCCTTGGACTATTCAGAAAGAGAAGGAAGTTTCTCCCGATGACCTTGGCAACAGCCCCCCACATCTGACCTTTCATCTGATGAAAGTTTCTGGCAAAAGCTCATCGACCTGAAATATGAATTCACTTCCCTCTCTCCATAGATGCTGCCTGATCTTGCTGAGTGTTTTTATTTCAGATTTCCAGCAGATTTCCAGCAGTGTAAAGCCCTATGGATAAATTGCACAATCACTTTGTGGCTGTTTGTGGGATGCTATGGGATGCTGTGGAAGCACAAATTGATTGATGCCTTTGTCTATCAACCGCACAATCGCCTTACTTTAGATTAAATCTTGTGATACGCTTCGAGACGTCCTCCTGACATGAAATAATTATTTTTATTGCAATCCTTCTTAAAGTAGAGCACCCAAACTAAATGTAATACTCAAACTGCAGCCCCAACCAATGGATTACAGTACGTATGTTTAGTGTTACCTCTTCTTTTGAACTCTAAACCTTTATTTATAAAACCTTGAATCTCATTAACACTCCAGTACGTGATCTAGTATAGTGCTCAAATTAAGTGCATCAAAATAGTTTGTCGACTGTGATTCAGACTTATCTTTTGATATATAATAGGACCGTTGGAGTAGAAATACATTCAAAGCAAAGTCCAGTACTAAAATTTCCCTATTATTTTCAAAAACATATATATTTGATATTAGCATTCTATCTAATACAAAATATGTGGTGGTTTTAGTTCAGATCAAGCCAAATGGATACCTGCTGGTGCCTGAAAGATTTCAAAACTCATTTCAGGAAAGATTGCACTATCAAAAGTGACATTTCTGAAAGCCACTTGTGCGTTTCATGAATAGCTACCGAATGAATGCTACTTAGCAATGCAGGATTGACTAGATTCTGCAGGGAGTACAGTATTGTGTATGCTTCCTTAGGTTCAAGACTAAGAAATGTATTGATTTTGCATGCACTTGATCTGCTATGGATGTGGCAATAAGTAAAAGGCTATTTGATGCTAACTCTAAAATTTATTTACTTGTGGAACTTTGTAACTCAATTTACTGCATGTGCCCTTTTGGGAGTTAAGTGAGGATTCATCTAACTTCAAGACAAACATGTTTAAATGATTTCTAAAATCTCAATTGAAGCATGTTTTTACAAACAAAATGGAAGGTGTCAGTCAGTCTGGCTCAGTTGGAAGGGTTCTCATCGACAGATCAGTTAACTTGGCAACAGATCAGTCAGCAGACCGGTAATCAAAACCTATGACCTTCTACAAACAAAACAGAAGTTGCTGGGGAAACTCAGCAGGTCAGGCAGCATCCATGGAGAAAGGAAAATGAGTTGTAGACCCAAAACATTGACTCATTTTCCTTTCTCCATGGATGCTGCCTGACCTGCTGAGTTTCCCCAGCAACTTCTGTTTTGTTATCAGATTCCCAGCATCTGTAGTATTTTGCCTATGACCTTCTAGTTTTATTGTTGTATGTCTTAATGCTACATCAGTAGGCCATTGGGAGAACTCAGGAAGCTTGTGTTTTGTAAGCGAGTCAACATCATTTTATTCTAACATTAAAGGATTTTCACACAGCTTGTCAAAAAATAAAAGCCCTCTCAGTTTAAAATTGCTTCCCTCTGTAGATTTAGCAGAAAAGATACCAGTTTATACAGAATCATTTCTGATTTGTGAGTGTCAGCCTCAGTTGGTGGCACTCTCATCTGTGAGGCAAAAGGTCATGGATTCAAACCCCACATCAGGCCTCTGAATCATGGTCTAGGCTGACACTTCAAAGTAGTGTTAATGGAGAGCTGTATTATTGGTTGTACCGTACTTCAGATGAGACGTTAAACCAAGGTCTTAAATAACTTTTTAGATCGATCTTAGAGATCCCATGGCCCCAATTGAATAGAGAAGGGAGTTTCTTCCAGTCTCCTGGCCAAAATTCCCCCAGAAAAAAACTGATCATTCACTTCAGTGCTGTTTGTTGGACATTATTGGATGTGGAGTCTTGAGGTTCAGTGGTTAGAGCACTCGCCTAACCCAGAGACCTGGGTTTTCAGGTCAGGGTGAAACCTTGGGCAAGTTTCCTTACTCCACACACCTGATAACAATCCCTTGAAGAAAGCAATAATAAATTGATTATTGGTTATTTCAATCCATGACTGTTTGCGGGACACTGGTGTAGCAATTGGCTGCCATGTTTCGGCCACAAATGTAGCGACATTTCACTTTACAGAATATTCTGTGAAGGGCTTTGAGATGTCTAGAAGACATGAAAAGCATTATATCGAATGCAAGGATTATTATTATTGTTGTACAAAATGCACAGTGTCTACAGTAAATTCTATGAAGCACTTTGAGGTTCCTGCCATTGTGAAAAGCATTTTTTTTAATCAAATCCAAGTATTTTAAAAACTATTTTCACTCTTGTTGTTTTAAAACTCTCCATTTGTTTTGTTATTACTGTAGTTTGATAAAGGTCGTGATTACAAAGGCAATTTTAGTGGCAAGAAAAGGTTAATGAGCTTGGAATCTTTCAGAGCATTAAGCAGATGTCTCACTGAGCAACACATGTGAAGCAATAACATTCAAAATTGCCTTCAAACTTTCTTAACCAGATAGTTTTGATTACTTTGGAAATATCCTTCTGTTTGTACAGTATCTAGGGATACATTTGTAATGAATTGTTGATCCTTACACAGTAAGAATTATCATTGCATTTGATATAGTGCCTTATCATGTCTTTGGGAAGTCTCAAAATGCTTCACAGAATAGAATGTTAAATGAGTTGACTGTATATATTGCGGGCAAACTGTGGCAGCGAATCGAGCACAGCAGTGTCCCACAAACAGTTGTGAATTGAGTGACCAATTATTATTTGAAAAACATTTTTTAGAAGCATCTATTAACCCCAGGAAAGTAATCTGCCAATCGACTCACAACCTTTTTCACAGTTACTGCTAGGTGAACAGAGGTGAATGGAGTAAGTAAACTTGCCTAGCACTTTTCTCTGGCAGGAATCAAACTCAGGTCTTCTCGTTTGAGAGGCAAGTGCTCTAACCACTGAGCTATAGGACTACATGTAGAACAGTAGATCAACAGCAGAACAATGACATTTATAAAAGTAATGTACTTAAAATAAAATAAAAATTGGATTTTAAAGTTCACTGGAGCATTAGGAAATGGACAATTGCTGTGCTTCATTTTGACAAAGCAAAACTTTTTAAATCTCAATTATCTCGTTTAAGACAATAAAAAGTTTTCAAATGAATTAAGCGGTTAGGGTCTTCCCTTACAGTTTCTCTTTCTTCAGGTCTTGAATTCATTGCAGAAACGGAGGCAAATTGCGTCAACAAAACAACAACAAATTACATTTATATAACATTTATATAATAATTTACATTCATTTATTATGTATTGTTCAATGCTCTTCTTGCTGGCCTTCTTACATTTACCCTCTGGAAATTAACATTTTCTACAAGAGCTATTCCTAACAGTTTATGTATCAAGCACCACATGCCTTGTCCAAATTCCACCTGCTTCAATCAATCACAAATAATACAGTAAAAGCCTGTTTATCCGTGACCTGATCAATCGTAATTTCCGTATAACCGGCACCTCGAAAAGAAGGTCCGCATTCGATTAACTGGAATTTATCCGGAAAAATGCATTTTGTTTGGTGTTTTCGGCCGAATATCCAGCTCGCGCTTTAACTGGCATTGACCAGGTCCCAAGGTTGCCAGATAAAGTGGCTTTTACTGTAATAAAAATCATAATAATAATCCTTGGGTTTGACACAACAGTTTATCAAGTTCACGGTGTCTCAAAGCCTCTCAGAAGATTTTACTGTAAAGTGTAGTGACTGTGTGTAGTTTGTCAGGTAAAACAGCAGCCAATTTCGCATACAGCGATGTCTTACAAACAGTCATAGAATGAGTGATCAGTTTGATGAGATGTAATACATAGGATAGGTAGTTTGGGACACATGTGCAGGCGACCGTCAGGAAGCTGGAAGGCAAACCAGATGGACCTTGGTCTTTTTTTGCCTAGCATTTCTTATGTTATTTCTAGTTAGAGGATTCTTGGCCAGGGCACAAAGAGCAACTCCCTTCTCTTTTTTTATGTCTATTTACAAATTCAGTTGGCTATTTGTAAAAAAAGAAGCTTTAACTACTCATCCAATGAAGTATTTAGTCTGTTTATCTCCTTAATTATCATTCAGGGACTTGTTTGCGTGAATCTCCTCCAGCAGTTTGAACCTATTAATTTTCTCATCCACTGCATCAATTATAATTACTTATACCTCCCTCTGTTAAAAAATGATAGAAGTATCCCTACAACAATTGTTTCCAAATCAGTAAATTCCATACATAGAATATCCTTCGACCTAATGTACCTGGTCTTGCTCATTTAAGCCTAGCTCAGACCATAGCCTTTGAGTCAGAAGGTTATAAGTTCAAATCTCACAATGAGACAGTCTAGGTTGAAAAAATACACCTTCTGTTTCCTTGTACATTACCAATTTATACATCTCCTCTACATTGCCTCCAAACTCCGGGCAGACCCTTTCCCCTTATGCCAGGAAGCCAGAATTCTATGTAATACTCTAGGTGCAATGGTGTTTCTCCAAACAGAACTCCATCTAAGTCATAACAGGCTCTCAAGACCTTGTGTGCAATGTGATTCAGGTTAGAGCCAAGGTCTCGTGAGGCATCAAAAATGGAATTGCTTTCTCGAGGAGCGCTTTCTAATCTCAGCAGGTACAAGAATGTAATTACTTCATAAATTGTTAGAATTTAAGAGTTTTTATAATCAGATAAAGACCAATACAATCAGTAAACCTGCCATTCTTGATAGATTTACCCACTGGTTTACCCTCTTAAGTAAGTATTCGGATTATGTATTTTCTTCTACATGTTTGTTGATTGGAAACAAAAAACCTTTTCCCAATAATTTGCTGACTCCTGCAACAAGCTTCCTTCATGGAAACCAAACATGGTAGATTTTGAACCGCATTTTCAGAGACAAAACAACAAATTGCATTTATATAGGCTTTCACTTTTGGAGGGTGTCCAAGGTCACTGGGCAGCACAGGGTTTGCCAGACCAGAGCTGCAGTTTAGTTTTAGAGGGAGTGTGTGTGTGTGTGTGTGTGTGTGTGGGAGGGTGGGAGGGGTGGCGTGTGGAAAGATGATGGAAGGCGCGATCAACAACAACAAAATTACACTTGTGTGGCAAAGAAGGTGTTGAGATGGATTCTGAAGATGGGGTGGGCAAGACGTGAAGCAGGTCAGTGTCTGCTGAGCAGAGGGAGCAGATGGGATATTCAAGAATGGCTTGAATGGTCAGCGCAGCTCAACCATTCTGCAAGAGATGAAAATGGGCAAATTTAGGGGCTTAGATGATCTTAAGCCATACTGGGAATCCGCTTACATATAAGAATGAATTTTCGAACAATGAGCATTTGTATTTTACAACAGTGATCTTACCTCAATTCTAGTTCTTTGTCCCAGTATTATATTAAATTGAGATACAACATTTCTCGGGTTATGGGATCACACTATCTTGGAGCAATATATAGCTTGGTAAACAATTTCTTGAGGGAACTAAAAACATTTTGCGCAGTTACTGTTTTTCCTCCAAAATGCAATGTCACTACACTTTACAGTAAATTTCATTGAGCACTTTGAGACGTTCCTCCGCCCCCACCCCACACCTCCCCCCCCCCATGTGAAAGGCTTTAAGAATGTTTTCAGTATGAATGATTATTCTATTGGTAATATTGCATCTTGAATCAAAAACTAATGAAGTTAATAAAAATCAGACCACTGTAATATTGCGTTATGATTATTAGTAGATAAAATGAATCATGCCCATTTTACTAGGTGATTGTTTAACTATAAGTTATCGTATGAAAACGGTGACAAATTAAAATTGAACTTGTCCGGCCGCAAAGTCTTTGGTTTAGGGAATCAGAATGGAGAGCTATTATCTAGCGATTTTTTTACAGTGGTAGAATTCCATGTTCTGTCTTGCATTGAGATAGAATAAATTATAGAGTATAAAACATGCCATTATCAAGTGCAACTCACACGATCTGCGACGGCAATAGTGCAAAGCAAGGCTCATAAAATAGGGATAATAATGTAAAAGGAAGAAACTTATTTATAACAAATATTTCCTTGATGGTGTTCATTGCTGATCAATAATAACAAAATTGCATTTGTATAGCGCCTTTCACATCAGGAGGATGTCCCAAGGTACTAATAATTTCACACTGCCTACCTATGAATTGTTTAGTGTATCAGTTCTTTGTTATTCCATTCACATTTTCTAGCACAAAATACGATAGTTTGGTCTTGATCACAGTGGGGCACTAAACTAATAACTCACAGATGATTAGGATGATTAAAAGAACATAATAAGATGCCTGAGAATGTCAGAGACAGGAACAGAGCGCAGCCTTTCCTCCTTTTGTGGACTCACAAATTGTATAATCACGATTTGCATCAGTACATTTTTAATAATTTAGGCCTTAAACACGATGTCTCATTGATCTTCTATCTGGGATAGATAGATTAATGAGAGTGGAGAGGAGTATTTCGTGGAATGCGAGAGGGAGCAAGGCGGCTTTGTTGCCCAAAGGGGACATTATGATGAACCTTGGCGTATGGATTAGGTATGAGTGAACCAATGGAGGGCCAGGACATCAGAAAACCTCCATGACAGGTCTCAAACACAACCTACATCATTGCCGTTGAAGATTTCGGCTGTTCTATATAACGTAATTTACTCTTATAATACAATGGTTTTCATATCGGGAGGACATCCCAAAGTGCACTTACTGTACTGGTTAGATATCACAGCTGGGGCTGGGAGCTGAGAGGTTGGGAGGGGAAAGATAACTGAAAGTGCAATCAAAGAGATAAGTTTTGAGACATGCCTTGAAAGTGAGTTGCAGGGAATGAGTCAGAGGGACTCCAGGATAGAGTTCCAGAGAGAGGCGGCAGAATGATTGAAAGACACCCACTGATGGCGGGATGGGTAGAATGGGGAACGTTAAACAGAATGGTACTCATTGAATGAAAGGGTCTGTAGGGTTGAAGGAGATTGCACATGGGATAAGAGATTGAAGAGATTCCTTTATATATTCTGTCTATTCTCCCTTACCCCCAACCAAATCCATTGGAAAGCAAAATTTTGAAGAATACAAGAACACTACAGTAAATAATTCTTGTATTTGTTACAGCATTTTATCAAGTTGCCAAGACGTCTCCAAATGCTTTGCATACTATATGTGGCATATTGATATATTGTAATTTGGTGGAAGCATGTGTATTTTGTGGGTGAAGATGGTCTGATAATCTTTTATGCTGATAAACATTTGAATTGAAATAAATTAAATGAACACTAAGAGACTCGGAAAAGGATGTGTTAACTAAAAATTTGGAAAGCTTCCGATTTCATAATGTTAACTTGCCAAATGCTTAAATAAAGACCAGACCTTATTCACGGGAATCCTACTGCCTATAATCTTCTATTATTCAGGATACCATGTAATACCACTTGGAGATAAGGATATAAGAAATATGAGCTTCCAATTTTGAACTCTCTGTAGATTTCACACAATCACATCGCCAAGATGAAAAACATAATCCACTGAACAAACATCAATTATAAAATTTTCTTCCATTAATTGTGTCAACAGAAATGAATATTCCTGCAAACTATAGATAAAGTCTTATCTAAGAGATTCATGCACACACACACAATAAAATGAAGGCTTATTGGCACTGGAGACTATTACTTTAAAACTGTCTGCTAAGGGCAAAAATATGATGGAAATAAAGTGGTCACGTTTGTGGTATTTCGTAATGGATTTAAGAAATCCAAGTGGGGATTATTTATGGTAATTGAATCACCCTTGACTCAGACTCTAGGGAACCTTGCTCTGAAAATAGATTGAATTGGAGTTCTCACGTATTGGCGTAACGGAATTCCAGATTCCTTAATCAAGAAATCCGTTCAGAAATATTGCAAAATTGACCTCAAAGATAACAATCGTAGTAACAATTTCAGGCAGAAGTTGGCCAATATAGTATTCCCACCAGATTTCTTTGGTCTGTCTATCTTTGCATCTAATGTTGAATACTTTCTTTTGAAAGGCTCTTGCTCGGTTTCTTCTCAATACCCTTCGGCGATTGTATCGGAACATGATGCTCGGGGATTGAATGGCAAGAGTGTGAGCTCCAGGCAAATTCTTCTCTGTTGGGTGGAAACATCAATACCATTTGTAGAGGTAATAATAATAATTCTAGCAATCGATATAGTGCTTTTCGCAGGTAAACTACATACATGTAAACTAGAGGATGTGATAATCTGTAAAGGCACAAGCACTGGTAATAATTTTTATTGTCTGGAAGTGTTCAAGGAAGAAAGAACATTCTTCAGGGAAATCTCAAAGAATTCTGTAGAATATAAAGTGGCGGTCAGCATTATATATTCAGACGCATTGACATTTTTATTTTGTGTCTTGCCAGGATACAATTGGAGAGGTGTTATTGCCCAGATTGAAGGCGTTTGAGGAATTGTTGATCGTCTCAATGTATGCATTTGGGACAACATGAACATTGGAACATACCAACAGAAGAGGGCCCATTCCCTGAATATTCAGATTGTGTTAATGGTGTTAATGTATACAACAATAATAATAATAATAATAAGCCTTGCATTTGATATAGTGCTTTTCACGTCTTCTAGGTGTTTCAAAGCGCTTCACAGAATATACCGTAAAGTGAATTGACTGTATATTTGTGGGTGACACATGGCTGCCAATTGAGCACAGCAATGTCCCACAAACAGTCGTGGACTGAAACGAAATTGTAACCTTACCATGGATGAATTAAAGCAGAATAATGCTTGTGAATATTATGTATCTAGGGGCAATTCTCTTATACTGTCTCTCAATTTACTAGGTAAAAGGGATGGATAGTTCCTTGCGGATTTGTACTCATCTCCTGGCTGCAAACTTATAAAGCTTCACACCAAATGCTTTGAAACAGATCCTATGAGAATCGATGGTGAACAGAGGAAACATTACACCAATGTTTCCATTGCCCGGACAGGACTGAATGGGTGCTGAAACATTTCCAGTACATGGTTTGCAAAAATGAATCTAGTTTGCAGAAAAATATACATACTGACAAAAGAATTAAAATTATGATGGTTGGCCAGGTATCACAAACAGTGTTGGATCAATCCAAGGAGTCCAGTGGTTAGAGCACTCGCCTTGCAAGTGAGAGACCTGAATTTGATTCCCGGCAGGACAAAACCTTGGACAAGTTTTCGTACTCCACACGACTGATAATAATCCGTCAGAAAAAAAATATAATAAATTTTTCACTTCAATTTGCTGCCACGTTTTGCCTACCAAAATACAACAATTCACTTTACAGTATATTCTGTGAAGTACTCTAAGATGTCTAGAAGATGTGAAAAGCGCCACAATCAAATGCAAGAATTATAATTATTATAATATTATCATCAATCAGTGTTCTGACTGTTTTTGTAGGCAAACAAAACAGCCATTCAGCAGTGTCTCACAATCCCTCTTGCAGTGAATGTCCAATTATTCTGATGGATCTATGTATGATCAGGACACGAGGAGAATCTAACGTCTCTTTTTTGGGGATCTTTAAATGATAGGGTTGGTATTCTGAAAGGTTGAAATCAAAAGGCATTCTTTACCTAAATCTCTCACAAATATACAGTTAATATATAGTTTCACTTTGTAGTAAATCTTGTGAACATGCTAGCATAATTATTATTAACTTGTGAGTTGTAACCTCCGAATGGGGTCTTGATTCCATTATACCAATCCCCAAGTACTGAAAAATGAGTGTTCTGACATAAAGTTCTGACATTAAGATTGTGCTACAAACCTTCTAGCTTAGAGATGAGAGTGAAGCAAACTGAGTCAAGATGGCATATTCTACATATTTGTTTTCTTTCATCTTTTGCACACTAACATTAGTTGCCTTCTTTCATCAACATCAATTTATTAGATTATCATGCCCTAAAATATCCAGAAGGCATTTGTAATTAATTTATAAACTGGCAGCATTTAGAATTAATTTACTTTTGCAAGATAATTTTTTTCTGGTGTAATAACATAGTAAAAGGTTCATTGAATATATCTCAGATTGTATCTTTGTATGTTAAGGCTGAAATTGGCTTCCATCCAATTCCTGACCTGTAATTCACAATCTGGATGTGAAGTAGTTTGACTTTTCTAGGGCGTTGAATACAGAGTTATTAAAAACTGGATAAAATTGCAAAGCATATCCTTTTAATTTGGTACACTAGGGATTATTCTTCATCTTCCTTCCTTCCCTGCCCAACTCCCCTCTATTAATGTTGAATAACTTTGAAGAATAGGTCCACAATGAATCAGTGAGCAATTATCAGAATTGAGAAATCGAGAGATGAGATCGAGAATTGAGAGATATAAATTGCTAAAGATTAGCTAGAAAGAAATGGTGTTGTGGTATTCTGCTCCCATTCATCTCAGATTCCCTCTGACTCAACCCCTACCTCTCCATTTTCAAATTCTATCTTGAGACCTGCCTCTTTGACTGTACTTCACCTCCCCATCCTTTTAGGCTCTCATACCTCACTTTGGTGCCCAGCCAGATGTGGAACACCACTTGAGCTGACTCCTTGATGTAAAAAGCATTACATAAATTGTACTGTATTGTATCATCCACATTTATTCCTCATGTATTGGAGGAGACCTTGTTAACAGATACCTGAGTTAAATATAGAGATACATAGAGTGATATGACATGGATCAACCACAACTTCTGGCAGTGAGTTCCATACTCTCGCTACCCTCGGTGTGCAGATGTATCTCTAGGTAAAGAAAAACACAGAAGAAAATGACCAACCCTTTCTAGTTCTCTCTCCAAAATGATGTCAGCTTAAATATTTTAATTTATGGATCTTCTTCTTGATGGTTTGTGCATCACATCAAAATCCATTGTTTAAGCAAGCCCAAGTTTATTTAATGTGGAATTTTCATGTTAAACTATCAAGTGCCTTATTCTGATGAAAATCACCAGCCAATAGTGGAATATTGGTCAATGATCACTCGATGATTGATCAAGCATCAATTCTTGGATGAGTTCTATGTTTTTCTAATAAACATCAGCAAAACTGAAGCTCTCATGCTTGGCTTCCATCTGCACGTTCTCACCTAATTGATCTTCACGGTGTACACTTCATGGAGTGGTAGTAGTGGCGGAGGCAGGTGATGTTGAGGAATTGAGGAAAAGATAACTGAGTGAGAATTTTTGGTGCCTGGTGTCAACTTGCATCGATATTGAGTTCAGAGCCAAGGAGTGAAAGTGATTCGGTGATGCATAAAACGTCTATTGAGATTCATTCAAATCCTGCATCTTTTGCCCTAACATATTTTTATTGATTGTATTTTTATTCATGAAAGGCAAGGGAGAAATTGATTTATGGGGGGCACGTTTCAATTCCTAAATGATTTTTGTAATCCCTGATCTAAAGGGAAATTGTCAAACTGCCAGTCAAATAATAGTTCACAAATTAATAATTTCTGCAATACATGTCTATATGTGGTGTGTGCAACTGTATCTAGGAGTGACTCCTATTGTAAAGGATCATCCAGATGGTCATTATAATGGGAAGTGGATATGCCTGCAGTTTCTATTGCTTTTCTCCTAAAGGTCTAAAACATGTAGAGATGAAAGTACATTAAGTGGAGAGGCTGGTGCCCAGCATATGTTTTGGAGAGGGTACAACAAAGGGCAATATAATTACAACTTGAATTTATATAGTGCCCTTTATGCAGGATAGCATCTCAGTGTTACATAGGAACATAGGAATTAGGAACAGGAGTAGGCCATTCGACTCCCCGAGCGTGCCCGGCCATTCAATTAGATCATGGCTGATCTTCTAATGTAACTCCATCTGCCCGCCTTATCCCCATATCCCTTAATCCCGCTATGCATTAGAAATTTATCAATCAGTCTTGAATATGTTCAAGGACTGAGCATCTACAGCCTTTTGGGGTAGTGAAATTCACCACCCTCTGAGTGAAGAAGTGTTTTCTATGAAGTATTGGATGCTGAGCAAGGAAGAAGGGAGGTGGTGGTGACATTACACCTGGTTAATATATTAATACATTGGTAAATTCATGAAAAATGAGCATAAATTCATGAAATATGCATTAATAATGAATTTTATGGTGGATAGAACGTTGAGTTTCAAGAGGGAATTGGATATTGTTTCAACTGTGAAAACGATTTGAGGGGAGATGGTATTCAAAAATAAGACAGGCCAGATGGACAGCAACAGTCTTTTCATGCACCTGCAAATCATTAGATTCCTATTCCCAATTATAATGACACAGATGCGTTCTACAGTACTAGTTTCACTGCAGGTTGCAAACCATGATGCTTTTTGGGGTTAGGGAGCCTCTCTCTTTATCTAACAGCAATGTATGTGAATATATGTGAAGACCTGAATGGGATTTGGGCTAAACTGACTTGCATGCAACAGAGTTGCTCCCTGAGTCCTGACCAACAATCCCCCAAATAAAATTGGTCACTCGTTTTATGTCTGTTTGAGAGTCACTGGTGTGGGCAGATTGGCTGCCTCATTCGCCTACAAATACATTGTCACCTCACCAACTTTATTAAAGACACTGCATTAAACACAAGGATTATTCATATTAGTAATTCATTTTACTCTTCGGAGCTATAGGCAGGCAACAACTGTTTTGATATGTTGAATCTAAAACCCAAGTTGAGAATTTTATGAATATAAATTATTGCGTGGACCAAAATAAATATCCCTCTTCTTTTGATTTTTCGGTTCATGGTTAAATCACTCATATATTTGGAAATATCTATATTGAAACTAGGGAAGAAAATGGAAGGGTTGGGAGAACAGAAGAGCTTCAAAGCAGCAGTTGCAGGTTCAGGGAAAAGAAAAAAGTTAACAAAAAAAGTTCAGCACAAAAATAAATCAAGTAAATGTACAAGCGAGGAAGGTTCCAAGGAGGATAAATGAGTCAAGGTTGAAGTGTTTATATATGAATGCTCAAAGCATTGGGAATAAAGGCAAGTAACTAGAGGCACTAATTAAAATGGAAATATACAATGTTAGAAGCTTTGACAGAAACTTGGCTTCAACTGAGGAGGTACTGGGAACAAAATATCCTTGCCTGCAGGAGTGAGCAAGATGGGGAAATGAAAGCACCGATACCTTGTTAATTAAAGATCCGTTAGATCAATAAAAAGGAAAAGTATTGGAGTCTAAAATGCCAGATTAGCAAAGTGAAACTTGTGCATTTATTGCATTCATCACCTCAAGGCTGGACTATGGAAAATCTCCCCTTGTCAGCCTACGATCGGTGGCCGGACTTTCAGTCTCTCTACTCCCACCCTTTGGAACTTCATCCCAATTAGAACAGAATACCAGGACAGGTGTTTGAGTACGGGGCATTGATATAATTTGAAAAAGAGCTGGTTACTTGTGGTGGGAGGAGCATAAAGTGGGGACTCCAGAATGCTTAAAACCTACAACAATGCTTGCAGTTTTTATGCATCCTTATGATTCTTACAAATGTACACTTTTGATACAGAGCATAATTATTTCATTGAGATGTCTCAAAGAGCTTCGTGCAAATATATTGTAAAGTGGATGGACTGTGTGTATTTGTGGGTGAAACGCAGCAGCCAATTGTGCATGGCAGTGTCCAAGAAACAGTCGAAGATTGAGTGACCACGATTTCTTTTGAGGTGGTATTATTGGCGATTCGCCAATTGATTAACAACTGGGTTCCCACGTACTGCTAGCTAGACGAAGGCATGTGGAGTAATGAAACTTCAGTAAGGTTTCACCCAGCCCGCAAATCAAACCCAGCTCCTCTTGCTTGTGAGGCAAGTGCTCTCTCAACAGTGGGCGACGGGCAAACATCATGTGTGATCATTGTGAATAAACGCTGAGAGAACGTTTTCCATTGCGCAGAAATGACAGTGGAATCTCTTCTTCAACTTGAAGCCGTCCTTGTTGTTTACCTTGCTCTGCCGAATTGCAATTGCCTCTGAAGTTGAGGCAAAACGCTACCTCAGAAAGTAGTGAGAAACAGCTCCAGAGAGTGTCAGCTCTAGATAAGCATGAATATTAAAAAGAAACCTGGCTTTTGAGTTTAACTGTCACAAGTAAATCTATATTGCTGTGGAATTCTTGTGTGAAGTTGAAAACAAATTTTAGATAAGGCTCCTTCTTTCTGGTTACATTCCAGCCATTTTAATTTTGGGTCCCAGTTCATTGTGTTGAGCGCGTTTTCATTTTCCTGTTCCGTGTCATTTGTTGCTTAAATAGGATCACTCTCACAAAGAAACTCTCCTGATATCTATAATAACTTTCGATTCAATTTGCCCATGTCAGAGGAAAAGTAATAAAAACAAGTTCAACTGTATATTGAATGAGGATTCACTGTACTCTTGTCATACATAGTGAAAGTACAATACATTCCAATTAACCTAACAATCCATAGTGTTGTTTAAAACTGTATCCACAGTTGAACCTCTTTTCACCAAACTACAAGAAGAAAGCTTTGTTATCAATTCTTGCAGTTTAACATAAGAAAAGGTTTCCAAATGTATAAACGCACAATGGGGAGGGTATTAGACTGTAACATTTTAATATTTCAACACAATAAATACCATTCAATTCATTTCCATTTATCTCTTCCAAATGGATTCTACTGGACCCATTGATGATTCACAATTTCGCTAATTCAAATAGATAAGAGAAACATATATTGGATTCACAAACTCAATCCATTGCATAAATCCTCTTTCATTTAAACATTACTCAGGAGAGGGTGACAAAAAGTGGGAAGCTTTTTTTTGGTCAGCAGTGTGTCTGACACATGTGGATATCCATCACCATGTTTAACAGTATACAAACCAAACAGAACTCCATGCGTTCCATGCATTCCACCTCTCACAGAAATTCCAGAGATATTTATTCGAATGGAATGCACACTCTCTCCCTGGAGGGACTGCCTGCTTATCTAATATCTGGAAAGTGTTAGCTCAGGTTTATTTAAATAAATAGGTTCGCAAATGCCCACAAGCTGCTATGAATAATTAATTTTACCCAGGGGATTGATGGCACTGGGACTCTGGGATCAACTCTCTTCCCTTTTTGAATAGCGTCACAGAATCTTTAATGACCGTCTGAAAGGGCACTCAGGTCTGTGGTTAATATTTCATCCAAAGGATGACACCTCATCCAAAACTGTGCTCCCAGAACTGCATTGGACTATCAGCATAGACTATATATGAGTTCAAAGTTCCAACCTGGGCCTTGAACCTGCAGGATTCTGATTTGGAGGTAAGAGTGCTATCAACTGAAACAACCAACCAATAGATAAACAAACTAGACAAATAGCCCAGTAGCTCTTAAGTATGTACATCTATTCAAATATTTCTAGAATACTCAGCCATTATGGCCATTTACTTTAACACTTTCTTTCATTTTCTTGACTTTGATGATCGCTGCAACCCTGTATGATACTGATTTGATAAAAAAAAAGTTGACTACATTTAATGGTAAGATTGAAACAAAATGAGTTGTCATAAAATCTGTAAAGCTATTTAGATTCAACTCCCAGAGCAATTACACACTATAAAAATATTCCATCAAAATGAAACCTTTATGGCCTGCTGATGTAAGGACTTTGGACTTGAATTATCCTTTTGTTTATTATAAAATACTTTAAGAGAATGCTTGCTTCAACAGAACTAAGCGTATTCTCCACACAGCTTACTTTCTGCAACTTACATTTACAAACTGCTTTCCACAAAGGATAGCGTCCCATTGTACTTACATTTAATCCCTCCATGTCTTAAAGAACTGTAGGGTGGACATTTTGCCTGGGTCTACATTTACTCAGTTAAAGAGGGGTCCTCATGGAGATATTAACATTTTAAATGGGGTTGAAAATATAAAACCAGAACGATACTTTAGGGTACAGCAAGACAGTGGAAACCAACAACAATAACAAATTATATTTGTGGTACCTTTCAAGTCGGAGATGTCCCAAAGTGCTGGATAGTCAGGGAACTGGAGCAGGGAATTGGGATCAGTGAGGGTGACGGACATGGAGGGTAGGAGGATGATTGAGGGAGATGCCGAAGAGGAATATTTTGAGATTTGCCTTGAAGAACAACACGACTACAATTTTTGAGTTGTGCCTTTCATATTGGGAGGACGTTCCAAAGCGCTGAACAGTCAGGGATTAGGACCTGATAGTAAACTATCAATTTCGTACGGGGGTGGGGGATTGTCGACTTAGTCATTGAGTTCAAACCACCTTCGCTTGTCAAATAATGCCAATAGGAGCTCAAACACCCACAACCCATGTCTCGTTTGAAAGATTACCCTATTAACCTATTAACACCAACATGTCCATTCAGCTTTTCTGCCTCCACAGTCTGGGTGTCTATCACAGAATTCCTTCGCCTCACCCCTTCCCTTGCACCTGTTTAACATCTGTCTCAAAACTTTTTTCTTTATTGTGCTTTTGGCCACCCTGTCACTCAGCCCCTACCCTTGATCACTCTTAATAATAATCATTGCATTTGATATAGTGGCTCATCAACTTTCTACAGCTGAATATCAGCAAATCCAAGGCCCTCCTGATTGGCTCGCGCCAGCACCTCTGCACCTCAGGCACTGGCAGCATCAGCATCCAAGGATGCACACTACACCTCACCAAGACAGTCAGGAACCTGGGTGCCTTGTTTGATGCAGATTTGTCCGTTCTCCCCCATATCCGTGCCGCTGGCCAGCACCGCCTTCCATCACCTGAACAACATCGCCCGTCTCTGCCACTGCCTCGCCCCTCAAGCTGCTGAAACCCTTACACACGCGTTTTGTCACCTCTAGGCATGACTATGTCGACACTCTCCTTGTTGGCCTCCCGAAGTCTTCCCTCGACAAGCTGCAGATCATCGAAAACTCTGCCGCTCATGTCCTCTCCCACACCAAGCTTCGCGACCGCATCACCCCGACCCTCGCCCATCTCCACTGGCTCTCCATTCCTCAGAGGATTTAATTCAAGATCATTGGCCTCACTTTCAAGGCCCTCCATAGCCTTGCCCTCTCCTACCTCTCTGACCTGCTGAGCCCCTATTAACTTGTCCACTCCCTTCGTTCAGCAGGCTCCGGCCTGCTCCATGTCTCCTGCTCGACTTGCCCTACCATTGGCAGCAGCGCGTTCAACTTCTCTGCCCCTACACTTTGGAACTCCATCCCACAATTGTTTCACCTTGCTCCCTCCCTTGCCTTCTTCAAGAATGTTCTCAAGACCCTACTCTTCGACCATGCCTTCAGTCATCCTCTTTCCTCTCTGCCCTCTCTCATCCTGCCCCCACCACCGTCTCCAGTCCTGACCCCTGACTATTCAGCGCCTTGGGCCGTCCTCCCAATATGAAAGGCGCTCTACAAATGTAATTTTGTTGTTGTTATCATGTGTTCAAAAAGACTGAAAGCGCTTCCCAGAATATATTGTAAAGTGAATTGACTGTATATTTTGTGGGTGAAGCATGGCAGCCGGTTGAGCAAAGCAGTGTGCCACAAACAGTCATAGATTGATTGACCAAACTATAAAAATAATAATAATACTAATCCTTGCATTTGATATAGTGCTTTTCACGTCTTCTAGACTTCTCAAAATGCTTCACAGAATATATTGTATTCTACACAGAATATACTAATGTGCATTTTTGTTGTTCTCGTTATTGAAGTTTCAACGTGGGTTTGAGTCCATGACCTTGCGACTCAAAGGCAAGAGTGCTACCAACTGAGCCAGGCTGACACTATTGTAGAAAATATTTAATTTACTTTCAAGAATTGTGCAGTTCTTTTCTTTTCATTTCATAATTTCCATTCCTTTCACTGATAGCTGTGCACCTATAGCTGAGAGCTGAAGCTGTATTCAGCTGATAAAGACTATTTGAATAAAAATAATCCTTCTCTACAGAAAACTGAAAGGAGAGTGTAGAGCTCTGTGGGATCTAATCATTGAAGTTTATGTCTGTGTTCTACATTTTTGTATAGAATGCAGTGACAGGTCCAGTGTAAATTGGTAATTAAAAGTAGACCAAATCAAACAGACATTTGAGTTGATTTAACCTTCAAAGCATTTATCGTATCATTTGTTGTGCTAATGAGATTACTATTTATTTAGCAAGCTAAACGTTAACTCTTTGGGTACAATGCTGCACCCAATATAGGAACTTGCAATTTTCCAGCACTGTGACGTCAAAAAATCTAGCTGTAGTGATAGGTTTTGTTAGCATGTATGTATACAGAAGGGTTCAGCAAACATCAATAAAATGAACGTTCATTTTAATCTCTTTAGTTCATAGAATCATGGAATTTTAGAGCACAAAAGGAAGCCATTCGGCCCATTGAGTCTGTGTGGGCTCTTTGAAAAGAACTATTCAACGTCAATCACACTCCCCGGCTCTCTCCCCATAAACCCGCAAACGTGTCCACTGCAAATAATTATCTACATCTCTTAAAAATTGTTGTCAAATCCGCTTCCAGCAGCCTTTCAGGCAATGCATTCCAGATCCGAACAACTCACTGTAAAAAAAATTCTCCTCAACTCCCCGCTGCAGTTCTTTTCACAATTCTTTCAAATCGGTGTCCTCGGGTGACCGACCCCTTCACCAATGGAGATAGTTTCTCCTTGTTCGCCTATTGAATCCCCTCATAATTTTGAAAACTTTCTATTAAGTCTCCTCTGCTTCGAGGAGAATAATCCTACCTTTTCTAGCCTCTCCTGATAACTAAAGTGCTATGTTCCTGGTGTTGTCCTGGTAAATCTCCTTGTCAACTTCTCCAATACTTTGGTATCCTTCCTAAAGTGTGGTGGCCAGAACTGAACACAGTACTCCAGCTGAGACCTAACTAGTGTTTTATAAAGATTCATCTTAGCTCCCTGGCTTTTATATTATATGCCTCTAATTACAAAGCATGTTGTTTTTAACAGGTTTATTGCCCATCTTGGGGATCGAACCCGGATTCTCTTGCTTGTGTGAGGCGAGCGCTCTAACCAATACGCTACAGGACTCCACACACTAATTCTGTATGAGGAAAGATGGAGTCAGTTACATTGCCAATAATAATAATCCTTGCATTTGATATAGCGCTTTTCACATCTTATCGCTGTCTCAAAGCGCTTCCCAGAATATACTGTAAAGTTAATTGACTGTATACTGTATATTTGTGGGCAATAATGTGGCAATATATCAGGGTGCCCAAACCAATTGGTATAAATGCATTGCTTCTTCTTCCACCAACATCACAAACACAGTATTATTATTTAATACAAACTGAAATACAAGTTCATGTGTGGACAGTCTCATTGTGGTAAGCTAATACTGGATACTATATACAGTACTAGTAAAATTAATATTGCTTCTTGTAATACTGTAACCACCGTAGTTCAGTAGTTAGAGCCCTCGGCTTACAAGTGTGAGACCTGTGTTCAAATCTAGGCAGGTCAGGGCAAAATCTTGGGCAGGTTTACTTCACACGCCTAATAATAATCCCACCCAGAAAAACACAATAATGAAATTGGTCATTTCAATCCACGATTGTTTGTGGGACACTGCTGTGCGCAATTGGCTGCTGCGTTTCGCTCACAAAATATACAGTCAATTCACTTTATAATATGTTCTGTGAAGCGCTTTGAGACATCTAGAAGATGTGAGAAGTGCTATATCAAATACAAGGATTATTATTATTTATTTAATTTGTAAGCAATAAAGACATTTCAGTTGTGAATAGAATTATCATTTTAATAATTGGTATTATGATTAATGAGGATGTTTGTGTCAGTTTGATTTAGTTGGTAACAATGTCATCTGTAAGTCAAAAGTCTGTTCCATATCTGGAAACTGACAGTCCAAATATAGTATAAATTAGAATAAAAAGTTGCTGGGAACACGTAGCTATTCAGGAAACATCTATGGAGAGAGGAAAATGAATGTACATTTCAGGTCTATAACCTTTCATCAGAACTGATCCTGCATTGTTGGAGGTGCTGTCGTTTGGATGAGATTTTAATCAAGGCTCTGTCTGCCTGTTTAAGTGGATGATAAAGGTCCCATGGCACTATTGGTAAAGAGAAGGGAGTTTCTCCTGGTGTCCTAGCCAGTAATCCCCCAGATAAAATCAATGAACAATGACAACATGTTGCATTTATATTGGTTCTTCACACAGGGTAGCATCCCGGAGTGTTTGAGGTCATTCACCTCATGGTTGTTTGTGGGACATTGCTTTGCGCAAATTGTCCACTATGTTCACCCACCAAAATACACTCCATTTTATGGTGAATTCTGTGAAGTGCTTTGAGACAACATCGTGATAAGAAAAGTGTTACATTAAATGCAAGGATTATCATTATCACCTCAAGTTCCATATGAATCTAGTGGAAAGGTAAATAGATTTTTCGGAAATTTGCAAAATTAGCACAACACATATTTAACATTGACAGCACTGTTGCTTTTTCAAATTATTTCATGCAAGAGTTCCTGTCCATATTGATGCCTCTGTTATAAGTAGAGGAATCTGAGAAAGAAGGTCACTCTTTGCCATTCGACAATACTGCTGGGCACGTCCGTCTGTCCGTCCCTCCCTCCCTCCCTCCCTCCCTCCCTCCCTCCCTCTATCTATATACGTAAATGTCTTTAAAACTAAAACAATGCTGAATCCACATTACTTGAACATCACCCTGAATGAAATTCATTGTGGCAGTGGAAGATTCTGTGCAGTTGGTAGAAATTTTAAAGTGAAGTGATGTGACTTAAAGCACAACACACCCTGAGAGGATAGCTCATTAACGAGTAAAGTAACCCGAGTTACCCAGAGGATCAATGTTTGAAGGTTTGAAAGTTCATTAGCAAAATTGCCTATGAATTAGTTCCTTAGATAATTACAGTTGCTGACATATAGGGCTGTTTGTTCGGCTGCAAATGTGTCTTTGTCTGATTTATAAACAGTGTTCTATCATATAATTATAATATTCTCCCTCTACATAATGAACCCATTTGTTGAAATCCACATAGAGTTGAGCAATGGAATATTTGACTTGAGTGTGCTTTGTATTGTTTATCATTTATCCTCCTCCCTGACCATCATAATAACCACCGCTCCTATGGTCTCCTTCTATTGTTCGGTTGCGGAATAGTTTGGATCTCTCCACGTCTGTCATGAACAGTCCTTCATAACAAGTGATATTCATATCAATAATTCCCCTCTAAATAAAACAATAGTCAACAACTCTTTGAGGAACATTGCTGTGTACAACCGTCTGCCGTCTTTCGCCCACAAAATACGCAGTCAATCCATTTTTGTGTAGCGCTTTGAAACAACAACAACAACAACAAATTACACTTATAGAGCGCCTTTCACGTCGGGAGGACATCCCAAGGCGCTGCACAGGAGGCGTGTGACCCGAGCTGGGAGGGGAGTGTTTGGGAAGGGGTGAGACACGAAGGGGAGGTCGAAAAATTCTGGGTGGAACAAAAGGCACGATCGAAGAGGAAAGTCTTCAAACCGGCCTTGAAAGAGGAAAGGGAAGAAACGAGACGGAGGGATTGAGGGATGGCATTCCATAGGGTGGGAGCGGAGAAACTGAAGGCCCGGCCTCTGATGGTGGGGCGGTTCGGGCGGGGGGCTTGGAGCAGGCCAAGTCCTGTTGAACGGAGGGTCCGGGTGGGCTTGTAGGGGGAAAGTGATTGGTTAAATAAACGTCTCAAATACAACAACAACTTCGATACAGTGCCCTCCATGGCGGACGGCATCTCAGAGCGCTTAAATACATGATAAGACACCATATCAATTGTTATTGTTATTATTCTGATATTGTGCGGTACAATATAGATGTTAGGCATGTCAGAGGGGTAAACGTCAGATGAATCCTCTTTGCTTTTGCACACCAAAACCTCATATCTCTTCATTTCGTCTTCACCGTTGTACATTACCTCTCCTCAATCATGAGTGTTCCTACTTAGTGACCTCTTCTGCACTGCCAAGACAATGAGCATATCTTTTCTTTCAAGGGAACAATGACTGAAAAGCATTCTCTGACTGTGCCTCCACTTACTAGGCTGTCACATCATGGTGTTGTCTTTGAGAAAATTATCCAGGTGTTTGCTTGATTAATGCAGTTAACAATTGAATCACATTATCAAAGGCACATATCATCAGGCTAGCTCTTCCACTTTAGCAACTCAAATAATTGTGTTAACTTCAGTTTCCATTAATCACTACTTTTCAAGTTATGGATTCTTCAAATGACCTGTGTTAGAGATGAGCTAAGCGTTTAGATTTGACTTGATCTTTCCTTGGAACTTGTTTAACATCACCCCCTCCCCGAGTATACATATTTGACAGAATTCAATCTTTCCTCCTTTTTGTTCTTATTACACTATTTCTTTATAAATGTCAGGCCAATAGATATCCATTCGTGAGTCAATGATGAGCAATGACAAATCTGGTCAGTCTCCTAACACTGTGTGTAGTAAAACTGTGTCTTTGAAATGCTCAGCCTGAAACATTTATTTTGCGAATAAAGAACTAACTTTATCTACTGAAGAAATGGGGAAAAACTACCTCCGGATGCATAACACCCTTTGAAAGTGTGTAAATTGTCATTTTAAAGACGGTTTCAATTTTACTTTATCTGGAAGTGTGGCAGGTGAGAGTATGCCAAGCAGAGGGGGTGAGTCTTGGGAAGACCACAGAGGTAGGGAGATATGAGGGTGTGGATGGCAGGGTTTGTAGATCAGGATAAAGATCTTGATATCAATCCATTTGGCAACAGGGACCCAGTGGAACCTGACGAGAATGGACGTGATAACAATGAGAATTTTAAGCATACGCTAGTTGCAGATATAATAGAAAGAAATAGTCAGAATGGGTTATTGACAACAAGACAAAGTCAAAGTTAGAAGATGTGTGCTTTTTATTACGTTAAAAGGTGTGTTAACTGTGGGAAATTGAAATACAGTATTATACAATCCTGATGTTTAGAGGGTAGACATTCAACCTGATTTATCATAGCATTTCAGAGCATCCAAGTTTTCCAGTGCCTTGGGAAGTCCTCCTGAGGTGAAATGTGCTATACAAGTGTAATTTTGTTGTTGTTGTTTTGAGACATTATATTGATGTGAAAGGTGCTGCATAAATGTTGTCCACAAAATACATATTCAATCTACTATGAAGCGCTCCGAGATGTCTCAACAATGTGAAAAGGCGCTATATCAAATGTTCCTATTATTAGAAATGTAAATTGCATTATACTATACTTCTAGAATTTAGCGAATATAATATAATCTTAATTTGTCTTTCAAGAACTCTTTCTGCCTTGAAAGAGTTAAGAAAATTGAGTACAGTACTGTATATCCCGTGCCAGATGGAATTTCCTGTATTTGGTAGCAAACAGTGATTGCTAATGTACAATAGAATATAGCAATTACAATTACATAGCACCTTTCATGTCGGGAGAACTTTCCATGTCGTTTGACAGTCCTGGATTGGCACCCAAAGCTGGGGCTGAGAGCCGAAGGGTTGGGGGGGGTGGGGGGGAGGGAAGTTGGGAGGCAGGATAATGTTGGCTTGATGTCAGAAAAATATTTTCCAAACACTATACATGACAGGTCTGGGATTACAATGGACAAGGCTTCAATGGTATACGGAGTGATCTTTCAAATCTATTCCTTAGTTGCCTGTCCACAGCTGGAAATTGCCTTAAGAGCACACTCCTTACCCTCCTACGTTGCATGTGGTTTGAAACCACCTGGTTGGAATTGAACCAGCAATATCATTATTTTGTTAGTCGGAGCTGGGTGACATCTGCTGCCTTCACAGACAGAGAGTATCAGGTTCAAAAGAGAGAATGTCAGATTGTCAAAATGTTTCCAGTGCTGCACTGTTGGCTAAGAATGAAGGCCTGCTGAGAAGCAACATCTTGCATTCAAGACCATATGCAAGCCACGTATGGTACAACATTTATAAGTATGACTGAGGAATCCCTCTTTCCTAACACTCTATTATACCTTAACTGCTACCCTCAAGAATGTTCATTTCACAGAGCAGTGACTTTATGCTATAATCATTTCAACGTATATCCTGCCCTGAGATATAAGCACCATGTGGCAATACTTTCAGAACTCATTTAAAAATACTAAACAACATTTAGAGTATTATCTGCCACAACTGATACTTATGAATAATCGTTGCATTTGATTTTGCTCTGTTTCATCTAGAGGATGTCTCGAAGCGCTCCACAGATTCTACTGTGAGGTGTAGGGACTGTGTACAGTATTTTGAAGGCAAAAGTGGCGGCCTATTTGAGCACATTAATGCCGCACATCCAGCCATGACATGAAATAGCAAATTTCTCAGGTGGATTGTTGGCTAGGATAAGTCCTGCACCTTACCGAACAACAACAACAACAACAACAACAACAACATTACATTGATAGAGAGCCTTTCACGTTGGGAGGATGTCCCAATGCGCTGAACAGTCAGGTTGGGACCCGAGCAGGGGTGGGGGGGAAGGGTCAGGAAGTGCTACAAACACATTAACCCACTGACACATATAGAAGATACAATGATTATTATCAAATTGACTTTTCGGGTAAGTGCTTCCACGGTTTTACTGAAATAAATAATTGCTCTGCCTTGTCCCTTCAAAATGTCCTGCCTTCTCGAATCCTACTGCATTGATCCTTTCTTTCTGCAAATTGTTCTAATTGCCATAATTTGTCATAGACTTGGCTTTTTATCATCAAACATAATTGACAAATTTTCATTTGAATCTATTGTCAGTGGGAAAAATAACATCACTGTGTAAAAATTAATCCAGGGCTACTTCTGTGACCCTCTCTGTGTGTTCTTCCCTACTAAACGCTCAACAATTGTATTGGTTTCCCTTAAATTCTACCATTAAATTGTACACTTTACCGCTGAGCAATAATGCTGATTCACTCACATTTTCAGAATTAAAAATACTGCCCTGCACAACATCTGCACAAGAATGATGCTGGGTTTCTTTCCGCGTGTGTCAGATACACAGCTGACCAAAGTAAAAGTCATGCGTTGTGATACATCACCACTTATTTTGCAAAAGGATTACGGAATTTATTACTTGGTTTGCAATGCAGCACCGAGAATGTAAAGCAGTTGCAGTGTAAAGAAAACTGAGCGAGTCACTCTTTTCTGCGGATCTTCACCTTATATTTAGAGGCCACACCTTCAGGAACAGCTGAAAGTTAACCCGCTACCCCCTCCGCTCTGCCTTCAGGGAATCTGGCTGCTGTGCAGTTTTGGTTGAGGGCAGGTTTGCAGTTCCCATCAAGGAATCATAACCAAAAAATGTTGGAAAGGCACTACAGGTTGATCACTACCTGCAAGAGACTGATCTGTAGATCAGACGAACCATCAGGACTAAAATACTGCATTAGCCATTATTTCTCTTTCAGGTATTGATCGATCGGACATATATATTTTGCAAATAAAAATAAAAAGTTATACAAATAAACTAAAAATAGAGAGAAATGGTGCGAACAAGTAGAAAATCAAACAACCAATATTAAAATAACAAAATGTAACAGAGATATTAAGGAAGAGAGAAAGTATAATGATTTTGAATGCATCATCATCAATCTAAAATGTTTCATTGTTAATTGTATTTTCAGCATTTATTTAGTGGGTTGGGGTTAACCTTAAATATGGTGAAGCTGTTTTGATGTCTGGGTAGATTTATTACTGTGGAGTTTTTAAGTTCACAGTGATTAAGTTTGGAAAGATATAAGATTGGTCATTATTCAGAAGCAGCAATTTTCATCATTCCCTCAGCACTCAGTTAATGTTCTAAATTGTGCATATTTTGTGGGTGTTTCATCCACAAATTAATCAGTCATTTCGCTTTAAAGTATATGTACTATTGTGAAGTGTTTTGAGACGCCTCGAAAACGTGACAAGGCACTTTATCAAATGCATGGTTTATTATTATTATATAATTGAGTTTTGTTGTTTGTTTGTGGGGACTGTTATTTTGAAGACAATCCTGTACTGGAGATCAACATTCAATGCTGTTAGACATTTAAATTTGGATACATTTCTGGACGGCAAAGATCTAACTTTCTGTGGTAAGCATTAACAGGATTCCTTCAAATAGAACCCCAATTGCAAAAGGGGGGAATCTCCTTTTGATAATTAGAACTATAATAATCCTTTGAAAAATCAGTAAGAAATTGGTCATTTCAACCCATGACTGTTTGCGGGACACTGTTGTATGCTATTGGCTGCCGCGTTTTGCCCGCATATACATAGTCAACTCACTTTATGGTACATTCTGTGAAGCGTTGTGAGACATCTAGAGGATGTGAAAAGCGCTATGTCAAATGCAAGGATTCTTCTTCTTCTTATTATTTTTTATTATATCTTGCAGATCCATAAGAACTCCACTATAGTCTACTGGGACTGAGTCTACTAAGATTACTTCTTATAGACAAGTAATCATAATAATAACAATCCTTCCATGTGAAATAGTGTCTTATCACTTTGTTGAGATCTCAAAGTGCTTCATAGAATATATTGTAAAGTGGATTGACTGTGTGTTTTGCAGGTGAAGTGAAGATCCGAACCATATTTCTTATTGAGAATTCCTATTGAAAAACAACTTGAATTTATATAATGCGCTTCATGTAAGATAATGTCTCACAGAGCTTCACAGTAATTGGGACCAAATGCCAAGCAAGGAAAAAGAAGGAGGGAAGGGTAACCATAGACAAGGAAATAGGTTTAAAGGCATTTAAAGACATAACAATGGCAAGGCAGAGATAACAATACCAAGGCAGGGGATTTAAAGACATAACAATAGAGACAAGGAGTTCCAGAGGTTAGGGATGTTGGAACTGAATTACTGCAAAAATATTGAAAACTAGACTCCTCTTTGACACTGATTTGCCAAACATTATGATTTCGCAAAAGATAATCCTGTCATTGCTTCTTCAAAAATAAATGTTATTTTGCCCTTGGCATATAAAAGCTTGTTCATAAAGTTTCATTAAAACGGTAATACATGGATCCCTCCATCAAAAGCCCCCTTGATGCAATTCAGATCACTGAAACACAAACGAGTATAGCATGATAGCATGTCTCACTAGATATATATCACTGGCCTTAGTTTTCCTATTCTCTGAATATTTAACAATCTGCTCCTTGTAAAAAAAAATACAGTTTTTTAAAAGATTGTGCAATGGAGAAAGGCTTTGATGTTGTGCTGGTATACATTTAAACTGAAAAAAATACTTCTTTTCTAAGGTATCTGTAATTGTACTATAGGATACAGAGATTGTTCCTCTTGAAAGCCTATAATAACCTATGCATAAGTTATAAGGTCATGGATTATGTAGCTAATAAGAACTGATAAGTAGTTATAATCACGGAAGAACTTTTCAACTGCATATCATTAATGGAAATAGTGTCAACTTTCCTCTTTTGAGCATTAATGTAATCGTTTAGAAATACCAATAAGACCAGGAATTTTGATGTGGTTGAAACATCTTTGTTTTGCCAGCAATCTTCTGATATTGGAAACCTGGACAGTACTTAACTGGGTCTGATTGTATGTTGTATGCAGACAAATTGTTCCATTAAAATGGGATTGAAAAAGTAAACACAGAACAATACTTTAGGATGGACCAAGACGGTCTAATACAAGGACAATGTTCAGATTTGCAAAGGGCAATTTCAGGACAAACATAAAAGCATTATAAAACCACTGATCCAGCTAACACAATTTATGACCTGTGCTACTGAAATGTTCATTCCTCATGATCTGACAACCACACAACACACAAACACGTGCACTCTCACACACACACACACATACACACACACACACACACAAACGAACAAACACATATACATGTTACCTTCTAACTGTGCTGGAATGCGCTTCTGATATTCATCAGATAATTTGATGAGAAAAAACAAGCTTTCAATTCCAGTCTTTTGAATTTCACTGAACAAAGGAGCAATTGTTACTGCAACAATAATGCTGTCCTTGAGTGGTTCAGATCCTTCCTCTCACACTGTCCACTGTCCCCACTCTGTCTCCACAAACAGTTTCTCCTCCAGGCCCCTTTGACACCCAACTCTACCTCTCTGCCTCTACCGTTGACTTCAGGACCACCGCTGCTTTGACAGACTGTTTTTCAGACATCAAGTCCTGGACGAGAGCTAACTTTCTTCTTCTTATGGCTTCCGTCCAGATCTCAAGCAATGGCAGAATCACCACTCATTGCATCATCTCAACTTTCCTTTCTACCCCATGTCTGTTCGATGACCCCCTCTGCCTTCCTTTACCTTCAAAACATTACCCGGCTCTGCCGCTGCCTCTTTCCCCTCAAGCCGCCAAAACCCTTATCCACATGTTCATCACATCTAGGTTTAACTATGCCAACTCGCTGATTGTCGGCCTCCACAACTGTTCCTTCCCCAAGCTGCAGATCATCCAGAACCGCAGTTCATATCCTCTCACGCACCTGGCTCGATGACCCTACCACCCCCACCCTCATGCCCCAATGGATAAGATTCAAAATCCTCTTTCTTGCCTTCAAAGCCATCCACAGTGTTGTTCTTTTCCATCAGCAATCAGCCTTTTAACCTCTCTAACCCCATCCTTTGGAACTCCATCCAACATTCCCTTTGTCTTTCTCCCTTGCTTGCCTCCTTCAAGGCACATTTGAAGATCCTCCCGTTCGACTGAATCTTTGATCAACGTCCTACCCTCCCTGCCCTCCACCCTCCCTTATCCTAAACCAGCCCCCCACTAGGATAAGAGATCCCTGACTGTCCTGGTTCTTGGGATGTCAACAACAACAACACCTTTGATTTATATGGCACCCTCCACGCTGGACGGCATCTCAGAGCGCTATACAATAACGAACCAGGGGCAAGGGGGAGAAAGGTGGCCAAAGGTGCGGTCGAAGAGAAAGGTCTTTAGCTGAGATCTATAACTGGGAAGAGAGTGGGAGAGGTGAAGGGAGTGAGGAAGTGAGTTCCAGAGCCTCGGGGCGTAGTGGCTGAAGGCACGGCCGCCGGTGGTGGAGCGGAGGATTCAGGGACAAGGAGGAGGCCAGACACGGTAGAGCGAAGGCAACGGGTGCTGGTTTGAGGAGAGAGGAGGTCGGAGAGGTAGGTGGGGTGTAGAGGAGTGGAGGGATTTGAAAACAAGGATGAGGATCTTGAAATCGATCCTCTCCGGGACAGGGAGCCGGTGAAGTCTGGCAAGGACTGGGGTACATGTCCTCCTGATGTAAAAGGCACTTTACAAATGTAATTTTGTAATGTAATATCGATTCAGCTGAAACTTTGAAGAACAGCAAAGCATCGTATTAATAATCTTTGCATTTGATACAGTGCTTTATCATGCTGTCTCGAAGTACTACACTTCTACTGTAAAACAGAATGAATGCATATTATGTCAGTGAATGTGTCAGCCAATTTGTGCACCAATATCCCACTGACAATATGGAGTGAATAAACAATTTAACATGTAGGATTGTGGGCCAGAAAATCAGGAGAAACTACTTTCTCTTTTCAAATAATACCGTGGGATCTTTAACATCCATCCGTGCCAACTGACAGGGTCTCGGTTTGAAGTCTCATCCAAAGAATGGCATCTCTGACATTGCGACACCTCCAATCATTGCACTGGAATGTCAGTCTAGACTCCTTAGAGTATGTGTGTTCGAAGTCCTGGCTTGAGATTTGGCTAAGAGTGCTGCTAACTAAGACATGCTGACACTTGTAACAATATGGATTCATCTGAACAGCTTCCATTTATATTTATATTGCATTTATATTCTATTCCAGGGCCTAGAAAGAAAGAATCAGATTCTGCACTATGGGGGCTCAAAAATCAGCGAATTATTGAATATGCATCAGTGATTTTAGCCTGGGGATTTACACCTTTCCCTCCCACACGCAGCTAACTACCCTAAGCTTTAGATAGTAAATCATAAGCATTCAAAAGTATATTTAGAAAACTGCATTTTTTTAATGCTCTTATCACCAACAAATGCACGACAAGTTGCTACTCTCAATTGTTTACCTGGATGATACCAATTCAGGGCATACTTGGAATATTCAATGCATAAACAGTTTGCATTTATATAGTGTCATCAAGGCAAATAGCTTCTCAGACTCCTGCACAATGTCCGTTGGACACTGAGAAATGGAGGGGTGGGCGGGAGAGAGGGAGGCAATGCACAAGATAGAACTAGACTTTTTTTTCTACCAGCAAACACTCACTTTGGTAAAATACCATTGTCTTTGGTGACTAATGGGTAATGATTATGTAGGATTTATGGGGATAAGAATTACGATTTTAAGAAATCTATGCAGGATTTGCAAACTTGCTGTATGCAACCAAGCTAGTCTGAAAAATGAGATTGTTGAGCGAGTTTGAGACTGCTTTTAACTTGCCAATCGTGTGTAGTCCTGTCCACAGAGAACAGGTAGCACAATAGTCTTTTCTGGTCTTTTGTACATTTCTATGTTCCAATTCTCTATCATTGACTTTCATTGTAATCAGAGCTCTCTGGCAGCATTAGAGGACCTTCACAAATTTCCGAACTGCACATTATCTTCAAATGGGACATTAAAACGAGGTCCCATCTTACCCATTCAGGTGGATGTTAAAAATCCCAGTGAAACTGTCCAAACTGAGATGGGAGTTTTTCCTGGTGTTCTAGTCAACAGCCCCCCAGATATTTTTGTTATGTCTTAATAAGGCATCAAAGTGTTGCAAAATAGACTGATTCCAGGTACAGGAAATAGCCACTTTAAGCTGATGAAAGAATCCCTTTGAAATATACAGTAAGTAAGATGCCGATGGTTTAAAATGTTGATATCAATGGGCCTGAACATCAGCGTTCATGCAAGCACATCATAGCAAACAGTTCTGGGATCCAGAAACAGAAAACGTACAGTAATGCCGTTTTCTCAGCCAGACACATTGAATGCCTCCAGCCATAAGCTATTATTTTCTGTACAGCTCGCTGACTCCAGGTCTGACCTAGAGTAAACAACCTACATCATTGCTTGTGATCCGTTCAAATGGCATTAAGAAGACCTTAAACAAGCTCAATCGACATTTTCATCAATCATTTCAATGGCTTAAAAATGACTTTTGTTACAGAAAAGAACTTGAAATTTTATAATGCCTTATAACGTCAAAACAGCTTAACGTGGTTCACAAGAAACTGTCATCAGGTTTAGCAACTGTATGTGTAGGCAAACGTGGCAGCTAGGTCCCATGAAGAGCTATGAGGTGAATTAACAATTTATCTGGAGGATTGTTGATTAGGGTAGTGGAAGAAACTTCCTTTTTTTTTCGACTGTGTCACGAGAACTTTAACATTCACATGAAGAACAATCCAGTACAGTGCTGGGATGTTGGAATTGGCATTCGTTCAGGTGAGACATTAAACAGAGACACCTGCCTGTTCAATTGAATGTTACAGATCCTATGGCACTAATCGAAAATAGAAGGAAGTTTCTCCTAGTGTTCTGGCCAACAGAAAACAATGGATGTTTACTTCAAGGCTATTTGTAGGACTTTGATGTGCATAAAGTAGCTGCCATGTTTGGCTAAAAAATGCACCTTTTAGAGAGAAACTCTGTGAAGCACTTATGGGCTTGAAACTTATGGATGAAACTGCATCAACTGGTTTGAATCCACAGATTTCTGATTCAGAGGCAAGAGTGCCTCCAACTGAGTCAGGTTCAGATAAAGATGTTTTTTGACAAGGTTACTTATTGTTTTGAAGTGAGACGATTGGCTTCATTGAGTGTTAACTTACAGACGGTAATAAGTTAAACCAATGGAAATCATTGCAATTGCATACATATTGATACTGATCTACCTGCCATGTGCAAATTAAGTGATTTATTACAGTACTTTGTTGGCAATAAAAGGGAGATAAGAGGCAGAGCACCAGATTCCAGTGTGTTGGATTTTAATCTGCTGATTACACATTGTAAAATGAAAGCAGACACCCTGAGCACTGAAACATTGCTTGAAACAGAAAGCTGATGTAGCAATTGGGCTGTCATTGTCAAACACATTCAATAAAAATGCAAAACTCCCTAGAAATGTAGAGGAATAAAAAAAAATGAATGACCTGCACGTGGAAATCTGCAGTACAGCAGAAACACAAATGAAATGTACAGGACAACGAGACACTCTGGTGGAAAAGGTGATTGCCCCACTGCTCAAAGTGAAAGACAATAAAAGCAGCCTCTTAAATGGAGAGCCTGTCACTATGAAAGATGCATAATCTTTGCTTTGTTTGGAATAAATAATATCAGCACAACATTGCCCATGAAATCTTCTTTAATGTAGCCTCGTTATTTATTTAAGGTTCATAATAAATCCTTTGCCTGGGGTAAATTAATATGTGGTTCCGTCTTCTGAAATAGTTTCATTGTGAAAATGACCGATTTGTGGATTCTTTAAGTGACTGTACGAAGCAAAATCTGGGTAACAACTACAAAAATAATTGTATAGCAACCTTTACACAGGGTGGAGATTTGATCACCTTATGTTAACTATAGACTGTGCACTCCTCTCTTGATCAGGACCTCCAAATATGAAGAATTCAATATTATCTGTCGAATAAATTTTCATTTTCTTCTGATTCTCTGTCCACAAAACTACACATTTTACAGAGAATCCTGTGCAGCGCTTTGAGACATTCTCCCAATATGAATGACAGTACAGTATATCAAATGCAAGTTTTTTTTCCCAGGTTATTGAGCTCTGGATATCACAAAAGGATTGATGGACAGTTTTATGTAGATCAAAAAGATCCTAGAATTCTAATTTGCTGACCAATAAAGGCTTTATATTTATTGAGATCTTTTGACTGACTGTGATGATGCAAGTTTGTAAGCTTATAAACCCTAAGATCTACTGATTTACCGACCTTCCTCATGTTCTGAAAAGGTACTGAACAAAAATTGACCTGAACACAATACAACATACCCATACACTGATAAGGAAAGTACAATTAAATAGAGGAAACACAAAAGCCATGTAGTTTATGGTATATAAACCATGAGTCAAACTGACAGAACAATTTGGGAGTTTATGGCACTTACGTTACCAAATAGTAGAAGTCTAAATCATTCGAATTCAAGATCCTCGTCCTCCCTGTCAGCCGGCCCGTCCCCTCCGCTCAGCAGACTCAGGCCTACTCCGCGTCCACCACCCTAACCGCCCTACCATTGGTGGCTAGGCTTCCAGCCTCTCTGCTCCCACACTGTGCAACTCCATCCCCCAATCCCTTCGCCTCACTCCCTCTCTTTCCTCCTTCAAGGCCAATCTCAAGACCTTCCTTTTCGACCGTGCCTTCTGTTCCCCTCCTAACTCACTTGCAAGGTGAGTGTTCTAACCTCTGAGCTACAGGACTCCACAGACAAGTGTGATCAGGTATTTACATTTCCAACTGTGACGTTTGTTCTGTATGTTTGAACGCCTTTAGGAGCTGGAGAGGTGGAAAGCAAAAGAAATGTTGCTTTGCTTTTAGAATAGCTGTTGTTTGATCGTTGTGCTAATTTTACATGATTTAGCTATTGTTGCAAAGCTGTGATTTATATAGGGTAATTTGCATGCATATAGAGAAAAGGCAGGTAAATGGGACTGAATGGATCATTTTTTCAAATTACGAGCCCAGATACAATGGACCAAATTACTGTTTTCTGTTCTATAAATTTCAACAGTCCTATAACTGATGAACAAAACGGAGGACTAGTCTGAAACAATTTTCCACATATTGGGTTGAAGTCTGTCTTTCTTAACAGGTAGAGTGTAAACATTGATATACATTAACTAAATGCTTGTTTGGTGGGATTGAATACACTTGATCAGGAGTTGTGACATTGCTGCCTTTCTCATTGAGGCAGTAGGTTGGCGTGTGATTTAAGGTGTGGTGGCATTCAAATGGAAAGTACTGTCAAAATCGACTCCTACATCCTGAACGGTTTGTGAGTTCATATTAATGGTGGAGGTGACAGCTGAAGATAGTATTGAGGTCTGAATCAAGGCAGAGAGAACATGCCTGTCTGTCAATAAGATGTCAGGACACTAAAATGAGCGAATGGCTAAGTCACAATGATTTCTTGGTCTCAAATAATGTAAATTAAAATAATCTCCAAACTTTTATTACTGTAATCACATTTTCTGGAAACATTGATAAAATACTGCTTATATAGTGCTACAGCAAAGCAAATGAAATAATTCAATTACAATGTTGATAGTTCTTTGTATAGCTTCATGTTCTATTAAAACAGTTTAGTTTTGAATCCTGTTTGCTCGACCCATTCATTGTTCATGCTTTCTGCTCATCAGAACACGTACATTGTAAAAATGTATTCTGATGCATTAGTTGCACAAAATCCGACTTAGACATGAGTTGAACTTCGCTTAAGTAGTATTGAATATTATGGTCCTACCTGATAAGACTTATGTGATTTTACCTGTATAGGCAAAACACAAAACAGATATTTCTGAGGGGAAGGGCTTCTCATCGCTCAAATTTAGGAATCTGTCATAGATTTGAGAAAACAACATGGAAAACTATTCCATTTAATATTGAATATAGGTATCAAATATGTTCTGTGAGAAGATATAGTATATCATATGGGTTGGTTACCTGTTTGTGATTTCATACAATTCCTTAGATTTCAGAAGGACAATACTGGGAATCCGGCAATGCACATTTGAAGAGAGGCTGGTTAAATTGGATCTTTTTAAAGGGGGCAGAATGGATCAAGGGTGAATATTAAAGAGTTGTTTAAGATATTGGAGAGTTTGAGAGAATAGATAATACTGATAAAAATAATCCTTGCATTTGATATAGTGCTTTTCAAGTCTTCTAGACATCTCAAAGCGCTTCACAGATTATACTCAAAACACTATTATCTTTTGTTGAGGTGGGATATGAGTAACAAGGGGGTATAGGGGCTATGTTTGAATCAATAGAATCCTTCAAAAGGGAATTGGATAAATAAGCATCTGAACAATAAAACATTAAAGGAAAAGATGGAAAGTGGGATTAATACAAAAGAGACAATTTAGGGATACAACAGCGGTACAGATGCGGTGGATCAAACGTTCCTCTTCTGTAAATTTACTTTGGGTTTCCTTCTCACCCTGTTGTTTATCACAGATTGTTGAGTGCGAACGGCATCTATACAGGATAATTAACTCTGCACATTCAGACAGGAGCTGAATTTCTCACACAACGTACAATACCTGATTGAAACTCAGGTCTGTCAATCCCTAAAGGATCCTAACAAAACATCCTGAGAGAAAATTAAGCAAAAGATCCAAAAATCTATTTTTTCTAGGATGATAAACTGCTTTCCAGCTGCTGCTCTCAATCTTGGTTGTGCATCAAAGTTTTGAACTATGGCTAGAGCAAGCAAGAAATTAAGTTCAGTATTTAAATTGCCTCATTAATAATGGGTAATATACGATACTCCAGAGGCAACATTTATGTACATAGCCATGTATTGAACATTATGCGCACATTTATATGCCCCTGAATATGTGATATCATCCCTGCACTTAACTACCTAGTTGTAGAAGTAATTAATTCAATTTTTATTATGGGAAGACATGCATTTCCACGCTTAGTGTTGCATTATTTCACTTGTATGTCTTTTTAATGGTCTGAATCAATATTTTTCTTCTTTTAATTGCTATCTGACCACTGTGTCCGCAGTAATGTTTATATCATCCTTATTCTTTGAAGTCTTCTTAATGCAATTTTATTGCATAGTCTACAGCTGGATGGAGCTGGGCTAAAGCTGAGCTCTACTTCTGTTCAGACTGGTAGAGTTTCACACATCTTCATGTTTTGAATGCAAAAGCAAGAACAGGTATGAAAGCAGTGGGCGCGGTTGCAGCCACTTTGCTCCCGAAATTCTGCAATACTCTTCCTTTATCCATCCACCTTGCTCCTCCTTCTCCATTGTCACATGAAACGTGAAGACCTTCCTCTTTGACTGTGCTGAACGTCAGCTCCTCACCACCTGGCTCGGTGTCGTACCACTGTCAAGCACTCTGGGACACAACCCCACATAAGAGGTCCTATGGAAATGCAAGTTGTTATTTGAATTGTCCAGACTGAATGCCATTCCGAGGTCAATGATGTTAACAATCGACCGAGAGCGAGATGAAAGCCTTCGCTGGGGAAATCGCTTCCGCCATTGAAACCGGTCATTGAGTCCATGTAACAGTACTTTCTGACAGAGGCGTGAGTGATCGCGATGGCATCTCACCACAGAGTTAAGACAGGGACAACAACATCAACTTGCATTTATATACAGCACCCTTCACGCAAGGTAGCACATCCCGGGGTGAATGATCTCAATTACATTGGTGGGGCAACCAAATAAAACCGTCTAATAACAGGATTTTAATATACCTTACATAATTTAATGGTGCAATTAATCCATCCAAAAGCTCTAGAGACCTCAATACTGATGTTGATGTGGGACCGTTGACACAGAGAAGCAGATCAACCATAAAGCTGAGACCTCATAAGGTTTTACAGCCATGATCTTCTAATTACAGTAATCTGTGCGGAATTTAAAAAAATTACGTTCCAAGCTGACTGGGAAGCCGCTTGGTTATGGAACCTGTGGAAAAATTAACATTAATCCTTATGTTTGATACAGCACCTGATCAGGTCTTTGAGAAGTCTCAAAGCGCTTCACAGAATGTACTGTAAAGTGAATTGATTGCATATTTTGTGGATGAAACGTGGCAGGCAATTGCAGACAGTGTGTCCCACATACAGCCGTGGATTGAACCAAATAATTTTCTTCATTATTACCTCCTGAGAAGTGATCCGTCAATCGATCAACAACCGGGTTGCCACTCACTGTTGTTCAAACAGAGGCGTGTGGAGCAAGGAAACTTGCCGAATGTTTGCCTACTTGTCTACCTGCTTGCAGTGGCTTGTCTGCCTCACGTAGCTGGTCCAAGCATTGGGATTAGCAACGCCTGGAAAATAGTAATTTCTCTGAACTGAGGGATTCCAAGCACAGAAAATGCAAACTTTGCATTGCTTAGGAACAACAAAGGAAGTCACAGCCCTAACTCACGAAAATAACACAAGCACAGACATTGAGTCTTGGTGTTGCATTTACAGTGGGGTGGAGTAGTTTTATGAACTACTGCGTTCTGGTTAGAGTTGTGGACCGGTAACTATCAATGCCTAAAATTCCATCCAGGTCTTAGCTTGTAAGATTCGCTATCTCTTAAGATGTAAAATTGGCAACATTACTTGAAAAAAATCACTTCAGTCTGTTTAAGAAATGTCGGTTCCAAAAAACAGATTGAATTTAAGACCTTCATACGATTTGGGCAATAATCAATTTGGGGAGGGTTTCACAGGCTAACACTGGTTGGAATTCCAGCTCTCTGGGTTTGTTCAGTTCATCCTCTTTCTCGGCATCAACTCGCAGCCCTTGATTTGAAATTTCACTTTTGATCTGGTCTGTATTTGCGTTGCTTTCTGAAACAAACCTCTCCCAGATGCAATCCAATTATCGGTACCCGCAGTAGGAAAAAAGAGTTGACACACACACACACACACACATCTGGCAGACGTAACCCTTTTAATCAGGCAGCATTCCACTTTACAATGGGAGAAGAGAGGAGGTTTAGTTTTTCCTTTGCCTTCTTTAATCTCCCGCTGTTTTCTGCCTGTGGCAGCTACGATTTATATATGTCATGACTTTATTTTCAAACCCATCAGCAAACTGTTTGGTGTGGGCTCTTTGACAGGAGATCTCTGGGGTGTGGAATAGTGATGTTCAGTTTCAAGCCAAATGCCACACAGCTTCATTCATCCAGCAGCTCGGAAGCTTGCAGAATATGATAGTAATTCACTACTATATGCAGAAATAGTTTTGGGGGCATTCATGCCTGCCCTGTCATCACCCAAAATAATGTCGAGTGTCTCAAACAGTGTGGCCCTCGGAAGCGTGCTATACCATGTGGCCCTTCGTGTGCGCTGGCTTCTGTTGGGAAATCTGGCTTTCCCTCATCTGAACAGAGCTGTCTTCCATCCCACCCACATACAGATATAATTGGGTTCCATTAAGTATTTCAATCTCTACCTATGCAAAACAAAACACAGCTCCTCCATTGCTTCCCAATATGGGATGATTACTAATTCATCAGACACCTTTAAATTTAAAATCTCACCATTGGAGAAGTTCAAGCATGAAAATCTAGTTTATCTCATTACACCACACAGTAGTGGAAATAATTCCTTCACTCTCCGGAGCCACAGTGAAGATTATTATTTTAGTGTTGTTAATTCCTGCTTCATTCTCTGTGAAATTTCATTAAGGGCCAAAGGAAACCAAACTAAGCGCAGCCCAAATGATCCCACAGCTCAGTTGCTTGAAGTCAGGTGACATTGCCTTTGAAGAAGCAGACTTTCTAGAGGGAAAGTTTCAGTTATAAAAGTTCTCGCATTTGATACATCGCATTTGGAGGACATCGCAAAGTGCTTCATTTGATTTACTGCAAAATTTTGTGATTGTGTGCCTTACGGAAGAATGCAGCTACTAATTTGGCTGCTGCAAAAGAACCATGAAGTAATTGTTTTGCCCTGATCTGCCTGGATTCGAACACAGGTCTCACACTTGTAAAGCGAGTGCTCTAACCACCGAGCTGTATCTGTGTATGTACGTGTATCTGTGTCTGTATGTGTATCTGTGTCTGAATGTGTATCTGTGTCTGTATGTGTATCTGTGTCTGAATGTGTATCTGTGTCTGTATGTGTATCTGTGTCTGAATGTGTATCTGTGTCTGTATGTGTATCTGTGTCTGTATGTGTATCTGTGTCTGTAATAGTATCTGTGTTTTTCTGACACATACGGAAACCCATCACCGTGATCAGCCGTGTGTCTGACATGCACAGAAATACAGAGAGAGATAGAATTGGAGAGGCAGAGAGAGAGAGAGAGAGAGACAGACAGAGAGCTAGAGGGAAAGACATACACAGACAGAGAAACTGACAGAGAACTAAAGAGCCAGAGATAGATGGAGATAGACAAAGCGCGAGAGATGGAAGGAAAGCACGAGAGGTACAGAGACAGACAGAGAGGTGATCGAGAGAGAGAGGTAAGGAGAGAGTTAGAGGGAGAGAAAGAGGGACAGACAAACAGACACACAAGTGATAGAGATGGAGAGAGAGAGAGAGACAGGTTTGGAGCGAGAGAGAGAGAGAGAGAGAGAGACTGTTAATAAGGAAACAGACACCATTAGGTGTCTGTGTGACATTAGGGTGTCACACAGCAATTAGGGCCAATGCTGGCCAGACCCAGTGTAACCTCAGCTACAATAGCTTGTATTTTTTAGGCACGAAGAATAATTGATTAAAAGTTCAGATGTAAATACAAATCTCTTTCTTACAAGAAAATAGAAACAGGAAACGAGGGGGAGATAGAGAGAGGTGGGGGGCCGGGGTGGGGGAGAGACAGTGGGGAGAGAGGGGAGAAGAGAGAGTGGGGGGAGAGAGTTTGTGTGTGTGTATAGGTGTGAGTTTGTGTATGTCTCAGAGGCAACAGGATTACAAATGAGCCAGGCTGTTAATATTATAGTATTATAACCAGTACAACACTGCACATTTATATTCCCTGCATTTAATTAACAGTGAAATCTTGATAAATACAAGATAATTGGTCCAAACACATATTCCCATCAAAGCTTTCATTATACAGAAGTACTGCAGAGTACAGTACTTATGTCTTTGACATAAATAGTTATTCGTTTATCGTAACTTAGCTAAGGTTGATAATTCTGTTATTTAGTGAGAGAGAGTATCTCTGTGTTCATGAAGCTACGCACAGATGTTAGTATTCACCTGTTTGAAAATGAGGTCTATTGCAACATTAATATTATTCTCTCAGTATCCACCCGTTCAGGTGGACATTACATGACGTTCGGTGACATTACCCCACCCCTCCCTCTCCCCCCTTACCCTTTTTTTCCCCTTTCTCCCCTGGCCCCATTTCCATGCCTGTTTGTGGGACACTGCTGCATGCAATTTGGCCGCTGCGTTTTGCCCACAAATATACAGTCAATTTTCCTACTCTTCTTCATCCTGCCCCGATCCCTCCCCCCCTGCTCCTGTCCCTGCCTAACTGTGCAGTGCCTTGGGACGTCCTCTCGACAGGAAAGGCGCTATAACAATGTATGTAAGTTTGATTGATTGATTGATTGATTGGTTGATTGACATTAAAGATCCCATTCGAACTATTTAAAATAGTTTCTCCTTGAGTTCAGGTCAACAATCCCCAAGATAAGAACTGGTTAGTTACTTCTTGGATATCTGTGAAATATTGTTGTGCACAATTTGGCTGCTTTGACTCGGGTTCCTCCTGATTGGTAACAGAAACATGTGGAACAAAGAAACTTGCCCAAAGTTTCTCTTTGCCAGGAATCAAACCCAGGTCCTCTCGCTTCACAAGTCCACTCTGTTATTAGGCAAGCGCTCTAACCACTAAGCTACAGGACTCCACATGGATTTGGTTATTTATGGAACAATGCTACAACAACAACAACAACAAATTACATTTATAGAGCGCCTTTCACGTCGGGAGGACGTCCCAAGGCGCTGCACAGGAGGCGTGTGACCCGAGCTGGGAGGGGAGTGTTTGGGAAGGGGTGAAACACGAAGGGGAGGTAAAAGAGTTCGGGGTGGAACAAAAGGCACGATCAAAGAGGAAAGTCTTCAAACGGGCCTTGAAAGAGGAAAGGGAAGAAACGAAACGGAGGGATTGAGGGATGGCATTCCATAAGGTGGGAGCGGAGAAACTGAAGGCCCGGCCTCCGATGGTGGGGCGGTTCGGGCGGGGGGCTTGGAGCAGGCCAAGTCCTGTTGAACGGAGGGTCCGGGTGGGCGTGTAGGGGGAGAGTAGATCGGTTAAATAGGGCGGGGCAAGGCCGTGTAAGGCCTTGAAGGTGAGGACGAGGATCTTAAACTCGATCCTCTGGAGAATGGGGAGCCAGTGGAGACGAGCGAGGGTGGGGGTTATATGGTCGCGGAGGCGGGTGCGGGATAGTACACGGGCTGCAGAGTTTTGGATGGCCTGCAGCCTGTGAATGGAGGAACTGGGGAGGCCGACGAGGAAAGAGTTTCCGTAGTCCAGCTGTGAGGTGATGTATGTGTGCACGAGTGTTTTGGCAGCGCGGGGGGTGAGATAGTTGCGGAGCCTGGCAATGTTGCGCAGGTGGAAATAAGCGGTGCCGGTCAAGGCGCGGATGTGGAGGAGGAAGGAAATGCTGTGAACATATGGCTGCCACGTTTTCCTACGAATGTACATTTTTGCATAAATCCGTCGATTGAGAATTTTTGGTATCTGTTAACAAACATGTATGTATTACAACATGGGAAGGATCAAAATCTGAAACCAGATGCACAAAATAAAAACTTGATCATTTAGAAAGTCTATCATGTGTTCTATGTGATCTACATATAATAATAATACTGCTTGCATTTGATATAGCGCTTTTCACATCTTATCGACGTCTCAAAGCGCTTCACAGAATATACTGTAAAGTGAATTGACTGTATATTTCTGGGCGAAACGCAGCAGCCAATTGCGCGCAGCAGTGTCCCACAAACAGTGGTATATTTAAGACAATACACAAAGACCCAAATTCCTGCTCATCTTCAGCTGTAAGATCAGTTTGTTTTAACGTTTGAGATCATGCAGTATTGTGGAAAATTGTTCATTTAAGCCTTTATTTGGAAACTCCTTTTCTGAAGTTCCAAAAAGGAGTCAATTTTCAAATTAAAACAACTTGCATTTGTTTCAAGCCTCTTTGGCACGTGGAAGCCTCTCATAGTGCTTAAATTAAGATTCAGTTGAACAATTTGCTGCAATCCTATGTAACCTTGAACATCAAGATAAAACATTCTTACACGCTAGGTTGCATTTCTGGCAAAGCATCTTCAAGGTAGAATATAGATTTAATATTCCTTTAATAAATCTCCAATTACTTTTTGGACTGCTAGACATTTAGACATGCTGCAAGAATAATAGCATTAAATAGCTAAACTTCACCTGGAGTTTAATGTCCAGTTGAGGTAACAACATGGAAAGGGAATCATATTGAAATTGTGTGCAAAGAAAATGGACCATATTGTGTCATTACCACAGAATTTTTTTTTTTTTTATCAATTATCTATGGGTTGACGTATCCAACGTTTTGTATGGCCCAAAACATATGATGCCAGGTATCAGATGGCACTGTAATATTATTTATAAAAATACAAAGTTTCCGAGCAAACATGTCAGATATCGAAATCAATAAATATTTACCAAATTTTACAATTCCCCAAAATCCACTGACTTTGAATTTGATCAACTTAATGAAAAGCAAAGGTACACATTTTAAATTTTCAATGATATGGGTCGGGTTGAAAGCCAAAATACTCTCTGCTGGTGACTATCAACTGTGAATGGAGGAGTCATTTGAAGCATTAATCTTAAATCTTTATAGTAGTACAATTTATGCTAGTTATGATTTTGTTTATGATGATTTCTGGCAGATGTCGGAGAATGCGTTAGGTAACAAGAAGACTTAAGAAAGTTGATCTAAAATATGCGTGTTTTTATGAACAATTAAGAATAATAAAAATGTTAGAGAGTGAATGCAGTGGCAATAAATTCATATGCATATAAGTTTTAAAAAATTGCGAGCTTAATAGCAAATGTGTTAATGCATACAATAGGATAACCCCAAAATTTATGGATTTACTTATTGGTTTCAATCCACCAATATTAGAATCAAACAGAATCAAATCTCTTCAGATTGGCTCAAGCCAGCGCCTCCGCACATCGGGCGCTGCCAGCCTCAACATCTAAGGCTGGCACCTCAGGAAATCAGGAACCTCGGCATCATGTTCGATCAAAAACTTTCCTTCCTCCCCCACATCCGCGCCTTGACCGGCACCGCTTATTTCCACCTGCGCAACATTGCCAGGCTCCGCAACTATCTCACCCCCCGCGCTGCCGAAACACTCGTGCACGCATACATCACCTCACGGCTGGACTACGGAAATTCTCTCCTCGTCGGCCTCCCCAGTTCCTCCATTCACAGGCTGCAGGCCATCCAAAACTCTGCAGCCCATGTACTATCCCGCACCCGCCTCCGCGACCACATAACCCCCACCCTCGCCCGTCTCCACTGGCTCCCCATCCTCCAGAGGATCGAGTTCAAGATCCTCGTCCTCACCTTCAAGGCCTTACACGGCCTTGCCCCGCCCTATTTAACCGATCTACTCTCCCCCTACACGCCCACCCGGACCCTCCGTTCAGCAGGACTTGGCCTGCTCCAAGCCCCCCGCCCGAACCGCCCCACCATCGGAGGCCGGGCCTTCAGTTTCTCCGCTCCCACCCTATGGAATGCAATCCCTCAAACCCTCCGTTTCGTCTCTTCCCTTTCCTCTTTCAAGGCCGGTTTGAAGACTTTCCTCTTCGATCGTGCCTTTTGTTCCACCCTGAACTCTTTTACCTCCCCTTCGTGTTTCACCCCTTCCCAAACACTCCCCTCCCAGCTCGGGTCACACGCCTCCTGTGCAGCGCCTTGGGACGTCCTCCCGATGTGAAAGGCGCTCTATAAATGTAAATTGTTGTTGTTATTGTTGTTCAGGTAATGTCAATGAAAAAATAGCCTTTGTTTAACTGTGTCCTAGACATCAGCCTATACTAAGTCACACAACATATTTAGGGAAATAAACACAAACTTCTGGATTACTTGGTAGTACACAATTTGGTAATACAGTACAACACTTGGTAATATACAGTTACCACTGAAGAGTTCATTAAATGACATTAATCTAACATTAATTAAGAGACATAACTGCAACGAATAACACTATCATTTAACTCATTTGAACACAAAAGCTTGCCAAGAAATGTTAAGAAATGCTAGACCGAAGAAAGACCAATAATCTTACTGAACAGGTTTGTCTTCATCTATTATCCGTGGAGAGGCAAGATATATTAAATTGTTGCTTCAGTTTAATGAGTTAGTTGATGCCTGATCCTTTAATGGAGACAAAAGACTTGTCAGGATTTTAAGGCATTATTGCCTCGTAGGGTTAGAGTTGCAGATTATTCTAGTTGAAATATTATGCTACTTTATACACTATATGAAGTATTTTTGCACAAGGACAATCAGTTGAAAGATTGGCACAATAAGGTAGAAAGATTGCAATTATTATGTACTGTGCTTCATATAATTATGAAGATTGTCAAATGTCAAAATCCTACTCTCACAACTTCCTCTCCCTTCATTAATAAAAAAAAGAATCCTTACATTTGATATAAAACCTTTCACATCAAGAAAACATGTCAGAGTCATTCACAGGATATACTGTAAACCAAAGTGACCATGTAATGTGTAAGTGAACATGGCAATAATTAATTGAAGACAGATTAATTTTTCATCCATTTTGCTGTTTATTGTGGGATGTTGCTGGTTCAGATTACCAGATGTGTTTGTCTACAGTCACCACATGTTGAAGTAACTGATTGTGCAAACACTTTTGAACTATTTGAAGTGAGCAAGTGGCATACTAATAATCCTTACATCTGATTTTGAGCTACTTAAATTGGGAGGAGGTCTCAAAGCGTTACGCAGGATAAATTGTAAACTGCGCTGACTCTGTAATTTTGTGAGTGAACATGACAGCCAGTTTGCACACGGGAATGTCTTAAAAAACAGCCATGAAGTGAATGGTGAATTTTGTTTGGGGGATTGTTGGCCAAGACATTACAACATCAGGAGAAACTTTGCTTCTCTTTTCAAAATCAGGTGTAAATATTATTTGATTAATGCAATAATGGTAATATAAGTGTGATTAAATTTTTTATATTAATCAATGTTAGAAGTTATACTTTGGGAAGAGAAATGCAACATTTTATTATCAAGTTTGATACTGATTAATGATTACATCAAATCCCAAACTGCAGGAATAAGCAAGAGGTTAAATGATGCTGATACAGAAATATCATATTAACAATTAAAATTTCCTTAATTTTAGCACTTCAGTAAGACATGTTAAAGAACAATGAGTTCCTGTTTTACACTTCAGAGGATGCCAAACGTTTAATAATGCAAACTGCAAATTATAAAACAACACTGTTCTTGAACCTCAGCAGGTGACAACATTTTAATTATATGGATGAATTAATAAAGAAATGATTAATATCTACATTATAATTACACTAAAATAAATTCTTGTGATCAGCTAGTTAAACACCCTCCCACTTTAATTAGTTTGTGTTTTCTTGTAATAGTACTTATTTTCAAAGACATTGAATTATTATGGGAACATAATCTGCAATTCAACAATGAATTCTGATGTCCATTGCTTGAGAAGCATTAATGTGGGCGGGTTCGGACAGTTGGAAATGAAATTTCTGTTTTAATGCATATGAGGAGGGGCTGATCTATTGTAATATGAAGCATGCTGGAATACAGTTACATATTGTACATCATTCTTCATATTGAACAATTTAATTGCCAATGTCTGTGGCATCCAAATCCAAACACGGGGACTGATTCCTTATGATTGCCCATTTAAGTCACAGGAGAGTACTGTAATTTTCTGGTTAATAGTAATATAACTATGCCAGCACTGTGTTTACAAGCGTTTATAGTGATATCTCTCTGTAAGATTGTCATTAGATGGTGTTAGAGAAATCTATGTTACATCAGAAGGCCATTGTGTTAATGTGGTTGTTCACTTTTTCAGTGAAACCATCCATCCTAATTTCAACTCACTGCAATTTTTCTCATATTCTCCCTCTGCACGTGACTTATATAGTTCCTTTTAAACTATTTAAATTGACTCTTAGCTAACAACCACCCATGGATGTTTGTGATTTGATTATATATTCTCTATTTGGCAAATTGAAATATGAAAGATCATTTGATACAGGTTCTAATTTTTCGGGTTGTGCTAATCATATGTAAATGCATGTGTACAGAGACAATTACACATACATTTATTTATGTAACAGCCAACAAAATACACGATCACTATCCATTATACTGAATCTTGTAAAGTGCTTTGAGACATGTTCCTGGCATGAAAGGTATTATATCAAATATCCAGGTTTATCATTATATTATTATGAAACCCACCCCAGCTCGGTTGCCAAACCAATATTGTTAAGTATCTTGGGACGTGCTGCCTACGTGAAATGCTCTATGTAAATATAATTTTGTATTGTATCATTATGAATAATCATCCTTGCATTTGATATATAAAGCCTTCCACATCAGAAGGATGTTTCAAAGCTCTTCTGTGAATAATGGCGTAATTTTAGGCAAACATGGCGGGGCATTTACACTCAGCAGTGACCCACAAACAGCCATGAAGTGATTGATCAATTTTATTTTGTGCGGGTATTGTTGGCCAGGACACCAGGAGAAACTCCATTCTGTTATCAAATAGTGCTGTGCGATCTTTATTGTTCAATTGAATAAGTAAGTTGGATTTTGCTTTAACATATAGAAAAACAACAATAACTTGCATTTATATAGTGCCCTTCACCTAGGGTAGTGATACAGAATGCTTAACCATATCATCTGAAGGATGGCAAATCCAACAATACAGTACATTCCTAGCAGTGCATTGGGGGGACAAAGTAATTTCCAAGTCCTGACATGAGGTTTGGATCCCACAACCGATTACCAACAAGCTACAGAATTCTGCACACATTCCACAACAACAACTTGCATTTATTTATATAGAGTCCCAGAGCCAAGCTGGGAAAAGTGGGGTTTACCCATAGGTACGTTTGAATAGAAAGGTCTTCAGGCATGATGGACATGCAGAAGGCTTGAGCTAGTTATGCAGAAGACAGCAGGTTGTGGGTTGGGGGCTAAGCAGGTTGGAGAAGTAGGATTTGAAAACAAGTGTGAAGGTCCTGAAATTGACCCGTTCAGTGATGGGGAGCCAGCGAATCTTGGCCAGGACTGGTGCAATGGGGAGTTTATTACGGGTGAGTATGTGGGCAGCGGAGTTTTGCATCAGCATGGTGCATGATGGAGCTGGGGAGACCAGTAAAGAGCGCATTTGAGAAGGCCAGTCAGAAGATGATGAATGCATGCAAGAGTGCTTCGCCTGGGTCTGGGGTAAGGTACATTCAGAGGTGGGCAATGTGGTGGAGGCGGAGGAGAGTGGTGCCAACTCGATGGCCTTCAAAAATAAGTAAATTTCTCTTTGGCTGTATTTATACAATGTAATGGCTCATAATTGACATCTACTTTTCCAGTTGGGAAAGACATCCCAAAGTGCTGGGAGGGTAGGGAGGGTTGTTGAAGAGGGTGGTGGAAGGTGAAGAAGAAAGAGAACTGAAGGCTTGGTCAAAATAGGCTTCGAAAGTGGGCAACGTAGACCAAGTTGAAGAGACACTAGGATGGAGTTCCAGAGTGTGGGGACAGACTAGGGCAGACAGGCCAGAAGTGTCATGAAACAAGTCAATATTCATTGATTGAAAGGAGCTACTCGGTCTGTAGGAATGCAGGTGACTTAGATAAGGCAAGGCAAGGCCATGGAATGATTTGAAAGTGAGTATGAGGATATAATTCCACTAAGATTAGTGAACAGAGGAAGATTGGCCCCAAGGAGTTCTAGAAAAGTCCACTAAGGGGAGCTCTCAGCCTGGGGCAATAGCTTCAGCACAGTGCAATTTTGCCTTTTGGTGCTGTTTTCTATTGCAGTCATTCAGAAATAATATCTATCTGTCATTGTTCCATGTGTGGAGGCTAATGTTTCCATCAGTAAACGAAGGATAATTGCCTACAATTATCAACTAAGTGCAAATGTGTGAATTAACGTTCTAAAGCCTTTAGGAAGTTAAACCATCCAATGGATTTCTCGATATAACCATGCACATTAAACAACTTAACAACTTGAATTGCACCTCTTGACCTTTGCTAGTGAGTCAGCTTTCACTTGTGCTGTCGAATAGCAAAGTTATTATTATTGAATTGGCTGTTGCAATGACAATGGCAGCTTGCATAGAAAGGATGGGGACAGTCACAAGGAATCTGCCTTGGGCTGCTGAGACTGATGTGACTAGGAGTACAGGGTATGAATGCTGGAGCCTGCTGGTGTGGATGACGATGACTGCACGATTGCTTCATTTGAGCTGACAGCTCACCCAAGGTCATGGACATCATTGACGATGCCTTTCAACTCCTGACTACTTTGGGTGGCATTTATCTCTCACATTCTTCCACAGTTGGATGTTGTTTTGCGGAGTACACTTGAAGCTCTTTTGTTGGACTGTCAATGTTGGATTGTCTTATTTCAGCTGGCAGTAGACGACATCCATTTGGTAGACTGTTTCCAGGCATTCTGGCAATCTGACAACATTATACCTTCATTTCATGGTCCCAATGTTAGTGTTCTTTTCTCTGCGCACAACTTCAGTGTAGGATGATTTTATCTCGCTAATGAATGGTCATTGGAGGGATTGGAGTTTGCATTGTGGAATTTCTGTAACTCCTCTGCACATTATTTCTATTTCCCCACCATGTCCCCAAGATGACTGAATCAAAGTTGTTCAGTTTGAATGCCATTCAGTGATTGTGCATCTAGTATAGTTACTGTGATTTAGACAATGAACAATAATTTGTTTCTAATCCAGGCAGATCAGGGCGCACTTATTAATCTTACAGAGTGATGTTTACAGAGTGTGCTGGAATACTTTATTGGTAAGTACCCATCCAATAATCTGTTTTTATTTAGTCTTTCATTAATATGGTATGTTAATTTTTTGTGTAGGATTTTTGGCAACTTGCCGCTTGAATATCCGGCATATTTGATTAACCGGCATCGGTCAGATTCCCGAGGGTTCTGGATAACAAATCTTTTACCGTACAAGGGTACAATCTAAATGTTATTGCTATTATTGTTACAGTAACTATTGAACAGTATTGTTCAGTTGATGAAACCGTATACAACTTGACATGCTATTGATAGTGATCATTGGAATCTCACGTATAAGTCAACAAGATCACTTCTCTTTATTTGAAGCAGAAGGCTGAGGCTGAAACAGCTGACTGCCTCTGCATTACTGCTGGAGGTCTTTGTGACTGTGTGCTAACATTGTCAGTGAAGAGCAATTCGGAATCTGTCTTGGTCTTTCACCTTGATCAGATCAAACAGCTTGCGTTCTATTCCGAATTGAATGTAAGCTGCTTTCTCTATGCGGTATATGGTATCCAAGGTGAAAAAGGAAACAATTTGCACTTGTACAGTGCCTTATCGTTGCTGGAACATCTCAAAATACTGGCAGCATTGAAACTCCATTATAAGCACACAAATCCCATACATAGAGCCAGCAAAAAGAATTTCACCCCCAGTATTTGTTATCATTCTGATTCTCTATCTGATTTCTACAAAGCTCTACAAGTAACATATAGTTTGATGTAGCAAGATAAATCTATATGGAAGACTTTCTCAGCTGATGTTGAGACCAAAGGCACACAATTGTAAATCATACATCCTTAACCGCACAAATAATTTATCCAAATGACAGACTGGAACACTGTACTGAAGTGTTAATTGCCTCAATTGATAGCACTCTTGCAGATGTTGTGGGTTTCAAGGTGTGTGGGGTGTGGGGGGGGAGGGGAGGAGGTGAGAGTGGGGGAAGGTGAGGGGGTGAGGGGGGGAGGCGAGACTGGGGGAAGGTGAGATGGGGTGAAGGGGAAAGCGACGGATGGGGCGCGTTTGTGGATCACTGTGGCCTGCCCTGCACAATCCAGAGCTCCAAGGCCTGGGAGGGGGTTGAGGGGTGACTTCAACCCAAGCAGGTCCCTGAATTAAAGGAGAACATTGGAAACCTGCAGCAGCAGTGGGATAATCCTGGTTATTCTGTAAAAGGAAAGTGTGTGGGTTACCCTGGGAGATGAGCCCAGCTATATAAAGTTCCCTATTGTGGGACCACTGCGTCTGGAGGCGTTATGGCACAAATACAATTGATGCTGTGATGATTAATTCCATGAAAATAACTGGGTACATACCTGGCTGGGAACAGTAATAAAAGCTACAGACTAAGAAGGACAAATGTTCCAAGACTCCTCATCGTCTGCCATGGATGAATATTGTGATTACTGTATTTTAGACAGAGAACCTTTGTAGATCAGGGAAATGTTTATGCAGACTCTTTTCCCTGTGGCTAGATGGTCAGAGTCTATGATAGAATTGGCTTTGTGGTCTGAGGAAAGAGCATACTTGAGCAATCAAACCAATTGATGTTTCCTGCTTACTGCTTTCTAATGTTCTTATCCAAACCTCTATCTGAGCCTCTGCTGAAACCATCATTTGTTGCTTCGAAAATGGAATAAAGTTAAGAAACAAGATATATTTTCCGGTCTGATACATGAAGAAACCCATCACCATCTTAAGAATTGTTGGGATTGCCATCCCGAGAGTTCAAAATAATGACCCAACAAGCCTCGGTAAAGGTGTAAATTATTTTATTACAAAAAGTATGGTTTAAGAGATACACAAATGATTAAAGATTATTATGTAATAGTAAATTCATAAATGATAGATTCACATAGAATATATGATAGAATAAAAGAATCATACTACCAGTTCTATGTCGAATACAATGCTGGATTCAGGCATAAGTCAGGTTCAGGCTTCTCACAATACTCACTCCTTCTCTAACTGACCCTTCTCTGCCTGTCAAACAAAACAACTGGAACCATGACCCGTTCCAGTAGTTCTGGACAACAGTGGCAGGGCTGGAGATCTCGGTTTACCCTGAGACACTCCCCAACTGTTGTAATGAGCCACTCTTTCTCTCCTATCTTTATACTTCTCCGCCAGCCTTGCTTATCTTGACGAGCAGAGCGGTTCTCAGACACCTCCCCATCTACCCAGGCCTGTTTTGTCTGCCTCCTTGTTTTCCCAGACCTTGAGATGGCTCTCCAACTACTCACTTGGCAATTTCCCAAATGAGTACATTCCTTTGCGCCTTTGTTAATTGAGTCCTTTGTCCCTATCTATATCTCGAGCCGCTCTCCTTCAATTCTTTATTTATCCTAGAAGCTACTGATGTTATTGCGCTTCTTGGATTATTGGCATGGACCAGTACCCAAGGTTGTCTCAGCGCAGGGGAATGTGAACCTGGTGTTTTGTGTAGACAAGTTGTTTCTCTCCCTTTTACTCAAGGTTGCTGACCATGCCTGTGTTGTGGATAGATTGTTTTAATTGGTGCCTGATTGGAACTAACTATAATAAATTTTTAATAAAGTACCTCCATATCCCAACAGAATATTCCATTTAGACTGAGAGTTGCGCTCATGCATGCCATCTACATATAGAAATCCTGAAGAGATGCTCCTTGCTTTCCTGTTCCCAGAAAATATTTGGCATAGGTTGGCACAGAGTTAAGGTTGGAGAACCCAGGTGTGCATTGGGGTATATTGGAGTTTAACCAACGAAAACTGCCTAGCATTGAGAGTGTTATCTGCCAAAGACCCAATGTAGTTTGGGGTCTTGCCCAACTAGCATCACCCTACCCATTGGGTTTTAGGCTTGCAGGGTTAACAGGAGCTGAGGGGGACAAATCTCTTACCACCATGCCACTGTAATACCCCATCATCCTCCCCCACTCCCCACACCCCACCACCACCACTACCAATTCCAAGTAAATTCTTAGATAAATTAATGGAATCAAAATATTTTGAATAATTGGAAGGTAAAGTTATTGATAAATGTTTTTGCAGTGTGTGAAATGTTATACTTGTCACTAAGAAAACCATCTGTAATTTTTTGATTAAACTACATCAGCCAGCTAATATTTCAAGTCTTGAAGCATCTATGACAAAATAGTTACACATTTAGAGTCTGACACCAATCACTGTCTGTGTCAACTGATAGCTTTACACATCATTCTCCTCTCAGATATTTGGATGGGGGAAGTGTGATATCATCAACTTTGTCCAATCAACAAAGTTCACTCGAAGGCAAGGAGTTAACAGGTGCACTGAAGCAGAAGGCTGGCAGATTCATTCATTTCTGTGACTGTGTGGGGAAAGCTTGCCTCACAGAAAGATGCTTGGTCAACACTGTCCATCTCCAAACAACAGATCAACTGATCCAGAGACCTGACAGGGTCATCCATCTTCCCGACTGTGGGGACACAACAAACACAGCAAAGCTTCTTGTGCTTTTACTGATTTTCCCAATGATGGTGGTGTGATGGATTGTAACCACTTTGAGATATGGTGCTGTCAACCAATCCAATGGTCAACAAAAAATTGTTTATTCAATGCGTGTGTGGTCTGCAGTGTGATATCTGGAGTTGGCATCTTTGCTTTCGCTGGATTTTTGTTTCTTGTTTATTCAAATGGGGTGGCAGATTATTAAATTGCCATCCCAATTGAATCCACAACGTATCATCTGTTGTGGATAAGGGCTTTACTGTCCCCTTATCCACAACAGATGGCACTGGATTCACTTTGTGGTTCTGTCCTTGAGCAACATCCACACATCCACAACACAACCAGGAATCGCTGGATGGTGAATGGAAGAACTGCGATATGAAGTACTGAGACCAATTGTATTTCCTTATTACTGTATAATAATTCTTGCATTTGATATAGTGCCTGTCCCATCTTCTAGATGGGAAGCGGTTCACAGAATATACTATAAATTGAAATGACTGTATATTTGTGGGTGAAATGCAGCAGCCAGATGTGCACAGCAGTGTCCCACAAACAGTTGTGGATTGAGTGACCAAATTATTATCGTTTTTTTGGAGGGATTATTATTAAGGGTGTGGAGTAAGGAAACTTTCCCAAGGTTTTGCCCTACCAGAAATCAAATCCAGGCCTCTTGCTTGCAAGGTGAGTGTACTAACCATTGAGCTATAACACTCCTGGCTTAGGTCAACAACAACAACTTTGATTTATTTAGTGCCCTCCATGCCAGACGGCGTCTCAGAGCGCTTCACAATAGCGGATCCCGGGACCGAGCCAGGGGCAGGGGTAGAAAGGTGACCAAAGGTGCGGTCGAAGAGAAAGGTCTTCAGCTGGGACCTGAAGCTGAGAAAAGAGGGGGCGAGGCGAAGCTAGACCAGCTCAACAAAGATCGGCCTTGATATATCAGCTATATACTAGATACATCTGTAGAAACATTGGAAGGAGAAACTCTTGCAGCGTTGCTCTGTTAAGAAGCTACATCAAATTCCATACCGTCAGACCTAGAGTTAATGAATGAATTGAAGTGGAATATTTAAAATTGTTACATTTTCTGCGAAAGATGATTGTTGTAGCTGCATTGCTGGATGTGAAGGAGGAAGACAACAACAACAACAAAATACATTTCATGTCGGGAGGACATCTCAAGCGCAGAACAATCAGGTCGGGACCCGAGCGGGGAGGAGGGGTCTGGGTAGGGGGAAGGGGAAGGAGAGTAGGAGAGGTGGAAGAGTTAGGAGGGAAGCAGAAGGCACGGTCGAAGAGGAAGGTCTTGAGACCGGCTTTGAAGGAGGAAAGAGAGGAAGTGAGGCGAAGGGATTGCGGGATAGAGTTCCACAGTGTGGGAGCAGAGAGGCTGAAAGCCCGGCCGCCGATGGTGGGGCGGTTAGGGGGGTGGACGCGGAGCTTATAATATCCTCGTGTGATGTCCTCCTACATGTTTGTTACACTCTCGCTCAATTCACAAATTGTAAGCAAAGCACACAAATTAAAATATAAACCTGAATTTTAATTTGTTAATATTAGCCACGCACAGTTTATATGCACAGTGTAATGCTTTAATGTGGATTTTTCCTGTCGATTACCAGATTTGCATTTCATTATATTGCATCATGTTACACTGCACTATACTTCATTATATTGCATTGCCATCCATTAAACTCCATTTGATAAGATATTGTGGGAGCTTATACTGTTTCCATGAATTCTGCTCCAATAAATTACACACATGTTATTTGGAACACCTTGATTCTGTGGGATGTGATCCCACAATGTAATACTGTAATTTTATGCCCATGTGCGTTCACCTTGTGGCTAATTTGTCAGTTTAATCTATCAGTGTCTTAGCAGGTATCTGCATGGAAGGTACATTGCGTTTTATCAGACATCCTTTGCTAGAAACCAACAGATGGTCAGTTTTCTTTCACTATCAACTCTCCATCTGGTCACTCATTTACTCCGCATCTACATTCATTTATTTCTAGTCACACAGATTCCAATATAGCCAGCCACTCTTGGACATTTACACATGGGCAGCAGTGAATCCTCCATCATTTTGTGCAGTTAAAAAAAAACGAGAATATTGGTGCTCCACTACTTGACTTAACCCTTATCTTTACAATCAGGTCAAATGAAATCATGCACTCCCACTGAATCGATTCAAATTTCTGAGAATAATCTGTGGCGGAGTACAACAACAACTTGCATTGGTATAGCGCCATCCACGGAAGGCGGCACCTCAGAGCACGTAGCCTGTGTTTCCAACTCCGTGAACTGGGTAGGTCACATCAAGGCTCGACTACAGGAACTCTCTCCACGTCGGCCTCCCCAGCTCCTCCCTTCACAGGCTGAAGATTATTCAGAATTCTGCAGCTCGTGTCCTCTCCCGCACCAGGCTCCGCGACCACATCACTCCCACCCTCGCCCGTCTTCACTGGCTCCCCATCCCCCAGAGGATCGAATTCAAGATCCTCGTCCTCACTTTCAAGGCCATTCAGGGCCTTGCCCCTGCCTATCTCTCCTCGCCTGCTGTCGCACTATCAGCCTGCCCGTCCCTTCCGTTCAGTGGGCTCTGGCCTGCTCCATGCCCCCTGCCCGAACTGCCCCACCATTGGTGGCCGGGCTTTCAGTCTCTCCTCTCCCACACTCTGGAACTCCATCCCACAATCCCTTTGTCTGAATTCCTCCCTTTCCTCCTTCAAGGCCAGTCTCAAGACCTTCCTCTTCATCCATGCATTCTGCTGCCCTCCCAACTCTCCTCCCTCTCCTATTCCCCTTCCCCCTGCTCCTACTCTGACCCTTGCCCCCCTGCTCGGGTCCCGACCTAACTGTTCAGTGCCTTGGGACGTCCTCCCGATGTGAGAGGCGCTCTATAAATGTAATTTTGTTGTTATTGTTGTAGGTAGTAACTCTGCCAAGGTGATGGGATGACAGTCTCCACTTGGTGCTGGCTTTCTCACCCTTTTGAAATGAGCTTGGGTGTTTGTGAAACACTGCACCTTGCGATGGAAAGCAAACATGGCAATGATTCCAGCCCAACCTCCCACTTGACTATGACACAACAGTCAGGCATAGCACACCAGTGTTGCCAGGTGTCAAGTCTTGCTCAGTTGGTAGCATGCTAACAGTTTTGCTCAGTTGGTAGCATACTAACTTGAGTCAAAAGATCTTAAATTGAAGCACTATTTCAGGACTTTGAACTCACATAGTGAAGACTGACAGTTCAATACTGTGATGTTCTTTGAATGAAACGTTAAATCGACATTCCTTCTGCTTGTTCAGATAAAAGATCTCACAGGATTATTCAAAGAGTTGGGAGTTTAGCGAGAGTCCTGGCCAACAATCGCTCAGATTATTCTGATTCATGATTGTTTGTGGAACGTTGATGTGCACCAATTGGCTACTATGTGCCTACAAAATCCTGTCACTACACTTCACTGTAAAGTGAATCACGTGAAGCGCTTTGAGATGTCCTCCCAATTTTTGATAGGTGCAATAGCAAATGCAAGGTTTACTGTTGTTCTTTTGCGGAGAGAGATGTTTCAGTGACTCTTCATGGGAAGACTCTGACTTAGCTCAAATTGAGTCGTCTGTGAAAAAACACTGAGATGCCGTTCTTCACCATCAGAAACAAGAATAGTGCTGTCAGCAGAAACAAAGATGGAAGCTTCTGGCCTGTCTATTGTGCAGCAGTCTTGGGCAAATGTGGGATATAGAACTTCAAACCAGTCGATAATTAAGAAGTGAAATTTTAATGTTTCTTGAAAGATTCTGTATGAGGTAATTCACTTTGAATCTTTTGTGAAACATCGCCTTTTTTCACTCACACTTCTTAACCTCTGTTTGAGCAAAGCCTTCAGCTCAGGTAGAGGTTAAGCAGGATTAAGCAATAAATTAATGAATAATTATTTCATAATGAATAATTATTTTATTAATAATAAAATTAGGAGAGCACTGCAGTCAATTTGCACCCAGCAATCTACCACACACAGGCATGAAGTGAACGGCCAATTATTATTTTTCAGTGAATTTGGATAAGAGCTCGATAAAAAGTTACTATTCAGAAGTTTACTATTCAGATCACTAAGCATTTTCTTTTCCATTGTGATTTGGTGTCATTCACTGCTTTCAGCATTTTGATCCTTGTTCACCTCCAATGGAGCAAAGCATTTTGGTTCCTAGATGCAGTTCATTCAGGTGTTTCAACATGAAGGTCCTATTTTATTTTGTTTAAGATATGCAGTGGGTTTTTTTCAGCTTTACTTATAATAATATTAATAATCCCTACGTTTGATACAGCACTTTTATGTTGTGGGCGAGCTCACACTTGCTGTGCTTGCTGTGCTTTAAGAGAGAAAACTGACATATTTATCGTGGGATTTATTCGTTTTTGTAGAGTTTATGCATCGCTTTCTTCTAAGAGAAATTGTAATGGGAAACTGAAAAGCTTTCGCAAAGTTTTGAAATAATTTTGACACATTGACATATTTTGATCTTCTTAAATCTGCATATACATCAGCAAATGTCATTGTATGTGGATTGATAACTCAAAAAGACACCAGACGCTCTTTAAAAATCAAAACAGACAAGTTTGTAGCTCGTTTTTAACACCAGTATCTTATGGCACTTGGATTTCATTATAACGCAAATATATAACAGGAAACCTTCTGCACCTGCGGGTGGCTGGCTCATAAAAAGCACAAGTGAAATAAATTTGAACATCATGGTATAGTTGCCAAAGAATATATATCCAATGTGCAAATTGAACTTGAATAATGAATGATAATCTCATCCAACAACTGTAACAAGTTGCCACATGAAAGATGGTAGAGGCCAGGGATTGGAACTTATTTCAAAAGCAGTTTAATGCTGTGGTTCGGTGGACATTAGGGTGGACGTTCTGGAAGAATGAGTTTGGATAGGTCCAAAGGCCTCCTTCACCCAAACCAATCTTGGTTTCATGCCTGATCCTGTAAGAAATAGAAAGAACCACAGCGGTGCACTAAAGGTTTGCTTGTCTGATGTTGAGATATTGTAAAATGCTGCAAAAATACAGGCTAAAAATATACTATTTCATTCATTTAATACACTGTCTAGATTGTTGAAATATTTCAAAAATGTTTCACAGCTATTTGCTCTCTCAAGTGTAACAACATTTTGTGACAGATGCAGCAGCCTTTTTGCTCACAGCCAGATCGCACAAACAGCAATAATTCGAATGACCAATATATCTGGAGATTTAGTCAACCAGTATGCTGGGAGGAACTATCTCTCTTTTGAGTGCCACAAGACCTTTTACGTGAAACTGGTTGCATTTTGGAAGCATTGGAAGTTGGGAATTGGCTTTGGGATCAGCCAATGTGACAAAATCAGGAGTGGGAAGTGGGTATTCAAGCCAACTAACTCTCAATAATTATCGCAGGAAATTGTGATATTTCTTAGCAAATCCATTGTGATAACTGTGTATGATAATCGCATGAAATCTTGTTCTGGAACAGTATTTTCACTGAATAAGCTGCCAATTCACATAGAGTTGAAATAGTCACATAATTTTACAGTTCATCTTGTAAAGTGTTTTAGTATGCCCTCTTGGCGTGAAATACACTATACCAAATGTTAGGATTTATATTAATATCAGTAGTACTGTATTTATATTATTAGTATTTTTATCATTAAATTTAGATAATGAATATTGGAAGCCACCAGCATATCTTGGAGTGGAAATCAAAGTTTTTCTATAAACTATTATGTGTGTGAAAAGTACCAGTGAATACAAACATCAAATCACTCACACTTTCTTAAAGGTTTTAAGTTAATAATTACAAAGGGAGAACTTTTCATTAAATTCGTATAAATTTTATTTTAAGTTACGGGAATGAGATGAGTCAATGGGGTATTTCTTCCTGATTGGGTTGAAGTGGTAAATGTTACACAGTCTCAGTGATGTGGAAATCTTCTTTAATGAGCCCTTACTGCAACATTTCCAACTAACCACTTATAAGTTCCACAGTATTTCTGGCAAATCACTTGGGGGTATTTCACTGCTTGACAGTAAGTTTACCAATTTTACCATGTATTCTTATAATGGGAACATCTAAAGTCTCTATCAGCAAACACAGAATATTGGAAGATCATTGAAGTATGAGGTGATGCTCAGTGCCTTGTTAAGTTTAGTGAACTTTAATGCAATTTCTCATTATAATGCACCTTGGGAAAATATGCTAAACTTATCAGCACATGGGACATTACTTTTACAAATTGTTGAAATGGGAACTCATAGCCTGAAATAATCCTTGCATTTGATGTACTACCTTATTTAACATATTGCTTAGATGTCTCAAAGCCCTTTACAGGATTCACTGTAAAATGCATTGGCTGTATATCTTGTATGCAAATGGGGCATCCAACAACAACAACAACAACAACAAATTACATTTATAGAGCGCCTTTCACGTCGGGAGGACGTCCCAAGGCGCTGCACAGGAGGCGTGTGACCCGAGCTGGGAGGGGAGTGTTTGGGAAGGGGTGAAACACGAAGGGGAGGTCGAAGAATTCGGGGTGGAACAAAAGGCTCTGTCGAAGAGGAAAGTCTTCAAACCGGCCTTGAAAGAGGAAATGGAAGAAACGAGACGGAGGGATTGAGGGATGGCATTCCATAGGGTGGGAGCGGAGAAACTGAAGGCCCGGCCTCCGATGGTGGGGCGGTTCGGGCGGGGGGCTTGGAGCAGGCCAAGTCCTGTTGAACGGAGGGTCCGGGTGGGCTTGTAGGGGGAAAGTAGATTGGTTAAATAGGGCGGGGCAAGGCCGTGTAAGGCCTTGAAGGTGAGGACGAGGATCTTGAAGTCGATCCTCTGGAGGATGGGGAGCCAATGGAGACGGGCGAGGGTGGGGGTTATATGGTCGCGGAGGCGGGTGCGGGATAATACACGGGCTGCAGAGTTTTGGATGACCTGCAGCCTGTGAATGGAGGAACTGGGGAGGCCGATTTGTGCACAGTAATGTCCTTGAAACAGGAATTAAGTGAATGATCAATTTTATCCAGAGCATCCATGGCTTGGACACTAGGAGAAATTTGTTTCCCTCTTCCAACGGGATCTTTTATGTCCACGTGAACAGGTAGACAGGACCTTGGTTTGACATCTCATCCAAATAACACCACCTCCAACAATGCAATGTAACCAAAGCACTACTACACTGGATCATCAACCTAGATTATGAATTCAAAGTTCCGAGGTGGGATTTGAACCTGTAATCTGACTCAGAGGCAGGAACGCTACCAATTACACCAAACGGATATCTAATTCTCCTTTTTCTCCTATTCTCGATTTATTTCTGTGCTTTAGCAAAAAGAGCTATTGTCTACAAGTATACAGACTCACTGCCCATCCAGGAGTGACGGTTGAGATTAAATACATATAAAATTTGAAAACAAGAACTAAACGAATATCTAAAAAGGAGCAAATGACAAGAGGTAACGAGAAAGGGCGGGTAAAAATATTGTTCTTTAATAGAGCCAGCACGGTCACGATGGGCAGGATGGTTTTCTTCTGTTGTGTAAATTTCTCTGGTTCTATGGATTGCTTGCTGACTTCAGCCGTCCATTCAGTCAGCCATTCTCTATCTCGACTCTCTGGAAATCTATCTCAGAGTCCCTCTTTGTAATAATTTTTGTTTACAAAGATTTAAAAGCAATGTTCAGATGTTGCTAGTGTTTATACGCCACATGATTCTCCATCAACACTTTAGACCCTCCCAAAACTTTCTTTTCTATTGTGGAATCCTGTAGCTCAGTGGTTAGAGCACTCACCTCACAACAACAACAAAATTACACATGTATAATGCCTTTCACGTCAGGAGGACAGCCCAAGGCGCATGATGTCCCTTAATCCACATGCTAAATAACAATTGGTCAATTCAATCCACGATTGTTTGTGGGACACGGCTGTGTACAATTAACTGCCGGACTTGGAACTCATATAGTCTATGCTAAGACTCTAATACTATTCAGAGAGTGTGCTACATCATTGGAGATGTCATCATTGGAGTTAATGTTTATCAAACGAACATTAAACCAAGATCTTGTCTGCTTGTTCAGGTGGACACTAAAGATCTCATCGTACTATTCAAAAAGAGAACAGAGTTTCTCCTGGTGTCCTGGTCAACAATCTCCGAAATAAAATTGATTGTTCACTTCATGGCTCTTTGTGAGACATTGCTATGCCCCAGACTGCGTGTCCCATTCACGTTAAGAATATAGTCAATACTCTACATCCTTTGAGGTGCTTTGAGATGTACTCCCAGGATGAAAGGCACTTTACCAAATGCAAGGAGTCTTATTATTGTATTATTATTATTGAGGCACTATACAAATGTAATTTTGTTGTTGCTGTGCAGGCTGCGCCTTGCGATGGCCTCCCTATGTGAAAGGTGCTATAAAAATTGAATTTTTTGGTTGTTGTTATTTACTGTCATAACAATTGTTTACTCTGTGGGCACTTTTACCCGAGGCAGTAACACAAAAGCGATTTTTAAGGCACTATTGTCCCTGTGAGTGGTTTTAAATATGCATTGATTCTGAAGAAAAGATGATTAAGGTTTTCTTTCAGAGGCTGACGATGGTAAGCATTTTACAGAATCATAGCAGGTACAGCACTAAGAGGAGACTACAGCCTCTGCTGGTGTTGATGGAGATGTTAAGCCAATATATTGCTTGCTTGTTTTCAAGATTCTTGTTCTCAGCAGGACATTAACTGAAAAGAGAGAAGAGAGAATTTGAGACAGAATTTAAGTTTCTTCTAAATAGATTGATTGGTCACTTCATGGCTGATTGCAGAAACGTGCTGTGTGCAAAATGGCTACTGTGTTTGCCTGCGAAAGCAGTAAAGATGTAAAGTACTTGCCCATATTTCATACCGATAGATCACCGCAAAGATACATTTTCTTCTTCAACATCTCTGTAGGTAATTCTAATTTTTTCCTCTCGAATACTTCCTTTATCGGGCAATACTGGAGTCCTGTAGCTCAATGGTTAGAGCACTTGCCTTGCAAGCGAGAGAAACCTTAAGCAAGTTTCCTTACTCCACACGTCTAACAATAATCCCTCAACAGAAAAAATAATAAATTGGTCATTTCAATCCAGGACTGTTTGTGGGACGCTGCTGTGCACAATTGGCTGCCGCGTTTTGTCCACAAATATACAGTCAATTCACTTTAAAGTGTATTCCGCAAAGCGCTTTGAGATGTCTAGAAGATGTGAAAAGCACTATATCAAATGCAAGGATTATTATTACACAGGATTTTCACTGGGGAAGACTGGAAGGAGGCACTGGAATGAGAGAGATGAGATAGACATCTTAGAATCCGTACATACGTGCACGCACATGCGCACACAGAGTTTGTTTTTTCCATCTAGAATACAATTAAGTTGGATTGTATCCAGAAAAGGATGCTGTATTCTAGATGTTGGCATTGAGACACTTATGTAGATGGCCTGTAGACTGAATATTATCAATCGACTCTTTGGAATTAGGTAATTAGGATGGGTCCCTCCAGGGAGAGTGTTCGCATTTCATTCCAGATGCAGAGAAACGTCCATGCTTTGGAATAAGGATTACCTGTTAGGTTTTTGTTTGTGTTTCTATAACCATAAGGTTGAACTGGAAAAGTTCTCAGGGAAGAGATAGAGATGCATAAACAAGGATTCACAGGGCGTAAGAGGTGACTGAAAGTGCAGGTAAAAAGAAAAACTTTAAAACTGGGGAGTGAGGCGGCAAGGCAGAGGGACTCCAGAGGCAAGTCAAGGGTTTGATTTTGAATTTGTGTCTACTACCTAAGCATATACATTGGCTAGTCTATAATAATAATCCTTGCATTTGATATGGCACCTCACACATCATCTAGATGTCTCAAAGGGCTTCACAGAATACACTGTAAAGTGAATTGACTGTTTATTAGTGGGTGAAACGTGGCAGCCAATTGTGTGTATCAGTGTCTCCCACAAACACTCACAAATTTATTATTGTTTATCTTCTCTTGAGGTATTATTATCAGGTGAGTGGAGTCAGGAAACGTCCCCAAGGTCTCTCATTCTCTCAGGCAAGTGCTCTAACTGCTGAATTACATCTGTGTCTGAATAAGATAGCTGGAGGATACTAATAGTTAAGAATATATTTATTTTCATAATTGTGGATTCACCAAAACCGTCATAATGTACTCATCGTAAGATAAATAGTTTTTATTATTATCTTGTCTTTGTTGATTATTCTGGCAAAGATCCTCTGTGTTTTCAGATTGTAATTGTAAAATATAAATATAATATAACCTTATATTTAATGCTGTTCATTTCACGTCAGTAGGACATCACAAAGCATTTTACAGAAAAAAACCCTAATACTGTATGTAGGTAAACACAGCAGGCAGCGCACAGCAAAGTGAATGATCAATTCTAACTGAAAGATTGTTGAGGCAGGATATGAGGAGAAACATGGCTTTTCGAAGAGTGCAATAGGATCTTTACCATCCACTCGGACAGACAGATGTGAACCTCGGTTGAATCTCTTATTTGAAGGAAGGCACCTACAGCAATGTAGCGCTCCGTCAACACTCTATTGTACTGTCAGCCTAGAGTGTGGGGCTTTGAACTCACAGTAGAGAATACTACCAACCGAACCAGGCTGACTGATCAGATAATTGTATCTGTATCATTATCTAACCAAATTGTATCAGCCAAACCATTACTGAGCTCTTTACAACCATTAACGATTTTACCACACACAATCTGATAACTGTACGGGCCAAGCATTTAAGGTGTTTCATCAATGGCAACAGAATTGAATCCAGTTGTAGATGAGATCTGGCAACAAAGATCCTGGTGATGAACAGATCTGAAAATTTGAAGATAATTGTGAAACACATTGAGAGAAGCGAAAAACAAGGAGCAAGGAAGATTAAAAAGCAGAATGTAGAGAATTTACAAATGACCACACAGATTGGTAAAAGTGATAACATCATTTGACTGAGGCATTGTGGCTATTACCAGCCCTGCGGTTCTCATTACTGTCTCTCGCTTCACTCACAATGGTAATAACTACATAAGAGATGGTAATGACGTTAAAGCTCTTCAAAATGTTATTACTATGTTATTGTAAAAAAAAGAGGTGATAATAATAAAAGTTAGTTTTTATTGACTTGCAAGAATTGCACAGATAAAAGCTTGTGCATCAGCCCCAAAAGGTGGGCTTCCGCAGTGTACATTTTTACAGTGTATATTTCAATGTTATAGCAATGCAATTACCTAGATTCCATATTCTAGTTAAGATAGTAGCAGACTGCAAGAGGATATAGACAGACTGGTAAAATGGGCGGACATGTGAGGGATGAAGTTTAATGTGGTTAAATGCAAAGTGATTCATTTTGAGGAGGAAGAATGAGGTAGATGGTAGAATTTAGATGCTAGATGCTCCATATAAGCTAGATGGTAGAATCTTAAATGAGGTGAAGGAACAGAGAGATTTTGGGGGTTCATAAATCTTTGAAGGTGGCAGACAGGTATATTAATCTGTAAAAAAGCATACAAGGTGGTATGCTTTATGAATAGGGGCATATCAGTTAGGAAGTTATGATAAACCTTTATAAAACATTGGTTAGGCCTCAGCTGGAACATTGAGTTCAGTTCTGGGCACCATATTCTCCTTGGAGCAGAAAATTTTAAGAGGAGACTTAATAGAATTTTTCTAAATTTGATAGGGTGAAGAAGGAGAAACTATTTCCACTGACGACTGGGTCGGTAACCTGAGGACACCAATTTAAAATAGTTGCTAAAAAAAAACAAGAGGGGAGATGAGGAGAATTTTTTTACCGCAGTGTGTTTTCGGATCTGGAATGCATCGCATGAAAGGGTAGCGGAAGCCAATTTGATAACAACTTTTAATAGTGAAATAGGTAGTTATTGGGGGAGGACCAGTTTGCAGGGCTGTGGGGATGAGAGTGGGAGAGTGGGATTGATTTGGACAGTGCTTTTCAAAATGCCAGTACAGCCATGATGGGCTGAATGGCCTCCTTCTGTGCTGTATAATTCTATGATGTTATGCTTTAATATTTACTGTTAATTTGCCAACATTTTTATGTCTCGGTAACAAATCAATATTCCATGCTTTCGGTGAAGAGGAGACTTTCATGTACACATTACCTGATGTTTATGAATACTTGTGGAATCCTGTAGCTCAGTGGTTAGAGCACTCAACTTACTTAAGCGAGAGACCTGGATTTGTTTCCTGGCAGGGTGAGACCTTAGGCAAGTTTCCATACTCAATACACCTGATAATAAACCTTCAAGAAAAAAAATTGTTCTTTTCAATCTGCCACTGTTTGTGGGACACTGCTGTGCGCAATTGGCTGCCGTGTTTTGCCCAGAAATATGGTCAATTCATTTTACAGTATACTGTATTCTGTGAAGCAATTGTAGATGTCTAGAAGACATGATAAAGTGTAATATCAAATGCAAGGATTATTATCTTTCCAACAGTTTTTCTTTCTTTTTTTACAAATATAAATTATGGTAATGTTTTCTGTTCAGAAATTACAGGACTCTGGCCTTTTATACGATAAAGGCAAATAGGATGATGGAATCAGAGTTCCTTTGTTGGTTTGAAGAGGGAAGTAAACAGGTACATGATAGAAAATGGGGAATGGAAGTAGAGTAGGGCAGTGGGATTTAATGAACAGCTTGCTCAGAGAGATTGTGCAGGCTCTATGAGCCAAATTGCTTCATTCTGCTTGGTACATTCCTTTGATTCTTTGATTCTACAGTTTTATTGACCCAAGGAACGTTTCTGAATTTTTGGGGGAGTTTTATCAACTGTTTTGAACTCCTGCACAACAACAATAACTTGCATTTATATGGTGCTCCTCACACAGGATTGTGTCCTGTGGCGCTTGACAATGGCAGAGCATGACACTGACCCGGGGAAGCGGAGAAGAGTGATAGGGTAGTAAAGCATTTGGTGACTCATAACATGGCACGAGGAGATAATGTAGGAGAAGATGAATTCTGAGTGGAACAATATGCATGAGATAACAAAATACTTCTTCCTGGGTGAAATGAACAACATTTGCACTCCAACCTTTAACAAAGTCCTTCCTCTTGTGTTGTTGCGAGATACCAAGCACTTGTCCAGCTCATTCACTTGGTTGTTTGGCTGTTCTGTTTCTTGCTTGGCAGATAGTGCTAGGGCAGATTGTGCCTCCTTAGACAAATGAACCAGCGAGAGAAAGAAAGGCAAACTGGTTTTAACTCTTTCACAATTTGTCTACCGAAGTTTCTATTCGCACCTTTCTTTGAATCAGGAATGCTAGGTAGGGCATTCCCTTTGTGTCCACGTGAATCACAGGGCAGATGGAACTTAAATGAATTCATTAAACAATCAAAAAAAGGGTAATTACTGGTCAAATTTATTGCTTGATTATAACGTTTTATCGCAATGAAATTTAAAACTCATAATATTTTAGCGACAGGAACAATAAACTGTCATTGGAGTCCATCTGGCCGATCCCAAGGTAAAGCAAAAATTATGAAGGTAATAAATAATCCTACATTTTCATATAATTTTTTTCACTTTTTGATGCAAAAATAGGTCTTTGCTGCAGATTCTTGCTGACGTGTCAATGCAGCATCTGAGGCCTTTATAATATCTTCAACACCTTACATTTATTGTAGAATCGTGGAGAGAAATAATTGGAAGCGGTCAGAGGAATCTTGAAAGATAGATTGAGAAAGAAAGAGACGTGAAAACAATACAGTGATAGCTGAGTAAGTGGAGCATAACCACAGTTGATGTAAGGGATTGGAAATATGTGAAGGAGAATGACAAATGTAGTAATGGTAAGGGAAGATAATTGGTAGGGTGCTGCGAAGAACATGGCACATGGAAAAAAGAGGTTGCATTATGAGTAACACTAGTTGATCTCTGTCTTTCAGCTAAGGCAGTGCTTGGGAATAAACTTTCCAGTTATATCAAATTTGACAGCTTTGAACTTTGGAAACATTTTGCATTTTTATATGCTTCAGTTTATCTAAATGGTAATGTTTCGTTTTCATGCTCTACTCCACAACTTCAAATTCTTTGCAAATTGTGCCTCTATAACACAAGGTTACAAACTAAGAATGACCTTGACCCAAGTCAGAGAATAAATTGAATCTCCCTAGAATTTATTAATCAGCTTTTGCTGGCATTGATGCAGCTATGGCATTGTTTTTTGGTTTTCAATTCCATCCAAAACATATAGTGAAGTGTGAATGAAGCACCATATTTAGTTACATAGGATGTGCATCACCTTGGCTCAGTTGGTAGCAGTCACAAGACAGTGAGTTCAAGCCCTACTTCAGGTCTATGAATTTGTATTGATTAGGCTGACATTCCATTGTAGTTCTGGGGGGGTGCTGGATTGTTGGAGAAGCCATCCTTCACATAAGAGGTTAACTGCACACAGCTGTAGCCATAATATGGAATCTAGGTCATTGCGTTGGTATAACATGGAAACATACATGTGAGGCAGTGATACAGACGGCCTATGTTGCGGAGGTGGTAGAAGGTGGTGCTGGTCATGGCACAGATATAGGGGAGAAAGGACAGTTCCGGGGCAAACAAGACACCCAGGTTCCTGACCGGCTTGGTTAAGTGGAGTGTGCATCCATGGATACTGGTGCTGCCAGTGCCTGAGGTGTGGAGGCGCTGGCGCAAGCCAATCAAGAGGGCCTCAGTTTTGCTGACATTCAGCAGTAGAATGTTGTCTCTCATTCAGGAGATGATGTCCGATAGGCAGTCAGTCAGGACGCTAATAGTTCTGAAATTGAGGATGAAGGCAGAGAGATAAATCGAGAGAGACCTCTTGAAGACATCAAAAATGCTATACCAAATGCAAGGATTATTATTATTAATGTTATTATTATTGTAAACTGCCATCCAAACCTGATCATTTAATTCATGGCTGTTTGTGCGACATTGCTTTCGTGTTTTCCTATAAAATACACAGTGACCAAACTTTACAGTAAATCCTGTGAAGCACATTGAGATAAACTTTTGTATCAAATACAAAGATTTATTTTCTATGATGGATGTCCTCCTGACGTGACAGTTGCTGTACAAGTGTAATTATGTTGTTGTTGTTGATCTAGTGATTGACCTTCATTAGTATTGTGTCAACTCAGGAAATATCGTAGCCTTTCCTACAACATTAATCTATACTATCCTACATTTTGTTTAACTATAGATCATGAGAACCAATCAGTGAGTTCTGGACTGAGTCAAACTTATCCTGTTTTAGTAATATATATAAAACCACAGTAGTAATGACCACTCTCACACTAACACCTACATTTAAAAAGCCGAACAATCTAGGTAGAATCTTCAAATCATCAGATACCATCTACAAATTAATTTTTAAATGCAATTAAAAACGGCATATTTTACATGATCCCATTTTCAAAATACAGTAACTAAGAGAACAATGTGATATTAATATTCCTTCAACAGCAATATTGCTTTAAGATACAAAGTGATAGGTATAAGAAATATTGTGTCAGCTTTATGCATTGCTTGCACTGTTGCAATCAGTTAACGAGAAGTGTCAAACATAATATTTTAACATAACAATAACATTCATAAAGCTTTAAAGCTACATTTGGTGTAACAAATAAACCCTACCATGCATTCCTGCCTCATGGGAGGCCTCAGCATCTGCTCATTCACCCCTCCGGCTTCCTGCAAAATAGCAGTAGAAACACTGATTTAATGCATCCTTCACCCAGTACTCCATTTATGTTGAGCTGTCCTTCAAAATATTATCCACATAATGTTCAAATTCCTGTGAGAACGTATCGGAATGGATCTTCATCATACTAGATACTAGCAAGTGTAGTACTTGTGCTCAACTGTGATTTAGAAATACCTGCTTCTTCGCAATAATCCTTGCATTTTATGGAGAGCCTATAATGTACCCTTCTCAAAGATTTTCACAGCTAATTATTGTCAAGTGTAGTGACTCTATTCATATGCAATCATGCCAGCTAATTTGCCCATAACATAGTGCTGCAAACAGCTGTGAAGTGAATGAGCAATCCAGAGCTGAGCTGGCTCCGAGGTGACAGGCTTGGCAATGGGATGTCGGATTGTGATGAGGGATTTCCACATGAGATAGGACACCCAGCTGACCGAAAGAAAAGATCAGTTTATCTAAGGAATGCTTGGCCCAGATTAATGGGAAATTGCCATCTCTTTTCAAACAGTGTCATTGTCATGCTCTCATGTGTGTCACTCTGCAAAGGGAGACAGAATCCTGGTTTTAACATTTCATCTGAAAGGTGCATATATTAATCTGGGAACATAGGAATAGGAGGAGGCCATTCAGCCCCTTGAGCCTGTTACACCATTCAATCAGATTATGTACCTCAGCTCCATTTAAATGTCTTTGCTAACATAACATGAAAATCTCAACCGAACCAGCAACCACAGCCTTTTCTAGGGAGAAAGTTCCAGATGACCACTTCCCTTAGTGTGGAAAAGTACTTCCTGATCTCACTCCTAAATGGCCAGACTCTAATTTTTAGATGATGGCCATTTGTTCTGGATTCCGCGCTAGAGGAAATAGTTCCTCTGTCTCTTCTCTATCGAATCCTCTTATCATTTTAAACACCTCACAATGCAACAATTACCTATTGTTTGTCTGCATTAGAAGCCTGTTTTTGCTGCTCTGCATATTTTTTACAAATACTTTTCTTCTCAACCTCTCCCTGTAAACATCCTTTTGTCTGGTGCACACACATTCTGTTTCTTGGCTTAATATTTATTGGCTTGCATCCACCCGCAATCCTGCACTGTTTAGTTGCTTCACATCTTTCTGCAGGTGACTTGTGCTCTTTTTATTTAATTCAAGATCGTAGTTTTCATCTTTCACTCTCTCATCCCTCTTTTCATCTCAATTTGTGTCCTCCTACAAACCAACCAACCAACCAACCGCTCCCTTTGCTTAAAGAACATGTCCCACATTCAGGAGGAGAGCTGGAACTCTCTCTAGAAGTCCTTCGTGGGTTGCCTCTGACTCATCCTCTCCTTCTCCGCTTTCAAAGTCTTAAGACTTACTCTTTGATGCACTTTCCGTCATCTACTTGGAGTTGTGACAAATAGCCTACAGTATTTACGTAATGCATCATTCTATGTAATTCTTTGGCATTAAACAAATGCAGTAGAATCTCTAATAAGGTAGATGGAAGGTGGCCTATAGAGGAAGTGGGCTCAGTGACCTTTAATCTTCCCTGCTTTCTTATATTCCTAATGGTCCTCATTAGGACATACTTTTTCCTATTGCTCTTGTAGCAAACAAAGAACTTTGTTCTTATGGCATAATGGTACACCACATTTTTGTTCTGGAGGAGGCCTTTCAATGCAATTCTATTCAATTCACCCCTTAATTGGCAAGATATTTGAGCCATTTATTCTCATCTAAAGTTAGCAATACCTGAAAAAATGTAATTACTGAGGAAGTCATGACAGGTATAAGGTAATTAAAACAAATCACATGTGGAAACTCAGTTGTTAATTTGGCAAAGTCATTTTGAAATTTATATTTAAAACAAAAGTGTTGCTCCCTTAAAACTAAATTTTCTTGGAGAATTAATATTTACCTTAATATTAGGGGCAATGGCGAATAAACAAGGAGATCTCTATGTTGCACTGTAAAGGTTGATGTGCTAACAGGCTACTGGTGTAAAGAATGGTGTGTTTGACAATGAGGAGTTCTAGACAAGGACGTGGATAGGTGGTGAATGTGTAATGTCTGTGTAAAAATATGGGGATGACTGTGATTAATCTTCATTTTGTCTGGATTCATATTGGATGTGCTTTATATAATTCATTGAAACTTGAACTGTCCTTGGACTTAAAGCATCAGCTTTGAACTTTGAGAAGAATTTAATCCTGGGCCATCTCAAAACTGGGGCTGACGATATTTTTAGGGATCATTACCATTGTTGTTTTATCTGTTCCCTGCAAAGCAAGTCACCTGCAACCATGGAGTAATTTGATCAATTATAAAGGAAAACATAGAGTTTTCTGTAAAAATAAGTATTTTATTGGCAATTCAGCCACGACAAGTGAAAATATAAAGGCAGGTTACACAGCATAAAATGTGCCATTTGGGACAGAAGGTACCATGCACAACAACAACAACAACAACAAATTACATTTATAGAGCGCCTTTCACGTCGGGAGGACGTCCCAAGGCGCTGCACAGGAGGCGTGTGACCCGAGCTGAGAGGGGAGTGTTTGGGAAGGGATAAAACACGAAGGGGAGGTAAAAGAGTTCGGGATGGAACAAAAGGCACGATCGAAGAGGAAAGTCTTCAAACCGGCCTTGAAAGAGGAAAGGGAAGAAACGAAACGGAGGGATTGAGGGATGACATTCCATAGGGTGGGAGCGGAGAAACTGAAGGCCCGGCCTCCGATGGTGGGGCGGTTCGGGCGGGGGGCTTGGAGCAGGCCAAGTCCTGTTGAACGGAGGGTCCGGGTGGGCGTGTAGGGGGAGAGTAGATCGGTTAGATAGGCCGTGTAAGGCCTTGTAGGTGAGGACGAGGATCTTGAACTCAATCCTCTGGAGGATGGGGAGCCAGTGGAGACGGGCGAGGGTGGGGGTTATGTGGTCACGGAGGCGGGTGCGGGATAGTACACGGGCTGCAGAGTTTTGGATGACCTGCAGCCTGTGAATGGAGGAACTGGGGAGGCCGACGAGGAGAGAGTTTCCATAGTCCAGCCGTGATGTGATGTACGCGTGCACGAGTGTTTTGGCAGCGCGGGGGGTGAGATAGTTGCGGAGCCTGGCAATGTTGCGCAGGTGGAAATAAGCGGTGCCGGTCAAGGCGCGGATGTGGGGGAGGAAGGAAAGTTTTTGATCGAACATGATGCCGAGGTTCCTGATTGGCTTTCTGATGAAGTTCCTGATGAACTGTTGGGGCAGAAGGAAGCCATGCAGGATCACATTACTGTTACATGCCAACACACAACAACTTGCATTTTATAGCACCTTTCACATCAGATAATGTCTTAGAGTGCTTCATAAATGATGAGATCGCACTCAGAGCAGGGGAGAGGATTGCGATGACCGCAGGCATGCAGTTGAAAAGGTAGTTTTCAAGGAGGAACTTAATGACAGATACAAGGGGTTACTGTGGAGGGGTAGGGAGAGAGCGATTGAGAAGTTAGAGGTTCGGAATCTGAACGCTTGGAGCATTTTGTTACATCAATTGTGGGAAATAAATATAAAACCAAATAAATAATTTAGACCTAGATGTAATGTCCAACATAAAAATTGCTTCCCCTAATGGGTTGCAATTTAGGTCAATGTTAAGTAATGAAAACAATAAACTATGGTTAATGCACTCATGTTAGACTGTGAGATCAAATACTACCATGGAGCAGGTCCTCAAAACACTGTATCTCTAAGAGTTTCACCATGAGTTTACTCTATCAATATTGTTCAAATTGTTATAACATAATAATAATCCTTGCATTTGATGTAGTATCTTTTCATATTAAGAGGATTTTGCTGTAAAATGTACACTTTACAGACAAAATGCTGTAGCCAAATTGCACACAGCAATGTCCTCCAAATAGCGAGAGGAAGTGAATGATTAGTTTTATCTGGGAGATTGTTGGCCAGGACACTGAGAGAAATTCCCTTCTGTTTTGCATATTGGTTACCGATATGTCCCGTGACATCCATTAACATCCCCTTGAACAGGCACGGAGGACCTCAGTTTAACATCTCAATCGAAGGATGGCACTTCCAATGTTGCAACACTCCTAAGCACTCCAATTGGAGTGTTAGGCAAGACTATATGAGTTAAATGTCTCAACATGGGGTTTGAACTCACAAGCTTCTGTCTCAGAGGTGAGAGTGGTACCAATTGAGCCAGGTTGATATACGAGGATGGCATTCATGCAACAACAACAAACTTACATTTGTAGAGTGCCTTTCACCTCGAGAGGATGTCCCAAGGTGTTGAACAGTCAGGAGTCAGGACCCGAGCATGGGGACTTGGGGAGTGGGGACAGGGTTGGGATGAGGTAGGGCAGAGAGGTAGTAGGGCAGAGAGGTAGGAGGGCAGCTGAAGGCATGGCCAAAAAGGAGGGCATTGAGATGATCATTGAAGGAGGCAAGGGAGGGAGCACGGTGAAGGGATTTTGGGATGAAGTACCAAAGCGTGGGGACACAGAGGGTGAAAGCCTGGTCAAAGATGATAGGGAGGATCAGGTGGAAGGCATGGAGCAGGCCAGAGCCTGCTGAATGGAGGAAGTGGATAGTTTGATAGGGGTGGTCAGCAGGTCAACAACAACAACTTTACATATCACCTTTCCCGCTAGACGGGGTCTCAGAGCGCTTCACAATAATAGATCCCGGGGGTCGACCAGGATTAGGGGAAAAAGATGATCCAAAGCACGGTTGAAAAGAAAAGTCTTTAGACATGACCTGAAAATAGGAAAGGGGGCAAGGTGAAGGGTGTGAGGAAGGGAGGCTCCAGAGCCTTGGGGCGTAGTGACTGAAGGCACGGCCACCGATGGTGGAACAGAGGATTCAGGGGACAAGGAGGACACTAGACTCAGTAGAGTGGTTGTTGAGATATACTAATATGAAGCAACATTTTTAATGGATAATTATTGGAACATTACGAATACGAATTACAATCGTGAAAATGACTAACTATGATTAGCTGAATTAAAATGGCAGAAATAACCAACTCCGTCTAAACCAAGCTGGTTTGTGTAAGAAAACCAGACAGTCAGGGGAGTGTAAGGACAAAGGGAATGGGAGTCTTGAGACGGGAGAAGTCTGCCACAAGCTGATAACATTGAGGCCTTCCATTTCTTGTACAACAACAACAAATACAAAATTGCATTTATAGAGCACTTTTCTCGTATAAAAACTGAGATGGAATAATTTATCCTCCCATAAATATCTGCTAACCTGATTAATTGTTCCCCCAATTAAAGATAGACCCCGGCCTTGGGAGGAAGGGAGCTGTCTGGTATTGAGAGCCGGTGAGCAGACTATTTTCTGTAAAAACTCAATTATCTTTAAAGAACGGAATATGATCAGATAAATAGGTTTTTGTACAAGGCTGTGTACGAGCCCCCTAATTGAAACCGAGGGGCAGATCTTTTGGACAAAAAGGTATAACTGCTTTGGTTTGGAGTGGTTGAGTAGCAGACCCAGCCACGGGAAGACGCACAGAGACTGTTGCGATTGACTGCTCCAAAACTGGTAGTATAATTTTGTTACTTGTAGTGACATTAATTTTTTACTGGTTTTCGTATGTGTTACTTTGATTAATAAATCTCTATTACACCATGTTTGGATTGTCGAGTCATTATTTCGAATCTCTGGATCAGAAATCCCAACAGGATACTTTTGTGAGGAGAGAGGAGGTCGGAGAGGTAGGTGGGTGCAGAGGAGTGGAGGAATTTGAAAAGAAGAGTGAGGATCTTGAAAAATGGATCTGCTCTGAGACTGGGAGCCAGTGAAGTCTGGCAAGGCCTGGGGAAATCGGGGAGCAAAGTTTGGTTTGAGTGAGAATGCGGGTGGCAGAATTCTGAAAAACCTGGATTTTTTTGGTGGCGGAGGGGTGACCAATGAGGAAAGCATTTGAATAGTCCAGCTGAGAGGTGACCAAAGGCGTGGACCAGGGTTTCGGCAGCTTTTGGGGTGAGGTATTGGCGGAGACGGGTGATGGAGACGGAAGAAAGCAGTGATGGTGAGGGACCAGATATGGGGGAGGAAGGATCTTTGGAAGTCGAACCTGATGCCTAAGATGCATACAGGTTTAGAGAGTTTTAGGGGCTGTCAGAAGATAGAACAATCTCCAAACACACGTTTTTCTATTTTCACAACTTGTGAATATCAACCTTCATCTCCTCTCCATGAAATCTGAATGGTGCTGACAACAATGCCTGGGAAAATCAGGACAGTTTGCTCTAACCCACTCAAAATGTGTCAGGCCAAAATTTCTGCACAAATCACGTTCATAAAATACATATCCTGCCTTGCAGCAAAATAAATAAACCAAGTGTCTTGTATGAAATATTTAATCATATCATCTCCGCTTTTATTTCTATTTTAACAGATTTATTTTTGAAGAGGGGACAAGGGAAATTATAATTACTTTATCTTTGACAATCATATTTTGCAAATGTTTCCAAAAAGAAATATAAACAGTCATATAGCAGTACTGTGGTTCAAATTCAGTCAGATAACACTATTGTCGCCTCAACATCGTTTATCGCTCCAGTCTCCGTTATTACGTCCCAAAGGAATTCTGTGAAACAAATATGCTTTCATTAAAGAATTAATAATGAAAATAAACCTTCAGATCAACATTATGTAGAAGGCAATATAATTATCTTGGACTCTCGTATCAGTTGCTCACAATAAATGTGATGGTAGAAACATTGTGTATAAATTTTTTTTTGAGAAGCCTATTATCTTCGTAAACAATTTGCTTCTACAAAAAGCTTTCCAGATTCAATTTTTTATGCGTAATCTATCACAGTGAACATTTTTGTTTTGGGTAAATGGATTTTAAACTTGATAAAGCATTTTATTACTGGTAATAAAGACTTCTGAGATTCAAAAATACTACCTGGTAAAAAATACTTTGGTGTAGCCAAAGGTCACACAGTTACACATTTCCACATTATATTAATTCATGGTTAATTTGTAACCTGAAGTATTTATCTGAAGCATGATGGTTGGAGCAGGATTTCTGCTAGGAATATTAAAACCTTATATTAGCAATTTATTCATATTATTCAGTAGATTGTTAGAATCATAGCAATTTACAATGTGGCAGGCCATTTAGCCCAGTGAGTCTGCACCAGCTCTCAGAGCAAGGTGTACATTCAACCCACTGCTTCTCAAAACCCCATAACTCTGCACATACCCTTTATGATAATACAGCAGATTTGATATAGCCCTTTCCAGGTCTTCTAGACGTCTCAAAGTGCATCACACAAAGTGAATTGACTGTACATTTGTGGGTGAAACACGGCAACCAAATTATCGTTGTTTTCTTCTGACGGATTATTATCCCTGAAAAAGTGATCCACCAAACGTCTAACAACCAGGTTCTTACAGTAAAAGCCCATTTATCTGGCACCCTCTGTTGGGGTGGGGGTGGTGGGGGGTACTAATTCACTGTGCCAGATAATCGGGTGGCAAGTTGCCGAAAACCGAACACAATTTTTTTTAACTTATATTAAAACATACCACATTAATAATAGACTAAATAGTAACAGAATATTGTATGGATATTTACCAATAAAGCTTCTGGCACACTCGGCAAAATGATTGGTAAAAGAGCATTTTTTAACGATCGTTCGTAAGTATAATAAGTGCGAACAAGCACGCATTTCACGCATGCGCAAAGTTAACGTACTCGCGAGTGTCCTGGGTGGCTATGGTATGAGATCCATTTGCTCGAATGGGGAATTGCCCCGGGAGGGGGTCGAGCAATATGGTTGATTGGGTCACGGATAAACAGACTTTTACTGTACTTACTGCTAAGTAAACAGAAGTGTGTAGAGTAAGGACACTTGCCCAACATATATGCAATGTTTCTGCCAGGTCTCTTACTTGCAAGGCAAGTGCTCTAACCACTGAGCAGAATCTAAAATATTTAATCATTTACAATTATGTATGAGCAACTTTCACTTATGTCATTCACTTAACATCTGAGGGATGGGGCTGGACAGTGAGTCGGGGAGAGGAAGAGGGAATGGAGGTGACTATGGGCCTGGATGAAGAAGGAGATTTGTCGGAGGCTTTCGAAGATAGAGACGAAGGGGGTCAGGTGAAGAGATTTACAGAGTTCCAGAGAGTGGTGGCATACGGCTGAAGATTCTGTAGCTGCTGTTTTGGCATGGAAGCAATGAAGGCACAACAAACCTGAGTTTGCTGAGTAATTAACAACAATAAAATTACATTTATAGAATGCCTTTCATGTAAGGAGGATGTCCCAAGGCGTTGAATGAAGAGGTCAAACAGAGTATGAGGCTGGTGAAAGTCACAGAGGTAGCTCTTTTAATTTAAAAAAGGTACTAATTTCAGCAGAATTAATATTGGGGTATATTGCACCACAATATTAATTGATCAATTTCTGTTTTAATGCTTTATTGGAGATGAAACGTGTGACATTTGGTAATACTATGCATTGCTTTTATCAGAACATTATGGAGTGAGGAAAACCTACATTTTCTGAGATCTGTTTCAAGGTTTTCGCAAATATCCCATCAGGTATCATCCCATCCCATAATATCAGGTGATAATTGATAGTTACTGCTCTGGCAAAGCTGCCACCACTTTGAGACTTCATTCTCATCTGAAAGGTCCCAGCAAATGGAAGGATTATAATTTTTGTTTCTTTTAAGATGCACAAATACTGTGTTCTGATCATTATTTGCAAATCTTTTCTCTTGAGTATTCCGTCCCATAGCACTTCACATCTATACATCATCGACAACAACAACTTGTGTTTATATAGTGCCCTCCATGCCAGATGGCGTCTCAGAGCGCTTCAAACTGATAAAGTATGTTACCTGTGTATTTTGTAGATGGAATTTTAAATTAGATGAAAATCATAATAATCCTTGCATTTGTTACTATATTTTGAGATGTCTCAACGTGCTTCACAGGAGATACTGTAAAGATGGTATTTGGTCGGTCAAATGTGGCAGCAAATTGTGCACAGCGGTGTCCATAAAACAATGGTGAATTCAATGACTACATTTTATTTGGGGGATTGTTGGCTGGGTCACAGGGAGAAACTCCCTTCCATTTTTGAATAGGCCCAAGAGATCTTAACATCCACCTGAACAGAGAGATGGAATGTCAGATTTTAACATCTCATCTGAAGGTCAGCACCTCGGACAGTGCAATACACCTCCAGCAATACATTGGAGTGTTAGCTTAGACAATGTGATTCCATGTCCTGATATGAGGCTTGAACCCACATCCTTCTGACTCAGAGGTGAGGTTGCCATCATTGCAACAGGCTGACCTACAATTTATTAAATTCATGTTGTAGTTCTTCATACTGTACTAAACAAACTAAACTTGTGACTTCTTTGTTCACTGTGATGCTGCAATATTTTTTCATTAAATGCACTGAGCGTTGTGGAAGACTGGCAGAAGATGAAGCATGAGAAGGCTCATATTTATCCGCGTTTCAAGTTCAGCCAATTTAATGCAGCAAAGGGACGTCTGTTTTTCAACCCTGAGATCAGTGGAATTTTATGTTAATGCTTTGCAGATTATTGAACCTCATTAAATCCTTTTATTACTGAAATACTATTTGAACTTTTTACAGTATGCTTAACTTTCATTCCGTAGAATGTCAACATTATTTTTGGTAAATTTATAAAGTGGTGTAAAGTGATGTTAAACAAATGTTTTGGATTAAAGAACAGTTCATTTTATAATATTCCAGAAGAAACTAAAAGTGAAATAGCCTTGTAGGTTGCTGTCCAAAGGAACAGGAGTAGGCCATTCAGCCCTTCGAGCCTGTTCCGCCATTTAATTAGATGATGGCTGATTTGTACCTCTACTAATAATCCTTTCAATTCCAATTTCCCCCTTTCTCCTGTATCACTTAATACCCTGAACTTCCACAAATTTGTCAACCTCACTCTTGAAGTTCTGGATGGATCTAACCTCCACAACCTTTTGTTGGAGAGAATTACAGATTTCTACCTTTGAGTGAGAAAATGCTTGCTGATTTCACTCTTAAATGGCCTAGTTCTAATTTTAAGGCTATGTCCACTGTGATTTGGATTCCCCTAGTGGAAGAAATAGATTATCTATATCTACCCTATCAAATCCCTTTATCATCGTAAATACCTCAATCAAATCACCCGTCACCCCTCTAAACTTAAGGGAATACAATCCAAGTTTACGCAGCCTTTCCTCTTAACTTAACTCTTTTAGGCCTGGTAACATACTGCTGAACATAGAATATAATACATTATTACTTTTTTATTTTTATGTAGAACTCAATCTTTGCTTTTAATATGTTTTTCACCTCTTATTCTCAAGAATAAAAGGTGAAAAACATATTAAAAGCAAAGATTGAGTTCTATATAAAAATAAAAAAGTAATAATGTATTATATTCTATGTTCAGCCTTCAGGGAGCTTCAGCAAAACAACTAAAGATTGGTTAAAAGGTGAACTCCAAAGTCTCTCTCCACATAAACAACATACACTCATATTATATCATCTTAATCGGGGGCACAAGTGTGATAGACTGAATTTGCATTGGAAGGCTGATTAACGAGATACTTGCTGTGGAGTAAAGGACTCTACTGGCCCTGGATTGAATCCCCTGATGCTTCACACCCTATTATTGTGACAAGGTTGGTTGGTGGGGTGGGGGGAGCAGGGTGAATGAAGGGCCCCTTTTGAATAGAAGGACTCCACCCACTCACAAGTGGCTCAGCTGTCAATCAAACATGATGTGACTCCTTCTATTCCCTCCCTTATTCTTCATCGTTTCTCCCCCACCCATTCCGCCCAACTATAGCCACTTCTGAATGGCTGGAGTCTGCTGTCAATCAATCTAAGACTCTTCCCGTCTACATCCGATTCCTTTATAGCTGCTCAACACAGAGAAGGTCCAAGTGAAGACATTCAGGAGTGACCAATGCAACATTTTGTCTCAATTAATATCCAAATTAATTTGCATATTTACAACCAGTAAGAATATAGACAATTAAATCAGGGCTAGGTGTTCTGACATCTGGGTTAACTGGCATCTGGGATAAGATAAGAAAATTCCACTGTGCATGCCTTTTAAGATGCTTGTGGCCATGTATATAAATAATCAGCACCTGTATCCATAGATGAGCCGTCGGCAATACAGGCTCAATGGGAGGAATGGCTTTATTCATTGCTGCATTTTCTGTGATACAACAAACTTACTTGAATTGCTTACAGCAACCACCTAGCCTTGATATACAAACTCAAATTGGTATTGAAAATGTAATTCCAGCACATCTGCCAGTCACCTTGCTGTTCCATCAGTGTTGTACCATCTATTAATACCAGCCCATATTGGGACACATCTGTCAATTGGCCTAGCAGGCACCAATTAAAATTGGAAACATGGCCTGGTCCAGAGTGAGCCAAGAGAAAGTAGGTCAATGTGATGTCTCTTAGTGTAGCTATAATTGGTGAGACTAGAGGAATAATAAGTTAGTTAAAAAGGGCAGAGAAGTCACAATGACAGAATAAGTTCATAATGATCTTAAAGAGGAAGACAATGAGCATAAATTATATTCAGCGAAACGAAAGATGAACACTCTGTAAGAAGGTTTTCAAAAATAATGTAGAAATAGTCTTTTGTAGCAAGGTGAAGAATGAGATTTGTAAAACACATTGTGATTATAGTTAAATAGAGGAACAATCATAGCTAGTTAGATACTTAGGTTACTTTACAGTGGTTGAGTTAAGAAGATAAGATAGAATATGCTGCAAGTGCACAAGCAGCATGTGTAAAAGAAAGGCATTCTACTTGTCATTTTGAGTCAACTCATAAAATTCGAAACAATATGGCAACCAAAGAATCATAGATATTTACACAATAGAAGAAGTTTACTCGACTCATCCTATCTGTGCTTGCTCTTTAAAGAGCAAACCTTTCAGATCAATTTATCGTCCGTTTTCCCATACTTAAAGAAGATGTGAATAAAAATTGATTGGAAAATAATGTGCTATTGGGTTACTAATGGTGTTTGGACTACATGAAAGGCAGCAATAAGATCACATTCCAGTATAATTCAGTTAGGAAGGGGGTGGAGAGATTCCTTTAAGCGATAATGACTATCAATTAACACAGAACACAGTAAATCTTTACAATACACAACAACAAAATTACAATATACAATTTTACAATATACAACAACAACAACACAATAACGTTTATATAGTGTCGTTCATGTTGGGAGGAAGTCCCAAGGCACTCTACAATATATTCTGTGAAGCGCTTTGAGATGTCTCGATGTTGTGAAAGGCGCTATATCAAGTGCAAGGATTATGTATTAGAAAACGGGCAAGGTTTCAGTTTTTTTTTCTTGTCGTTCTTTGAGAGTCTCAAAAATGGTTTAGATCATTTGTTAAAGTCCTTGGGGACCCCAAGCCTTAGCTTTTGTAAACCTGTGCCTCTTGCTATCTGGATATAAATATGTGAAGTCCAAGGTGAGAATGCAGACGCGGGGCAATGTAGGTGCCACACATACGTGGAAATCTGTCTGCTTTAGATTCTTTTAATAAGTATGGTGATGCATTTCTGCATGTATCAGACATCTGGCCGACTGAATAAAAAACTGAGAGCCTGGCTTGATCAAGGGAAGGACAGTGAACTCAGAAAAGATTTCAATTTCCAAGGCCTTAAGATGTTGCCTGCAAGGTCCCTGTTAATTCTTCCATGACATGCAGCTGGATATGTTTTGCATGATCATTTCTGATTGGTATGGAAAGAGCCCGAGGTGCATTGAATTATGGTTTTGAAAATTTAACGGTAAAAGGCAAATGGTGGGTTGCATGTCTGCCATACAGAATGGAAGGTTAATGTCATCAGTTACAGGAGATGGAAACTAAAATATTATGGTTCTTGCATTAACAATAGTGGAAAAGTGGGTCCCTTATATAAAAAAAATGTGGAACAAAACTTTAAATAAATAATCCTTTCATTTGAAGGGCCTTTCTTCTCAAGAGGATGTCTCAATCCCCTAAATAAAGTTAGTCATTTGTATCACGGCTATTTTGGGGGCATTGATGCACACAATTGAGCTGTTGTGTTCTACAAACACAATCAGGCCCTCTCACAGTAGATCCTGTGAAGCTCTTTGAAATACCACCTGGCTGTGAAAGGCAGAATAGCAAATGTGAGAATTATTACCTTTGAAGCACTTCACAAGGATATTGAAGGGTGGTTTAAGCACAATTGCATGCTGTCACCCATCCATGTCACTGAATGGCAGTTAGTTTATGATCCAGAGTTTTACCAAACAACAACAACATTACAAGTTTTACCAAACAACAACAACATTACATTTGCTCTTTGGGAGGACACCCCAAGGCCCTAGAGCTTCAGGATGTTCCTGAATACAATGTACGGTTAATGTTCAGATCTGTAGTCTGGAACCCAGTTAGTGTTTGATGTTATGTGTATTTTGCTTCACCTTTAAATTATTAACTACATTTCTGTAGGACTAAATTAACTAAAATTGGTATCAAATTATAATACAACAATTAGTCTTCTGATGGAGCTTTCATTAAGAAACTGCACAATAATATATTCATTATCAGTGTTGTATATATTCTGGTGTAAGAATTACAGGCATGTTTTAATACAAGAACATTTCCTGAAAGCCTTTTGAATTATAATTTGACCTTTAGACTCGCAAAGTAGTAGAAGATGGGAATACAGCTTCCATTAGGGAGACAGGAGCTCCTAAAATTATTTCTCCGTCTTAACCATTTATTTCTGAAATAAGTCTACCTCTTCTATAACACTATCACCCCTCTTCCCATCCACTTTGCTCAGCTAACACATGTTGCCCTCCACTGCACCATTGATGGCTGTGCCTTTAGCCACTACACCCCTAACCTTTTGGAACTCCTTCCTCCTGCTTATCTTTAAATCCCAACTGAAAGCTATCCCTTCAACATTGTTGATAGTCACCTCCACCTTCTCTGTTGCTTGGTGTCCAGCCCTGAGCCACAGTACAGCACTCTGAGGTGCTATTCTGTGCGCAAATGCAAGTTGCTGTTGATAATCGGTTTTAACCAGTACAGCACCATGACTGGCATAGTTTGGCCTAAATCACTCTTGCCTAATGCTTGAAAATCCAGAAAACAAAACAAAAGGTCATAGATGAATTTGAAAACTAGGATCTATCCGGTATGTGTGGCTTAGATTCACCTGAGACACGGCTTTACAACCTTGAGCCATCAAATGACGGTTCTCTGCTTAGTAGTTACAGAGATATGATGAGTTTGCTGTGTTTCTTCTTTCTTCAAATATAATTGCACATTTGGAGTTTATAGAGATAAATAATGGATGGATAACATCAGAATTTTGCTGTGGTTGGTTGCATCAAAAGGTGGAAAGAAAAGCAGTTGACTCATGACTAGATTCAGCTATTCTTACAAATTTAGTTTCTAGATTTGACACCTCGCCTCACTCTCCTTATTGATTCAACTGTTACTACAAGGTAAAAGAGGCGTTTGGAGTAAGGAAACTTGCCTATGGTTTTGCCCCGTCTGAGAATCAAACCCAGGTCCTCTCGCTTGCGAGGCAAGAGCATTACCACTACACTACGGGACTCCGTGTGGGACATTATTGTAGGAGCAGTATGTGGTCGGTGGTGCCGTTGTTCAGGTTAAAGGGAAGGACACTCCTCTTGCTTTCCTCCTGCTAAACTAGAATCAAAGCTCGAGGCTCACAACATTTTCAGAGGTTTTGAATTTAGCATCGCTTTCTTTAATTTAGTTTCTAAAGTTGGAAACCAGAAGCTGGTAGAAGGGAGGAGGGTATAAAACATATTTTAATCTTGTTGCAAACTTAGAATGTGCTTAGGAGGGCTACAAATTTGACCCCAATTTTTGGGGAATCTTTTAGGTTCGCTTGTAAATTCATTTATTCTGGAAGAAGGAATTTTTACAGCAAATTGATTTCTCAGTAGCTCCTGTGGATTCAGAGGATCTGCAAATGTGTATTAAGATTTAGCGTGCACTAGAATTTGTGAAATCAGTACTTGGTATTGAAGTTTGGTATAACCAGGACATGCATTTTGCTGTTCCATATTTCATATTCCACCTTCCATATTTAGTTGTTCATGTACACCCGTTGTAAATATATGGCTATACCAATATGTAATCTCTTTTTCTTTATTATGTGAAACATTAGGCGTAGACATACTAATATAAAGTCATGTACTCATAATATAAGTTGACTAACAATAGTAACAGAATAATGTCGAGAGAAGTGGCCAGATGAATGCTAGGAGAAGGTGCACGCTTGGCCTGACTGAGTTCGTGAGCAGCTAGTCACATACAGAACAGGCTGGTAGGAGCTGCTGAGATAAGGCATGGACAACATCAGCACACACCCAATTAACGATTGTATGGGAGAGCCATCTCAAGGTCTGGGAAAAGAAGGGAGGTGAATACAGGCAAATTAGGAAAGACCATGAGGAGAGGAGAAGAATGGGCAGAGTGCCATGAATCAATTATCTGGAGACTGTTGGAAGAGGTTAGCCAATTAAAAAGGATGAGGTAAGGAAAGGTAGAAGGAGGTACGAAGGGATAATGAAGTCAGTTCAAGTAGAGAGTAGGGTAAGCATCACCAAGAATCAGGAGACACCAGGATGACCAATGAGGGAATTTGTTTCAGAGTAAGCGAGGCTGGTGGAGAAGCTTAAAGACAGGAGGAAAAGAATGGCTTAACAATAGTTGGGAAATATTTTGAGGTGGAAGCCAAAGTCTCCAGCCTGCCGCTGTTGTCCAGAACTACTGGAACGGGTAGTGTGGTTTCAGTCATTCTGTTTTACAGGCAGGGAAGGGTCAGTTACAAAAGCAAGCGTTTGGTCTTGCGCTCAGTGAATAGGTTAAACAGCACAAGAGGGGTGCTGCTGTATGCTGTACGTCCTGAGGTAGACAGGGTCTTTATCTGTGACTGGAGAGAGACAGAGTGAGAGAGAGAAGACCAGCTTATAGGGACAAAAGGATCCTCTTGGGACAAACAGAAGGAGAGAGAGACGGGTGAAGAGGTGCCTCTCAGCCTCAGTCAACCTAAGTGATTGACTGATCATCAGAGACCGAGTTTAGCAGCGGCTCTGAGGGCCATCAGTTACCAGTTGCTGAGTTGAGCAGCTGGCTACTGAGGAAGGACTAAAAAGGAAGGTGTCAAGTTCAGCAGTCAATAGAAATAACGGGCGATTGTCAAGAAGGAGGAATGAATAGATAGAGAACAAGGGACATGGTGGAGACCATCTGGCAACTCATGAATGAGCGGGGCGAAAGCAACCAGACCTTGAGATGACTTTTCACCAGGAGCTTAATCGGTAGTATATTGCACACGCACACATCCATACACTGCAATTAGTAGATAAGTCACTAATCCTTAGAGAATAAGCTTTTTTGTCTTGATGCATTTTATTTGTGTGTCCCATATGGTGTGATACGTTGATTTATTATTCTTCTAACTGTTGGCAACTAGTTGCTTGTATCTACCTTGTATGTTAGTGTCAATAAAGATAGTTTCAAATCTGCCTCAAAGTTTCTGGCTACCGACTAATTCTGTATCCACAAAAATTTACACCCTGAAAATGTTTGTCAGATTGATAGATTACATCCTGTGTGCCAGAATGGAAATTGCATTCAAGAATAAAGAATTTGCCCATATAATAAACACATGTATTGACTTCGCTCTTCAAATTTTTTGAAGCATCTTTAGTGCAGTGGGAATTATTTATAATGGTAATATCCTGAAGAAGACAATGATTGGGATGGAAATGCTTGCCCTTGCACTTTGAGATGTTAGCTAGACATTCGCTTTCACATACTTTCTCTTACTTTTTCCATGTGGTCTCCAACAACAACAAAATTACATTTGTATAGCGCCTTTCACATCAGGAGGTGCAGATTTTGCAGTTGTTTTGTGACAATCCTTGACAACGTCCGAGAACCCAATTTAAACCACCGGGAAGAAAGAATGCATTGGCAGAGAGATCTTTGGTATTATCACGATGAAACAAAAAATAATTTCTCGTGAGAAGGAAAGATTGTTGACCAAGTTGAATTTTGAGCATTTTGTGTTGCTGTTTATTTATGGCAAATCTCAACTTTCTTGAGAATGATATATTTCCAGTTCAGTGGATTTTAACATAATTTGAAGTCAAACAGAAGGATGAGTCAGAACTGTAGAAGCAGGAAGGATTTTGTATTTCATCAAATGCTCATGCTTTAATAATGTGTCAAATATGTTAAACATTGTGGTAATTAGACTTCAGGCACTAGAAATGGAAATGTTACCTTTTTGAAAGTAAATTTTGCCAGTCTTGAGGTATCGTGAAGTTGCCTTATAAATGTATCACTGGACGGTGTTTAAAGAGAAGGTGTTAGGAAGGATTGTTATGAAGAACACATTTGGCGTGGGATTGTACTATTTTCTAAATAATTGTGTATTCTGCATGACATTATGGTGTATCAGGTTTATAAATATAGAACAATTTCCCTTTGATATTTGCAGGTGTGCTCTATCGATATATTTTGGGAGAAGTATGCACATTTGAGAAAGCGATATCCATTCAATAAATCGGTATACTGTATTAAGTTAATCTAATGCAACCAATTATTTTAATATCTGGGGATTCAAATTTCCTTAAACGTTGAGCACCTATTACATTTTCCAAAATTCAAACTTGTAAAATCCTTGCTTGCTATTTGAAAAGCGCTACTAAATATCCTCAGCACAGCTACAATAATTAAATCTCTTCACTTCCTGTAATTTTCTACCCACTGACAGCTTTGCCTATTAGACTTCCAAATCACTTTTACAAGTCATTAAACAAATTAATTTTACCTTTATCTTGGGAGGTAATACTGATAGACTCGAAAGAGCATGCATCTATAATGACTATTCAGTGGGTGGGTTGAAAGTAAGGGCATTGAATTATTTGCTGTCACCAGAAAGTGTTTGCACATTAAAAAAAAGGCAGGTTCCAAATGTGCCAAGGAATGCGTGCTATTCCCCCGTCTTGTTGAATTTCTGTAAATGAAGTACAAAAATCTTAACCTTCAAGACTCTTTCCTGTACATTTCATGTACAAATTGCTGGATCACAGATTTTATGCAACCATTCAATCAGTTGAGGAAGGCAATGAACAACAGGCATTCAACAACAACAAACAACAAAATTACATTTATATAACATCCTAATAACTCTGCGTGTGTCTTCCTAGTCCCATCTTCACCCACATTCAATGGTTTTGAGGCTAAATACATTGGACATTGTGTGCCTTGAGTTAATTCTAGTGGTAAACCATGCTAGATGGAAGTGGAATTCTGTTTAGGGGAATGTTTCTGTGCAAATAGTACTCGTTCTTCTGTATCTTAGTCGTTAAAGCACTCAGCTTCCAAGTGAGGCGATCTGGGTTTGATTCCTGGGCAGTGCAAAACATTGGACAAGTTCCCTTAAATAAAAATGTGGTCTCTCAATCCATTACTATTTTTGGGACATAGTTGCATAGTTGGCTGCTGCGTTTCACCCACAAAATATGCGGTCAATTTACATTACATTGTTCTGTGACAAGCTTAGAGACTCTCAAAGACTTCATAAACTGCTATGTCAAATACAAGGATTATTATTATTGGAATATTGACTTGGGGGTAGGGGGTATTGAATCTGCATCAAATGTTTCCAGTGGCAAGTTGCATTTTGCATTGTGGCTTGATTTCAGGCATTATACATTACAGTTTAAAGAACATCCTCAAATAAACTAATATTTAAAGGCTGAAGCAGATTAACAAACATACTTGTGGTTTTCCAACATGTTTCGACTACTAAACAAGAGCATACTTAAGATTTAATTCAGATCCTAATTCCTACCCTGACTAATAGAAATTGAATCACTTACTCCTGTTTATGTAAAACAGAAATACTGATTTTATTATGACTATGCTGAGATTTGTTGAAGTAATTCTAAATAATACATTGAAAGATTTTCTTCAAGAGTTTATGAATTTTGGATAGAGATTGTTAATTGATATTACCTGTTCTGATAACCATTTACTGAATTCCTCCTTACCCTGTACATCCTATGGTGGTACTCTTGCCCTCTGAATTCAAAGGTTGACCATTGAAACCACTCATTGGGACTTTGAACTCACTGTCTAGACCAGTGGTTCCCAAGCTTGGGTCCTGACCCAAATCAGGGTTGCGGGGGTCCTCAGTAGGATCGCGAAGGGTCATCAGAATTTTTTTTAATGCTGAGAATGCTTTTTTAATGCTGAAAAGTGCCCAAGGCGACACTGCTGACCAATTTGTTTGAAAGACCGTACTAATGAGTTATGCTGAGTCCACAAAAGAGACAGAGATATCGTCTTGGCTGAGCTTCGCTTCATTCGCCCCCTGAGGGAGGGAGGACATGTTGGTGACCAATTTAGGGTCGCAGCAAAAAAAGGTTGGGAACCACTGGTCTAGACTGACACTTCAATGCAGTTTTGAGGAAATACTCAGTTGTTGGTGGTACCGTTCTTTGGATGAGATATTAAACCAAGTTCCTATTTTCCTGTTCTGGCGAACATTAAATATCCCATCGTACTATTTGAAATGGCTAGGGAGTTTCATTTGATGTCTTTCCTAACAAAACCCCTTATAAGGTTGTTTTTTCACTTCACGGCTATTTGTGGAACATTGCTGTGAGCAAATTAACTGCAATGCTCGCCTACAAATACACAGTGACTAACAATACAGTAAATCTTCTGAAGAACTTAAGAGACATTCCTCTATGTGATAAGATGCTATTTAAAATTCGAAGATTATTATTAAAATGTTAAACCTGTGGGAGGGTAAGCAGAAGTATAAGAGGTGAAACTAAGAAGCAAATTGCAACTTTCTGCTTGAGACGCTGGGATTACATGAATAACAGGCCAGAGTACAAGAAAATATAAGCGTGTCCAAAATTAGAATGCCAAGTGGATGAACCAACCTCATGTATGAACAGCAGTATATCAGCCACTTGTCAGGTAGCAAAAAAAATCAGGTGCGAAGTAACTTCACCTTTGCCCTTTTTCTTCAAAGCTTTATTATGGGTCGCTTTCTCCCTGATTTCAACTAATAATGTGTCTTGTATCTCTTAACACCTTGGTGTGTGTGTTGTGTCTGTCATTTAGCCTCTGTTACAACTCACAGGAATAAAGTTAGACTTGATTCCCGAGGTCAGTGGTTCAGCTATAATTAATTTGCATGATTATCTCGAGCATTCCATTAGGTAGCTGAGCTTCTAACAGGTGGTAAAGTAAAATACAGCAATCTAATAAATGACACGTTGGTTCACAGGCAGTAATGGTGGGCAATTATTCAACATTTACCTCTCCAGTAAGCCTTAATGGAACCCGACAAGTAAACTCTTTTCACTCTAAATGGTCATAAACGGTCATAAAGAAATCCTGGCGTTTGATGGAATGCCTTATTACACCTCAAAGTGCATCACAGAATTAGTGCAAGGTGTAAAGAGAGTAGGTTTTGTAAGCAAACATGACAACTAATTTGTGCACAACAATGTCCACCCAAGCAAGCAAAGAGTGAATGATCAATTGTACCTGGTGTATGATTGTCTAGGAGACGGGGAGAACTGCTTTTTGTTTGTAAGTTTGTTCCAAGGGGTTTTAACATCCACTTAATCAGGGAAAATAGGACCCTCAGCTAAAGATGGTTGAACTGAGATCCTGATCCAATGTCCAAGGCCAGGAATTCAGCAGCAGGAGCAAGATCTTAGTGCTCTCCACTCATGAATTAGCCATTCATAACCTTGGCCGGCATTCCAACCTGTTGTGCAGCACAAGTGCATTGCAATACATATGATATTTGACAGCTCCCCTGATCTATATTTCTCCCCTCTGAGCTTGTGAATAATATTACGATCGGTTTACGTGAAATGCCTGAATTTTTAATAAGTTCTCAATGAGTTTTCCTCTTGTTCGTTGTGTGATTACGATGCCTTTTACCTGAACATTTCATTTCCTATTAGGCCTGCAGAAATCCATTTACATCACAAGGTCACCTACTTTCACTCCGATCAAACTTTATAATCGCTAAAATTTCAGAGCAACACATAGTCCAGATAGTCCAATAAATCTCAACCATATAAAATAGTATGAGATTTCCTTTGAATTTATATAATTTTCCCTGTTATGGAAATGTTCTGCTTATCCTTTTTACTTGGTTAGAAATTGTTATATGTATCATAGGAGACAACAAACCTGACAAATCTGTTCCAGCAAGCTGATTGAATGCAGAACATCTAAGTATTTTGGATGAGTCAGATTTACTGTTGTTGCAACTTGTGTGAAGTCAATGTTACTGTAGAATATTGTTGTAAAATTCTTTGGAATGTGAGAATGTATGCACTTTATAACAACTGCAAAGTAGAAACAGGAACAACTTAATGTAGTGCCCTTCCTGTTGCTTGGCATCTCAGAGCATTTCACAGATGGGGTTGGTCACTGAGATCGGAAGAAGGAGGACATTCAGAGGGGTAGGTTTTAAGGTCAGATTTGAAGATAGAGAGGGTACGAGACAGCTAGATACAGAGAGTACCAGAGGTTGGGGGAATAATGACGAAAAGGACCTTGAGTTAAATCAGGTTTGAAGTTAGCTAAAGTTGAGCTCTTGAACGCAAACGTTTATTTGCCTTCAAATCCCTTCAGGATCTTGCTCCACCATAACTTTGCAATTTCCTTAAACTGTACCAGCCTAGCCGCTCGCTTCACTCAGCCTGCTTCATATCCCCTTTATCCACTGCACAATCAGCAGTTGAGCGATTGGCCTTGGAGTAAGAACACGTAGCAAGTTTTGATGTATGAAGCAAAAGGCAACCATAACATTTCACAAATATCTACTTTTTTTTTCAACCCAGCCATTCTCTTTGTACTCTCGTGGAGTCCTGTAGCTCAGTGGTTAGAGCACTCACCTTACAAGCGAGAGACCTGGGATCAATTCCAGGCAGGTCAGGGCAAAACCTTGGGCAAGTTTCCTTACTCCACATGACTGATAATAATCCCTAAAATAAATAAATAAATAAATTGGTCATTTCAATCCACAATTGTTTGTGGGACACTGCTGTGCGCAATTGTTTGCTGGATCTCACTCACAAAATATACAGTCAAATCACTTTACAATATATTCTGTGAAGCTCTTTGTGATGGCTTGAAGATGTGAAAAGTGCTGTATCAAATGCAAGGATTCTTCTTATTATTAAGATTGATAGATTTCTTGTGGATCAAGAGATTAAGGGATAGGGCGGATTGGTGGAGTTAGATTAGAAGATCAGCCATCATCCTATTGAATGGGGGGCAGGCTTGAGGGGCCAAATGGCCTACTCCTGCTCCTAATTCTTATGTTCTTATTATTGTTCAATGCTTGATTAATGTCCCCCGGCATACCCGTCCCAACCTTTATGGTCAGTCTTCCCACCTATCTGTGTCCAGTCTTTGGAACACTCTGCCCTGCTGCTTGCCTCACCTTTTTCAAGGTGTGCCTCAAGACCCTCCTCTTTGACTGCATTTTCTGTTTTCTTTCCACTCCCTACCCATCTCGGCTACTACCCTCAGCTCAGGGTCCAAGGCAGGACTGTTAAGGAACTTTGGACATGTTGTTTGACTTGAAAGCACTATATAAAGGTAAAATTATACTGTATCAGTTTTATTTTATTTACGATGCTGAGTTTGAATTCAGATTTTTAGTGGAAGCTAATATTCACTGCTATTTCACATTTAACATTTCTAACAGAACTATGCAATGCCATTTGTTTTAAATTTAGATCTGTAGGTAATTAAAGTGAAATATTAAGAGTCCTCTGTATTTTGCAAAGTAACATCCAAAGTTATATACAAAGTAACATCCAATTTACATTGTTTACCTTTTTTCTATTCAATTGCGTGGTGTTATCATCTGTCCACTGAACAATTTGAAGAAAGCTGCAAAAATACATTCCTAAGGTTGGATTGTTTTTATGAGATGTACTATGGTTTTATTAATGAATGTGATTTTTGAAAATTGAGAAATCTGGACTATACTATTACTTTTCCTGTTTGTAGATGAATTGCTAAAAAGGTCAACTGAAGCAATTGTATGAGGAGGACTGAATAAGTTATATTAATTATAGCAGAAATATTGTGATTAGAAAATACCTCAGTGATGTACAAGACAAAATCAGAGTCTAACATTATAACAATCTCGGAGTTGAAGGATGACTAGCAATAGATAACTGATGTGTTTTGCACTGAATTTGAATTTGAATGGCCTCCAATTTAATGATGAATATATTTATGTTTCCTAGCAGATGTATTTTCCTCTGAAAATTTGATTAGTCAAGTTACTGATAGGTGAAGTGACATGATGACAAAGTTAGTGGAATGGTTAACTAGTAGATGTTAATCCTGTTATCATTAAAGGAAATCATTGTGGTTTAGTCAATTTGAATAATAATCTGTGCACTTTGAATAATAATCTGTACATTTGATGTAAAGCCGTACCATATTGAAAAATCTCGAAGCACTTTGCAGTAATTACTGTTAACAACAACAACCACAACAATTTACATTTATAGAGCGCCTTTCACGTCGGGAGGACGTCCCACGCCACACAGGAGGCGTGTGACCCGAGCTGGGAGGGGAGTGTTTGGGAAGGGGTGAAACACGAAGGGGAGGTCAAAGAGTTCGGGGTGGAACAAAAGGCACGATCGAAGAGGAAAGTCTTCAAACCGGCTTTGAAAGAGGAAAGGGAAGAGACGAAACGGAGGGATTGAGGGATGGCATTCCATAAGGTGGGAGCGGAGAAACTGAAGGCCCGGCCTCCGATGGTGGGGCGGTTCGGGCGGGGGGCTTGGAGCAGGCCAAGTCCTGTTGAACGGAGGGTCCGGGTGGGCGTGTAGGGGGAGAGTAGATCGGTTAAGTAGGATGGGGCAAGGCCGTGTACGTCCTTGTAGGTGAGGACGAGGATCTTAAACTCGATCCTCTGGAGGATGGGGAGCCAGTGGAGACGGGCGAGGGTGGGGGTTATGTGGTCGTGGAGTATACTTATGGTTAAGTATAGTGACTGTGTACTTGTGGGAGAACATGACAGCAAAATTGCACACAGTGATGTGCCACAAGCAGCTAGAATAATGAATTTACCTGGAGGATTCTCAAATCAAGCAACAAGCAAAGTTCCTTTATTTTTTTGAGCAGATCCTTTGGTTGAGGAATAACACACAGAGAATGCATGCATTAATACATCAACAACTCCCAGGCCAAATATGTCAAAGGATAGCTCAGTGCGGAATCCTGACTTCAATTTTAAGGTCAATCTCATCTACAATGGAGTATCTCTGTTTAGGATTCAAACAATAGGCAAAATGTAATAAACTGGAGAAATAGGCTTAATAACCTGAATTTCCTCCTTCTGTTCTCATCTTCATATATTCCTAATTGGAATGTGATGATTCTGGTTAACCTCACAGAAAGCCAGAGACCCAATGGGCACATTAAGTTATCTAGCTGTTTTGACTATTCACCCTTGCTTTCCTCATCGGCGGCTTTGCATGTCAGCCTAGCTCAGCAATAGCATTCTCCCCTGTGAGTCAGAAGGTTGTCAGTTCAAGCCCCACGTGAGAGTTTGGAATCACATAGTCTAAACTGACACTCCAATGGCAATGTGTTGCATCGTCAATGGTGCTATCCTTTGGTTCAGATGTGAAACCAAGTTCTGTTCTACCTATCCAGGCAAATATTAAAGATCCCATGGGCATTAATCAAAAAGAGAAACGAGTTTCTCCAAGTGTGCTTATCAACAAATCCAAAAATAAACATTGGTCACTCACTCTATGGCTGTCTGTCGGACTTTGCTGTACATAAAATACACAGTGAAACCACTTTACAGTATAATCCTGTGAAGTGCTTTGAGTTGCCTTGACCAGTTGATAAGACACCATATCAAATGCATGGATTGTTTTATTTAGGTAGCAAAGAATATAGGAGGAGAGGAGAACCAACACCATATATTTTGTGGTGCTGTAATTGACCTGTAATTAACAAATACTTGGGGGTAAAAATTCTACCTGAGTCTAAATTTTCTATAATATGTAATTATCCTTGCATGTGATATAGTGCCTTATCACATCTTTGAGACGCCTCAAAGCAGTTCACAGAATATAGTGTAAAATGAATTGACTGTATATTTTGTGGGCTAAACACGGCAGCCATTTGCACACAGCAGCATTTCACAAATGTTCATGGATTAAATGAACAAATTATTATTATAATTAATTAGGAAACGTGTCCAACATTTTTCCCCACCCAGGACTAAACCAGGTCATCTTGCTGGTGAGTTGAGTGCTACAGCCACTAGGCTATATGACTGTACAAATTTCTTCCACAGAGCACCTTATACTTTACGTGGAGTACTGTACCTCAGTGGTTAGAGCACTTGCCTTGTTTGATTCCTGGCAGCACTGAATGTTAAGCAAATATCCTAACTCCACACACCCCTGTTTACCTAACAATATGTACGAACCTTGTTGTTAGTCAATTGTTGGATTGCTTTTTGGAAGTAATAATTCCTTCAAAAAAAAAAATTAGTCACTTCAATTCATGACTGTTTGTGGGATTCTGCTGCGTGCAATTGGCTGCCACACTTTGCCCATTAAATATACAGTCAAATCACTTTACGGTGTATTCTGTGATGTGCTTTGAGACATCTCAAAGATGTGATAAGGTGCTGTATTAAATGCACGGATTATTATTATCACTTTGAAATGTTTCCAGTGTAGTGACTGGATTTGTAGGCCACTTTGGCACAAATTTGTACAGCAATGTCCCACAAAATGCCATGAGTGATCTAACAACACCTCTCTTAAGAACGTAAGAACATAAGATTAAGGAGCAGGAATAAGGCATTTGGCCCCTCGAGCCTGCCCCGTTATTCAATAAGATCATGGCTGATCTTCTAATCTAACTCCGCCTCATATCCTCATATCCCTTATTTCCTTTATCCATGAGAATCCCTCTTGAATCCTATTCCCTCGCTTGGGTGCAGACCTCGGACTATCCAGTACCCCGGGGAATGCTGCTGCTGATGTGAAAAGTACCATTGTTGGCTCGGATGTTGATTGAAACTCCCTTGTCTTTTCCTGGCGTAGCCTTTACACTACAATATATTTTAACATTAAAATGTGGCTCCCTAAAGCTATTATGTTCTCTACCTGTGGGTGTTCCAGGATCCTTTTTCAGAGCATTGCTGCGTTCATAGAGCAACAACAACAAAATGACATTTGCACAAACTCTTTCATGTCAGGAGATTGGATCCCAAACAGAAATGGCTCGAACATCTGAGAAAGAGTAACAGAGGTGTTGCTAGTCATAAATGAATGGCCAATGCTGTGTTTCATTTATCATAACTGCATCCTGTCATCGTTTTCCGCATGTCAGTGCATTTGTCTGTGACAATCAACTTCCTGTCAAGTTATTGAGATAGACCCATTCAGTCGGCAAGATCTATAAAAAGTGAATGCTGTCCACTCTAACAGGGGGAGGATCGCTAGTGTCAAGTTATGTTAACCAACAAAAGAACAATCCGTTGACTGTGGCTGAATACATGCCGATAGAATACATGCATTAATCGTTCAGCTGCCGTCTGATATCAAATGGAAACAATCCTCCTTCTGTTGATAGAGAAACAGCCTGTGTACTATCCCGCACCCGACTCCGTGACCATATAACCCCCACCCTCGCCCGTCTCCACTGGCTCCCCATCCTCCAGAGGATCGAGTTCAAGATCCTCGTCCTCACCTTCAAGGCCTTACATTACCTCGCCCCGCCCTATTTAACCAATCTACTCTCCCCCTACCACCCCACCCGGACCCTCCGTTCAGCAGGACTTGGCCTGCTCCAAGCCCCCCGCTCGAACCGCCCCACCATCGGATGCTGGGACTTCAGTTTCTCTGCTCCCACCCTATGGAATTCCATCCCCCAATCCCTCCGTCTCGTTTCTTCCCTTTCCTCTTTCAAGGCCGGTTTGAAGACTTTCCTCTTCGACCGTGCCTTTTGTTCCATCCCGAATTCTTCGACCTCCCCTACTTGTTTCACCCCTTCCCGAACACTCCCCTCCCAGCTCGGGTCACACGCCTCCTGTGCAGCGCCTTGGGACGTCCTCCCGACATGAAAGGCGCTTTATAAGTGTAATTTGTTGTTGTTGTTGCTATTTCTTGGCTTCAGAGCTTGTGCACATTTAGAGTAGCTAAAAGGTGAAGATTAAATCTGAAGAAATCATTTAAAATTTGGGGCCTGCTGTTTGAAACTTTTCACTCTTAGAGGGAACAGATTGGTTGAACTGTGTCACAGAGTGAAATGTGTCATTTAAATTATATACCTAAACATACATGCATAACATTCTGCAGAAAGCTTTGTGAATCACGTTGAGACAAATGATTATTATTAGCATTTCCTTCTTTATGGAATATTGTAATTGAATCTTTAACGGCCAATTGAAAACAGATAAATTAGACCTTAGCTTAACTTCTCATCCGAAAGGTGGCATCAGTAACAATGCAATGCCGCACTTAAATGCTCATGTCGACTGTGAGCTCAAATTCCAACGGAGGTCTTGAATCCACAATATTCACACTCAACAAGTGCAACTGACTCAGCCTAGCTGTCAGACTGGAAACCAATTTCATTTAGACATGAGACTCTGTTGAGAGATAGGAAGCAATCCATTTTCATTGTTCCTGCTTCGGAGGGCACCATGTGTAAAGTCAATATTAGTGCTGAAAGTCGTGGAATTGTCCACAGCCTCTTTGCTGCCTACCCTCCAGCTGAATGAATGATACATGGAACTAAATAGAAAAGGGATAACTAGGGCAGCTGAAAGGTGATATTATACGTGTATCAGTGTTACAAGGAAAACCTATATTTCTGTCCTTGAAATGTTTGCAGTTGTCGAAGACAGGTGCTCTAGAAGAGGAGCATTTTTATCCTGTTATTGTCTTAGTACAAATGAATGAAATATTGCACAAAATATTAATATTTATAAACGTAGAATAAAAATCCACCTTTAAATAACATTGTGCCAGCTTTGAATTGAATTGAAATGCCAATTTTACAATGTTGAATTATATCAAAATATAATATTTAGGGAAAGTATGGGTTTTTCCTGATCTGTATTAAGAATACAACCAAGTTGTATAACAATACTTCCTCTGCATTGGTTCCTTAATTTATAGAAGTTGTATATTTTGAAGAACATCATTAATGTAACTTCTTTAAAATCACTGGCAGAACATGGCAATGGAGTAGATATGCATTTCAACTGACTGGTAAAAATGTCATTATGTGTTAAATTGAGCGGGGTCCCTAAAGTGATAAAATTAGTCAAAAATTAAAATAGAGTTCAATAACAATCAGAAAATAAAACATTTATACTCTGATTCAGCACTCGACTGACAGTTAAACATTGACTGCAGTACACAATTGTTCATTATAATAATAATCCTTGCATTGGACATAGCATCTTATCATGTCATTAAGACAGCTCAAAGTACTACACAAAATATACTGTCAAGTGAATTGACTGTATATTTTCACCATTCCAGATTTTAACAGTTTTGCTTCTTGATGCAGCTCAACCCAAAAAATAAATATTGCTGTCATTATAGAAGGGATTGGTCCCATCTATGCATGAACAAAAACGCAATGGGGGAATGAAAATGCGGCATTACGAGCTAGAAGTTACTGTGTTGTCAGACACAATTTCCAGTTTGTGTTTGCAATTGGCGTTTTGATTTCATGTTCAGGGCAACAGACATTTGCACCCATTCTCTGAATCTCCATCGTGGAGTCCATATGAGTTGCTCACTCACAGTCCATCCAGCACTGTGAATGCACAATGTGAAGATGTTGTAATAATAATAATCATCATCATCCTTGTATTTGATATAGTGCCTTATCACATTCTCTAGCTCTCTCAACGCCCTCTATAGAATATGCTGTAATGTGAATTGACGGTATGTTTTGTGGGCGAAACATAACGGTCAATTGCGCAAAGCTGTGTCCCACAAACAGTTGTGGATTAAGTGACCAAATTATTACTCCAAACAACTTTTTTTGAGGAGTTATCACCCCCCCAGAAATGCGATACACCAATCAACTTGTCTCGTGAGCACGAAGCCCCCGGTTTTGATTCCTGAGCAAATGCAAAGCCTCAGGCAAGTTTCCTTTCTCCGCATACCTCTGTTTACCTTGCAGTGAATTGTATCCCTGTTGTTAGCCGATTGGCAGAAATTGGTAACTCAATCCGCAACTGTTTGTGAGACACTCCTCTGCGCAATTGGCTGCTGCTATTTGCCGATAAAATATACATTCAAATCACTTTGCAGTATATTCTATGAAGTGCTTTGAGACATTTGAATAATGTGATCAGGCACTAATTAAAATGTAAGAATTATGAATAATATTGGGAACTTGCTGTGGATGCCCCAGGTTTCCAAACTTTTTAAAAACATGTCTTGCAGGAAAAATAAACGGAGAAGAACAAAACGCACTGTGTTCTGACAGAAACAGATACGTTTACCTACATGTGGATCAGTTAAATTAAAATATAATGTTCTGTGATCTCAAGACATGATTTTATTTAAATTATGTATAGATATTATTAACAATATATGGTGATACATTAATAAATGATGTTACTTCAGGCAGTTTTCTAGTTAAGGCTTTGCTTTTGTAACTCGGCAGCAAATAGACAATGAAAGATCAAGCAGCATAATGAATTTTGTTCATCACTACCTCTGAATGCATTTGAAGAACTGTCTCTCAAAATAGAGAGAGGAGATTTACCATAAAATTGGAAAATGAGCTGGAAAGCAAGAAATCAAAGAACACACTGAAGGAGATTGCTATTATATCTTTTATTGAGCAATGCTTTTTGCTCATGTTGCGCTACTTTACAGAGCACATTTCCAAAGTCTTTTCTTCGTGCATTCCATGCTTTGATAGTTCCACAATGAGGAATAGATGGTATTTTGTAGCAGGATTCCTTTCTGAAGGATTTTAATATGCTGTGGATACAGCGAGTCATGCAAATTGAGGACTCCTTATGACATTGAGAAGTACAGCAGATCCCCCTGAAGAAATTGCCTCAATGCTCGTTGTGCAGTGTTATAAAACCTGCAAATTGGTACCAAATGTTGGTGATTTGGCAATGAAGCAGAACTTTGGACTAACTCGAAATTGCATGCAGTAGCTTCACTGAACTTTTCCACAAATCCATCAAAAAAGCATGAGAAGCATTTTAAAATATACTGCGAAGCAATTTATTTACTAAATTCCAGAAATAAATCATGTACGGTATTCAATGGCATGCACAACAGAGTTTTGACTTCATTAAAATGATGTGCATGTTCAGAGCCAAATACAGTCATTAAACTTGGTGAAAGCACCAAGTTGGGTGCAGAGCTACATTGGAAAAGTGACGGCTGGCTGACTGAGTCAGTAGTTTGGCAGATCTTTCCTTTTTTTTGTTTTTCTTGTTATTGTTGTTTATACATTTCGTATCAATTTGCCGGTCAAAGCATGAACTCTGATAATACCAAAGAAAAAAGTAAGTTGGTCACTTCAATCCACGACTGTGAATGCGACACTGCTATATGCAATTGGCTGTTGTGTTTTGCCCACAAATACACAGCCAATTCACTTTATGGCATATTCTGTGATGATCTTTGTGCTGTCTAGAAAACATGAAACATAAGAATAAACACCATTAGCACACACGCAAGGATTATTATTATCTCAACAATATGATAAGGTGCTTTAACAAATGGAAGGATCATTGTTATTATTATTGCATTCATATCAGGAAATGGCACTGCATTAAACATTACAATCAGCAAAACAATAGCAATATCATGCACACCTGGCTTATACAATCTTTCCTTCCTTACTTTGAATGGTTTCCTCCAGATGTCTGCAGCTTTATGTGCACATGAAGCCTTTTTATTTTGTTATGTCTGCCAAATTCAGGCTTCCTAAAGGATTGACTTGAATTGAAGATGTGAGTATGAATCTATTATTGTTAAGCACAACAACATAAATTTCTGTTGCCATCTCCAGGTGGAGAGATACCAAGAAAATCGTGTAATGAACAGCTAGATATTCATTATGCAAGGATTATTTTTAAGATGTATGTTCAGCCAGTTGTCTATCACTGTACCTCCATTGCACTTGTAATCAGACTCGTTCCCTGTTGTCTCTATCGCTCAGTGATTCTCTAATATCTTCTGCTTGCTAACCCTCAAGGCTCTTTCATGAAAGCTATTTGAAAAAAGCTCAGTGTCTTTCAAACGGCCCAGATCAGATTTATATTGAGTTCCTCTGCCATAGAATGAATGGCAGAGGTAGATAGAATGGCTGAGCTAATGGTGTTATCCTCAGGTGAGCAAGCATTATTATGTGCTAATTAGCCACATTCATTTTAATGAAAGAATTGTTTCATTCAACAATTTGTCTATTTCTCAAATGCAGCAAAATGCAGATATGTGACTTTTGATATTCCCACCAGTAATAAATCATTAATTTTTTTTAAATCCTTACATTTGGTATAGTGCATTTCATGTCAGAAGGATGTCCCAAAGTACTTCACAAGATATACTGTGAACAGGAGTGACTGCCTTGGCAAGGATTTCCTATCACCCCCATTCATTGATAGGTATTGAATACTTAACCACCCATTTTTCTGAATGTGATCATTTCACTCACCCCTTCATCCAGTAGAATATTTATTCTTATTCTCTTCTGAGACTGGCCTAGTTCATTTGCATCTTTGCTTCAGAGTCAGACATTTGTGGGTTCATGCCCCATGCTGGGAGAAGTCCTGTATTTTCGAAGGTGCCATTCATCAGTTGAAACATTGAACCAAGTTCCCGTCTGCATGTTTAGGTAGATAGTGCCTCTTGACACTTCTTAAAAAAGAGGAGCGAGTTTCTCAATTTTTCCTGGCGAAAAAATAAACACAGATAACATCAGTAACTTCACGATTTTTTATTGAAATCTTATTGATGCCCACTTGGTCTGTCTGTTCTTTTGCAATTTCACCCCCACTTTGTGTTATGTTGTTAACACTCCTTCTCTCCAGCTTTGTTGCAATCCACCCCTTTTGTTTCACAACATTACCACCTCTTTAATCCATCATCTCCTATCCTCTACACCATTTTCTCCTTTGTCTTCCTTGCCCTGCCTCTTCCTCTCTGTTAGTCCTTAAAAAACCTCTCCCCCCCAACATGCCCCAGTTCTGACAAAGGGTTGTGGACCTGAAACGTTGACTCACTTTTCCTTTCCCCGTAGATACTGTCTGACCTGCTGAGTCTTCCCAGCGATTTGTTTCAGTAACTTCATGGCTGTTTGTAGGATTTTGCTCTGCATCATTTCACCAACAAAATACACAGTCACTACGTTTTGCAGCAAATGCTGTGGGGTGCTTTGAGACAGCTCGATGATATGATGAGGTGTTATATCGAATGCAAGGATTTGTTTTTACACACACTCTGATAATACGAGCCTTAACATATTCAAGAGGAGTCAACAAAACTAGGGTTATGATGGTGAAAGCTATTATTCTTAAATAAACCATACTAAATAGTATGGTTTATTTGAGAAACCTCAATATAGACAAAGCTACATCATTGCTTCTGAGTTTCCAGTCACCTTATAATTGAGTGGTACATTAATGTATACATAATTGATGTCTTTTGGCACATCCCTCAATATTGAGTGAATGATTGCCTCATTGAAGGATTATTAACTTGATTTATTAACTGGTGCATATAATGGAAAAGGAAGATCAGAGCAAGGTGTTCTCATGCCCAATTAGATCAACAAATCTACCATTATGTTATACTCCAAAAGCATCGTTAATATTTGATTCACTATGTGCTGCCCATTGGGCCAGAAAGCTTCACAATTACAGTACATTGTGTACAGTAAAAACAAAATTATTGACTAGAAAGTTGGTTTGCCTTACGATTTGTACTCTCCTCTTCGATGGTCCCATCAGCAATTCCTCCCCCAGCCCATCCCCCCCCACCGTCCTCAGCTTGGGTCCGAAGCAGTAACTGTCCAGCGCCTTGGGATGTCCTCCTGACGTGAAAGACGCTATGCAAATGTAATTTTGTTGTTATTGAAAACTATTCTGGTCTTGATGCACAATGCATGTCCCTCTACGTGTCAGCTTCATACTCACAGCACTCAGTGAAGAAGGTTGACACAGCGCTAAGAGTCGTTATCCTAAGTGAAGGATTACAGCATAAGTGCAAGTTGTTATGATTATTTGAAGCCAAGTGGGAAGAAAACGTCCCGTACCCATCCTTCTCCCTTCCTGTATACCCTACCCACCCCCGGCCGCCGCCCCCCACCCATGAAAAGCTGGCGATGGCGGTTGTTGGTTTCTCCATTCATTTAGTCATGCACAGTGAAATAATGCTGCCACTCTCTTTTCGTGGAAGAGAGATGAGTGACACACTAAATTTAGTAACCTCCGGCTACGCTGTCTGTGATTGCCTGCCCGCGGATTGGAGCACCCTGACATGTTATGTTGAGATAGCCGGGTAATTTCTTTGCCTGTATTCCAACTTGTCTTGCAGCATCAAGGTTGCAGCTAACTTTGTCATTGCCACTGGGTGACTGAGTGTGTACTTCAATTGCCCTTTTGTCGTGCTGTCTGGTAATTAGTGGCAGCTCCGGGCACAGCTTAATTGCAGCAGAGACTGCAGATCTCAGCGGAGGTAGAACATGGTACATGTTGCATTGTTGTTATATTTCCCATCCATCTTTGCTGATCCTCACAAGGGGACTTTAATCTCTTAATCTAGGTTGATGCTCGAGTGTGGTACAGAGGGGAGTACTGCATTGAGGTGCTCTCTTTGAGATATGAGATATTTAAAGTGCCAGTTCTGACAAAAAAAAATGTTGTCGACTTGAAACGTGAACACGTTTTCCTCTCTCCATGGATACTGCCTGACCTGCTGCGTGTTCCCAACAACTTCTGGTGTTTATACCAAATTTCCAGCATCTGCAGGACTGTTCAGGTGACATGAAATATACCATGGTACTATTTGACAATAGTATACAAATAGAGCAGTAAAGTCTCCAAAATATAAGTAACAAACCTTGCATGTGACATAATGTTTTTGAAATAGGAAAACGGGATTTTTGGTAGCAAATTTTAAAAAAATTGTATTTAATATAGCCCTCAAAAAATCTCAAAGCGCTTCACTGTGTATTTTATGGGCAAATCCAATTTTACAACAATTTTGCTTTCTGTAATTTTCCATAAACAGTCATGAATTAAATGACCAATCTTATTTGACACACACTGCTGATGTAATTAATGTGCTGCTATATCAAATGCAATGTTGTTTTATAATATGCACAAGATGTTAATTAATATATCCAATATATTTAGAAACAATTGTTATCTTTATGTCCTGCGCTGGCTCTTTTAAGAACAATCCTTTCAGTCCCATTTACTTGCACTTTCTCCATACTCCCATAGTTTCCTCCTTTTTAGGTGTTTATCTAGTTACCTTTTGAAAGCTAATGTGGATTCCGCCTCAACCTTGTTTGACTGCAGGTCATTCCATATCCTAACTACTCTCTGGGTGAAAACATTCCTCTGAATACCCTCATTTGCTTGCTTGCTATCTATCTTGAACTGATGACCTCTAGTCACTGTGATATTTCTTGATGGACATCCTGAAATCGCTCTCTGATGCCTTCTTTTAAAATGTGGAAAGTGAATACTCCGTAATAATATGAGTTATTGTAATTCAAATCGCTTTCCATCAATGCCCAAAGAGCTTCCAGGGACAAAGAAAAAGTTTTGCTTAATATCAACATAACATCCAAGACCACAGATATAAATACATAGTAGATATTTTAATGAAGCTTCATCAATATAAATGTTCTAGCTGCAGATTAACAGAAAGTGCTGTGGATTGCACCCAATCAACCCTCTCAAAGGTGAATATCTTACCACCTACTGAAGATTTAGCAGAGTATGACAGGCTACCACCCCTACTTTTATGTTGTTTCACAAATCATCTATCATATCGATTACTGACTGCACTGTTAATCTGGAAGACTGCAGGCAGCAATGCTCTAGCTATTTTCATAGACCAGTGATATCCATCGAGTATACATTCCTGTCTGAAAAGGAAAACTGAAAAAGAAAACGCTTATTCGATGAGCTAGTTCTCGTCTTTCGTTCATTCTCACATTGTGTCAGGTCTCCACACAGCTGCTTTGCTCCGTTATTGCTGGTATGTTTTCTCCGGATTGTTCCCAAGTATTGCCACTGTTTTTCGAGCAATTTTTTGCTCAACTTCCATGTATTCCATGCAGAGCAAAGTGATATAATAAAATTCCCCAAATGAAAATGTCAACTTTATAAAGTTGTTGGTCGTGTTCAATTACCTTCTCTTGCACATTATATTCCTGAGTTTCTATTTGTTCCAGTTTGTTTCTGTAGAAACTACACTGATCTCTGACCTCTATCATTTCTTACCGTTACATACAACCATAATATAGGGTTTCATCTGCACTGTCCAGAACAATCAGGCTTTATAATGACAAGATCAAAGGATAGCAGGCAGGATAATCTCATTTCATTTGTATAAAGAATTATATTCTTCCCGCAAAACATAGTTGATTCACTTCATACTACATTCTGTGAAGTGCTTTGTTAAGTGATAAGGCATTATATCAAATGCAATAATAATAATTATTATTATTATTACATGGTAGGGAAATGGACCATTCAGTCCATTAGTTAGTGCAATCTTTCAACTGCACATGAGCCTCCACCCAATATATTCCTCTCTCCCTTCAAACATTTTTGTAAGAAGAGATTTGTCTCTTCGATCGTGCCAATGGTCACCTCTCCCTACCTCACCTGTGTCCCTTGTTGTCATCCAAATCCCTCCACTGTGCAACACTTTGAGATGCTGTTCTGGGTAAATGCAAGTTGTTTTATAGTATATGCTATACTTTGTGACCCTGAACAGAGTTGACCATTTAAATGGATTGAAACTTGCTCAGTGATGTTATATATTGACATAGCTTCACAATACCATGTACTAATGATGGGATATTAAATGTAACAAAAAGTGACCTTATAGATTCAAGTAAATCAAGTATAACAGTAGAGGAAACTAAGTGATTATTGAGCAAAAGACAACCTTTTACGGCAAACAACAAGCAAAAATAATTAATACTGAAAGGTTCCATAGATAAAGCTGATGTGTGAAAAACTTTGGTGCGGTTGCCTACGATGGCTTGTAAAAGTTCAGTGAGCCTCCAAGCTTTACAAGCCATAGTAGACAACTTTACCAAAGTTTTTCAGAGCCTCATGAGATGAATCTGAACTCGCCACCAATATTAATTTGTGCTGGCTGAAGTTATCTCAGTATTACAGGCGGCAAGAAGAAAATCTGGCCGCCATTGCTGGTAACTTTCATCAGCTCAGAAAACATAAATATTCTGATCTATTTGGAGAGGTGCAACAGATTTTGCAAAGTGAGTAGTTTGCTGAACGTGAACCAAGTAAAACAGATTTGCCACCCGATGCTGCATCAAGCAAAACCGCAGTTCATTAACGCTTTCCTGCAGACCTCATCCAGGAAACCATGCTGAAATCTCAGCAGATTTTATTGAAGAGAGTTCATAGAGTTTATCCTGGACACACCTCAGTTGATTATATGGCTACTAAAATGTGCCAGTCTGTTCTTGATGAGATTTCCAATGTTTCTGAAGTGTAAAAACTAATAGTTTCTATGAACATTGATGGTCTGTACTGTAATTTATTATAATGGAGAGATTGTTGGCTATCAAGCACATCTAGACGAAAACAGCACGGTAATTTTGCGTTACTAAACCATATTAAGACAGAAGCATAGCATCAAAAATTGTTGATAGCCCCAGGCTTAAAACAATTATCTTGAATTTATAAGATCACACAGAATATTGCCTTAAATTCTGCCTTAATTTAGATGCTGATTTAACTGTGGAAAGTAGCATTTAACTTAAGATGCAATTTAAGAGTGATTTCCAAAATTCAGCTGTTAACATTTAAGACGATAGATTTCAGCATAAGAATATAAGAACAGTTAGGCCCCCTCAGTGTAGCAAAAGCCATTTCAACAACAACAACAAAGTTACACTTGTCTAGCGTCTTTCACGTCAGGAGGACGTCTTAAGGCGTTGGACAGTCATTATTTCAGACGCGAGCTGGCTTAGGAATGGAGGGAAAGTGGGGGATTTGGGGTGACCGATGGAACCGTCAAAGAGGAGAGTCTTGAGGCGTGACTTGAAGGAAGCTAGGGAGTGGGCTGGGCAAGGGGCTGCGGGATGGAGTTTCAGAGGTTGAGGCAGAGTGGCTGAAGGCTCTTCCGCCAATGGTGGGGCGGCGGGTCGGGGGACATGGAGTCAGGCCAGAGTCTGCTGAGCAGAGGGAACGGGCAGGTTGGTAAGGGGTTAGGAGGTCGCAGGAATACGGTGGGGCGAGGCCATGCAGGACTTTAAACGTGAGGACCAGGATCTTGGATTGATGGGGAGCCAATGGAGTCAGGCAAGGATGAGGGAGATGGGGGTCACAAAGCTTGGAGCAGTAGAGGACATGGCCCGCAGAGTTCTGGATTATCTGCAACTTGTGGAGGAAGAAATTGGGAAGGCCGACAAGCAGGGGGTTTGCGTAGTCAAGTCGGGATGTAATAAAGAGGGTTTCAGCGGCCTTTGGAGTAAGGTAATGGTGGATTCAGGCAATATTGCGGAGGTGAGGGAAGGCAGAGTGAGTCATTGCTTGGATGTGGGGGAGGAAAGACAGCTGAGGATTGAACAAAACACCTAGGTTCCTGACTGGCAACCATGGAGGTTGATTGCTGGGCTGGTGTGGGGGTGGCTTGACTGATCTCCCAGTGTGTCCAGGGTGGGAAAATTCAAAAGATTTCAGGACAAATTCCAGTAAGTATTTCTTTACCAGAGGGTAATTAATTGGAACATCTTACCAAAATGGCTATTAGTTGTTTGACTCTTTTAAGAAATAACTTGGGGTAGTGAAGGGAAGATGGCAGGGGATGTATTTTGGAAGGGTGAGATCAAATCGGGTGAAAGGCTCTCTTCATCTGAATTTTCAACCTCTCTACATCTCCGATCTGCTCACACCTCACTCCATTGCCTGCCGACTTCGCTCAGCAGGCTCGCGTTTTCATCCCCCCTGATCAACAATTGGCAACTAGGCTTTCAGTCACTATGCCCCACATCTTCATTACCTCCAAGTTGTTTTTGCCTTAATCCTTCCCTCTTTGCCCTTCGTTAGTTCACTGTTTAAGAATTTTCTCTTCAACTGACACTTTTGGCATCAAGCCACACTACTGTTATACATTCCTAGACACTACCATAGTGAAGGGTACAATATCAAGGCAAGTTGTTTTTGAATCTCTCGTGATTTTGCAAGGCTTGCAAGGGTGATTTTGAGATTTTTCTTAATCAGGATGAAGGAAAGGAGAATGACCAGTTATTATGGTTGCTGATTTGTTAGCTCAATCCACTCAGCTTTAGAGCTTGTGTGATGCATGCGACTTGATGGTGCTGCTTGCTTATTAAAACAAAGGTTATTGCTATTAAAATGGAAGTGGACAATATGATAAGGAATTGGATCCTCGTGTGCATAGGCCTGAATGGATTGGCAAACCTTGGTAGACAACTAATTGTTAAGTCAACTCACATTCACATGTATCATTTCATTTGGAAAATTATAGCTGTGGTCCATTAAGGCTCAATCATCACAGGATTTATACATTTATCTGCTGGGTACAGATTTTTTTTAGACCAATAATGCCGTGAAATTGATTTTCGCTCGCAATTTATTTTAAATTGGAATAAAACCCACAAATCCTTTTGTAGACGAACATAGCGCATTCTGTGGTACTCAATATAACAGTGGCCAACATACTTTCAACCGACCTGACAATTCAGAGATTCATTTATTAGGCGAAGTAATGGGGACAGGAACTGACATTGTAGAAACTAAGATGAGCTTTCCAGATTGTTATTGCTTATTCATGGTTCAAGTATTAGTTAAACCTTGTGGAAGAGGAATAGTTGTATATTTAATGGATTTGTCATCAGAACCGATTCAACTGTTTAATGGGATGAATGTGGGTGAACTGCACCCAGCTGCTAAATCTGTTGTTGCACTTCAACAGCTAAATCTGATATCTGTCACACTCTGCCCAAGATGGAAGGAAAAAGTCAGTTTGTTTCTGGAGCTATCATGAAAACGTAACTGTGTGCGTTTTACAAAATAAGCAGGACCCGAGAGAGAGCCACAAGATTTTGAATAATAATTTACATTCATCCAGCACCTTTCAAATCGGCCGGTTGTTTCAAAGCACTTCACATGGCTGGGCACCTGAGTTGGGGGTGGGGAGGGGGTGTGGGGGGAGAAGAGCCGTGGAATAGGGTGGAGCAATGGAAAGGTAATCAAAAGTGCAGTAGACGACATTCATCTTTATCTTTGAGGAGAGTCCAGTCAAGGCGGAAGTTGACAATAGTGTGGATGAGGGTTTCGACGACATTTGGGATGAGGTAGAGTTGGAGATACAACAATAACCAAATTACATTGTATAGCGCCTTTCACGTTGAGAGGACATGAGGAGGAGATAGGCAATGTAGCAGATAGTAATATAGTGGTATATTATATATATTATATATAGTGATATATAGTGATAGTGTTATAGTAATACAGATATATAATATAGATAGTGTTATATATTTGGTGAGTATATGCTCACAAACACAATGAGAATCAAATTAATGTACAGTATATGCAGTGATGAAATGCTTTCTCTTCTCCCACATCTAACTTTGAATAGAGTGCTTTCTTTCTGCCCTGAAAAATGAAAGGTTCAAAATCTGACTCCAACTCATTTACAGTGGCTTGAATTTGATATAGATTCAGGCACATTCTATCCACAATGGCTCTTGAACGGAAATTACATTTTGATGCAACATATTGTGAAGTTGGGTTCGGGATCAGATTGCTAGGTTAATCTGAATGTATCTGACCCGTGACAAATAGTGCTTGGTGCTGACATTGAGTAAAGCACAAAGTTAATCTCTCCCACAACAATAATATTATTTACCTTGCCAACACATAATACATATAAATGTTTGGTACGTGAGTACAAACATCTCATGTGTTAGTCTTTTAAATGATAACAAGGCTCTGAAATCAGTGACGGTTTCTTACCAGTGACTGGTCATGTAACAAATGTCTTGAATTGATTTACAAAATGCAATTCATTGTGGAAGACTGATTCATCTGGAGGGTAGTTGTCTGGATAAAACATTACTTAGAATTGATTGTGGAGTCCTGTAGCTCAGTGTTTAGAGCACTCGTCTTAGAAGGGAGAGACCTGGGTTCAATTCCAGGCAGGGCAAAACCTTGGGCAAGTTTCCATACTCCACTCACCAAACAATAATCCCTCGAAAAAAAATGACTGGGTCATTTCAATCCATGACTTTGTGGGACACTGCTGTGTGCAATTGACTGCCACAATTCCCCTACAGATGTACAGTATATTTTGTAAAGCGCTTTGAGATGTCTAGAAGTTGTGAGAAGCGCTATATCAACAACAACAACTTTGATTTATATAGCGCTCTCCACAGCCTCTCAGAGCACTTCACAATAACGGATTCCGGGGACGAGCCAGGGGGAAGGGGGAGAAAGGTGACCGAAAGTGCAGTTGAAAAGAAAGGTCTTCAGCTGAGACCTGAAACTGGGAAGAGAGGGGGAGAGGCAAAGGGATTGAGAAAGGGAGTTCCAGAGCCTCGGGACTTAGTGGCTGAAGGCACGGCCACCGATGGTGGAATGGAGGATTCGGGGGACAAGTAGGAGGCCAGACCAGGTGGAGGGAAGGCAGCGGGTACTGGTTTGAGGAGAGAGGAGGTTGGAGAGGTAGGGGTGTGCAGAGGAGTGGAGGGATTTGAAAACATGGATGAGGATCGTGAAATCGATCCTCTCTGGGACGGGGAGACATGTGAAGTCTGGCAAAGACTGGGGTAATGGGGGAGCGTAGTGTGGCGCGGGTGAGTATGCGGGCGGCAGAGTTTTGTATGAGTTGGATTTTATGGATTATGGTGTTGGGGAGACCGGCGAGGAGGGCATTGCAATAGTCCAGCTGAGAGGTGACAAAGGCATGGACCAGGGTTTCAGTGGCTTTTGGGGTGAGGTATTGCCGGAGACGGGCGATCCGTCGGAGGTGGAAAAAAGTGGTGCTGGTGAGGGATCGGATGTGGAGGAGGAAGGACAGTTGGGGGTTGAACCTGACGTCTGGGTTGCACACAGAGTTTTAGGGGCAAACTGAAAAGGTGGAGGAGGTGAGAGCCGTGTGATTGAAGATGTTGACGAGAGCCAAAGAGTGTGGCTGCCATCTTGTCAACATTCAGCTGCAGGAAGTTCATCCAGCTCCTGATGTCTGACAGGCAGGCTGACAGAACATGAGGGGACTGGAGGTTGCAAAGTGCGGTGGAGAAATAGAGTTGGGTGTCATCCGTGTACATGTGGAGTTTCCCACGGCGTCCCTCAGGGCTCTGTCCTCGGTCCCCTCCTTTTCACCCTTTACACGCTCCCTCTGGGTGACGTCATCCGCAGACATGGGGTAAATTTCCACATGTATGCAGATGACACCCAGTTGTACCTTTCTGCCTCATCCCTCAACCCCCAGACGATCAATGGTCTGACAGCATGTCTGTCCGACATCGAGTCCTGGACGAGGGACAACTTTTTGCAATTGAACGTGAATAAGACCGAGGCCCTGCTGATTGGCTCAAGCCAGCGCCTCCGCACATCGGGCGCTGCCAGCCTCAATATCCAAGGTTGCACTCTCCACCTCACAAAGCCAATCGGGAACCTCGGCATCATGTTCGATCAAAAACTTTCCTTCCTCCCCCACATCCGCGCCTTGACCGGCACCACCTATTTCCATCTGCGCAACATTGCCAGGCTCCGTAATTATCTCACCCCCCGCGCTGCCGAAACACTCGTGCATGCATACATCACCTCATGGCTGGACTACGGAAATTCTCTCCTAGTCGGCCTCCCCAGTTCCTCCATTCATAGGCTGCAGGCCATCCAAAACTCTGCAGCCCGAGTACTATCCCGCACCCGCCTCCGCGACCACATAACCCCCACCCTCGCCCGTCTCCACTGGCTCCCCATCCTCCAGAGGATCGAGTTTAAGATCCTCGTCCTCACCTACAAGGCCTTACACGGGCCTTGTCCCATCCTACTTAACCTATCTACTCTCTCCCTACACGAACACCCGGACCCTCAGTTCAACAGGACTTGGCCTGCTCCAAGCCCCCCGCCCGAACTGCCCCACAATCGGAGGCCGGGCCTTCAGTTTCTCCGCTCCCACCTTATGGAATGCCATCCCTCAATCCCTCCGTTTCGCCTCTTCCCTTTCCTCTTTCAAGGCCGGTTTGAAGACTTTCCTCTTCGATCGTGCCTTTTGTTCCACCCCAAACTCTTTTACCTCCCCTTCATGTTTCACCCCTTCCCAAACACTCCCCTCCCAGCTCGGGTCACACTCCTCCTGTTCAGCGCCTTGGGACGTCCTCCTGACGTGAAAGGCCCTCTATAAATGTAAATTGTTGTTGTTGTTGTTACCCCGTGGACCCAGAATCAAAATCAATCAATCAATCAATCAATCAATCCTTACATTTATATAGCACCTTTCACGTTGAGGGGATGTCCCGAGGCGCTGTACTATTGGCTGTACAAGAGCAGGTGGGGGAGATATATCTATCTATCTATTATACGGTCGGGGCATGTATATGCTTCCAGGAGGGAGCATATAGATTAGGAAGAGGAGGGGGACAAGGATGGATCCCTGGGGTAACCCACAGGTAACCGGGTAAGAGCGGGAGGAAAAGCCGTTTGTGGAGATGTGCTGCTGGCGGTTTGTGAGGTAGGGACTCGAACCAGGCGAGTGCGGTCCCACTGAGGTGGATGACGGAGGACAGGCGGTGGAGGAGGATGGTGTGGTCGACTGTGTCGAACACAGTGGACAGGTCCAGGAGGATAAGGAGGCAGAGGGAGCCCTGGTCACAGATAGAGAGGACGTCGTTTGTGACTTTCACAAGGGCAGTCTCTGTACTGTGGCCAGGGCGGAAACCGGACTGGAGGGGTTCGAAAAGGGAGTGGGAGGAGTGGTGGGCACAGAGTTGGGTTGGCAACAATGTGTTGAGTACTTTGGCAAGGAAGGGGAAGGTTTGAAATAGGATTTGAGGGATCTAGGGAAGGTTTTTTGAGGAGGGGAGTTGATGGCAGCAGTTTTGAGCAGGGCAGTGACTGATCTTGTGGAGAGGGACTGGTTGATGATATCAGCCAGCAGTGCTTAGAGGAGGGGGGGCTGGGTGACCAGTAAGTTGGTGGGAAGGGGATTGAGGCAGCAGGTAATTGGCTTCATTGAGGTGATGGTGCGTGAGAGGGAGGAAGGAAAGACAGGGGAGAAGGAATGTAAGAAGAGGGTCATGGAAGGAGCTGATGATGGGGAGGGTGAGGAGGACGGAATGGGGGTGGTGGTGGGCGATGAGAGGCAGGAGGATGATGCTGCCTGGTGGATATTGTGGATTTTGGAGGAGAAGAAGTCCTTTTAGCCTCCAAGATGATGTTCCAGTAGTAAGCCGCTTTCGCGTGCGACAGAGAACGGCTGTAGCTGTGGTGGTGCTCGAGCCACATTTGGTGGTGAACCGTGAGGCCGGTTTTCTGCCACCTGTGCTCGAGCAGCCGGGTTTGGGATTTTAGGGAGCGGAGATGAGTTTTATACCAGGTGGAGCGGGTGGGTTTGGAGATGGACATGGATTTCAGGGGGAACGAGAGAGTTGAAGGTGGAGGAGAGGCGATTGTGGAGCAGCTGGACGGCTGCTTCAGGATCACTCTGGGTGGAACGCCAGAGGGTAGCTCAGAGGATGTGAGGGTCTCTGTGAGGGTCTCAGGGGGAAGACTTTTCCATGGGCAGAAGAGTACAGTTGAGGGTTTGGTGTAGGAGAGAGGGATGTGAGAGGAGAAGGAGATGAGGAAGTGGTCCGAGATGGCCTCGTCCATTCTGCTGTGGTTGGAAATGTCAAGGATCATTGTTGTTGTGAAATGCAATACTGAATAAAAATAGAATAGTGACGACCAAATCTGAACTACATCCAGTTTTAATGAGATAACCTGTTGGCACTCTTAATCTTACAAACTGGAGAATACTGTACAAGAGAATATTATTCTGATGTCAAAATGACTTGAAGGAGGTGTTGGTGCTGGGGAAATAAATTTAGGGTTTAAATTCATGCCAGAAGGATTGCATTCAAGAGAATGTTTGTTGTTTGGGGGGAATTGTAACAGTTGCATCAATGAGACTATTGCTAATGCACTGATGGAAGGAAAACAAACCCTCAAGGTGAAATAGCCTCCATTAGTTATTAAATTGTTCATATAAATTGCAAATTGTCAGTCAAGGGGACACTCCATCAATAAGGAAAAGCACACGAGGGAGTTGTGTCTGCTCTTATTTACGTGACACAGTTCAGTGCATTGCGTAATCAAATCCTTTGTCTGATGATACTGCCAGATAATCAGATCTAGCTTGAGCAATTTTTAAAAATTCTCCTCGAAAGCCTCAGTAAACCTGTCAAGTTGCACAATGAGTGAACAGTTTATGGTATCATCATGGTATCATCGCATGGTAAATTTTAATTTGGTACGTAATTAAATTTTTTGTTAATTCAAAAGTAAAGATGGATTGGAGACTTAATAATAACCTTTGCATTGCATATAGTAGCTGATCATAGACGTCTCAAAGCTCTTCATGGATGATATTGAAAATCCTGTACACTTTGTAGGTGAACATCAATGTCTGAAAATTATTGAAGGATTGAAACTGAAAAGTTATTGAGGAATACCTGAGGCCAGGATTACTCATCACTAACAAACAATAATGCGGTAAATTTTACAAGTTAGAAATTATGGTGGAAACATTGTGGTTTGTAGTATGATGATTATCACTAGTGTTAATTAAGTCCTACACAGAAAATGTGGTTATTTACTATCTGATGGGAAGCTGATAAAGTAAGGAGTGTGATTCAGCACCAGAATGTTATGTTAGGCAGTTAACAGAGCAATTAGATATAATAAAGTCAATTGGCCCAATTAGGAAGCGGTGTGATCAGTAGCTTTTGATTGGTTAAACTTAAAGGAAGTAGCTATAGATTGGTTAAACTTAAAGCAAGTAGCTTTAGATTGGTTAAACTTAAAGGAAGTTAGTAACGTATATATATAGCTTTTCTTCTTTGTGTAAAAGAGAGGGAAACTTAAGCAGCCTGCCTGTACTGTAATAAAGAATCTTCTAAACTCTACTCCGTGTCCGGTGAAGTCCCTTTTGATCTACTGAGATTGATGGTCCAACACTATCCTTATGATGTTTGGCATACTGTAGGTTTTTAACATCTAAACGAATGAAGCATGTCAGCTTCCATCTCCAGTGATTGTATCAACCAATGGGTTAGCTTATTTATATATTGCAAGGTCATTAAATGAACGATCAATCTATCTGGAAGATTGTTGCCCAGAACCCTGGGAAAACCTGCCTTCACTTTACGGATAGTGTTAAGTGGTCTTAAGCATCCACCTGAAGAATTTGACAGTCTAACAAGAACAGGAACTTTGACAATGCAGATCTCCTCAGCCCTGCAGCGAAGTGCCAGCTGGACTGAATTCAAAGTTCACACTTTGGAACTCCATCCTGCAGTTCCTTCACCTCGTTTCCTCCCTTGCCTCCTTCAAGGCCGGTCTCAAGACCCTCCTCTTTGGTCATGTCTTCTGCTGCCCTCCCAAGTCTCTCCATCCCCTCCTAACTCTCTCCATCCCCTCTCCCCTACCCTGCTCCTGCCGCGTTTCGCCCACATGTAATACAGTCATATTTCACTTTACAGTATATTCTGTGAAGTGCTTTGAGATGTCTAGAAAATGTGAGAAGTGCTATAACAGATGCAAGGATTATTATTAGCATTAAGGCCACTCTCTCGTGTAAGGACAACTCTGTCTATGGTGGCATGTTTGAGGCACTTACCGAGAGTTGGTCACAGGAGCTCAGGTTAGGCCACAGGCATCAGGTGAAGTCGATATCCTGCTCATGCCGCTTCAGCAACCTAATGTACACAGCAGTGTCCCACAAACAGTCATGGATTGAGATAATAATAATATAATAATAATAATCCTTGCATTTGATATAGCGCTTTCCACATCTTATCAACGTCCCAAAGCGCTTCACGGAATATACTCTAAAGTGAATTGAATGTACATATTTGTGGGTGAATCGCGGCAGCCAATTGCGCACAGCAGTGTCCCACACACAGTTGTGGACTGAAATGACCAATTTTATTATTGTGTTTTTTTTGGAGGGATTATTATAAGGCGTGTGGAGTAAGGAAACTTGCCCAAGGTTTCGCCCTGACCTGCCTGGATTCAATCACAGGTCTCCCCAGCTTGGTCTCCCCAGCTTGCAAGACAAGTGCTCTAACCACTGAGCCACAGGATCTCCACGCTCCACGAGATGCCTGGTTTCCTGAGATTGGCAGCCGATCTTTCAACATTGACAATAAAAGACTGTGAAAATGTGCTCGCAATTGTGAGGTTGTTGGATTACTGAGGTGACTGCAAACCGGGTTTCTACTGTATATGGTAGAAATCATATCTCCTATTACGAGAATAACTTTGTGCCCTGATATTTGCCCTGTTTTAAAAATTCCACAGCAAATTATTCCAAATTATTAACAACTATAAGAACATAGTTTGGTTTTTGTTCAGTCAGGTGTCTGCCACATGTGGAAACCCATTGCCATACATTGCAGCATCCAAACCAAATTGAGAGTTTCATACATGTCAACTACACTTGAAAGCATACTTGACAACCAGGAGTGAAATTCACTGACCCCAAAAGGGGGGGAAAAAAAACCTTCTCTTAAAAAATCACAAGAGACGTGAAAATGGATTGAGCATCAAATCCTCCAGATGTATCATTATCATATTAAACGGCTTGACAGTAAACTTGGTTCATCGGGTCAAATCTCTTCAAAGACATATAATGACCGTACAGATCCTTATAAACAGAAACCTGCCAATTGCAAAGAATAAGCACGCAGAAACGCTGGAAGGCTGGACATGTTAACAAATTGTTAGCAGAGGAAAAATTATTTGATACATTTTCAATTTAGTAACGTGATAAGAAAAAGAATATGCTTCCCACTCGTCGGGAGCAACAGTGAGTTGCAACCATATTTGTGAGTCGGTGAAACTCTAGTTTCTAAAGCGTGTAACAGATCCAATGATTGTGTCACTATACGTGCAGAGAAGTGGTAAACAAGTTGTCTCCTTCCCGGGTTAAATATCAGATTTAATGCATTTATAGTATGATATAGTACCAAATAACTTGAATAAGATTAATTCTAACACTGTAAATAACTGAAATTGACTCCATCTCAAAATAGGGCAAATTTAAATTGTTTTTTTCCCCCAAAAAATCATAGTAGCAGCATAAAAGATAGTAACCCTGCTTGTAAAAATGACTAAACTATTTTCATCGCCAGTTTATTGCATTGACTGGAAATTGACAAGGGGCTTCATTCTGTAACACTTGTGGTTTGCATTTAAATGTAATATGGGGTAGAGAATGGATGTTGACATGAGATAGTCGCAACTAAATGTTCTCAAAGTATTATTAGCAGTCAGCTTCATGAGTGGATTGATAAAGAATATTGAGGAAATATGATAGGTACAGTAAGTGATAACATTGGTAATAATTATCACAAGGGTGGAAAGTGTGGTTAGTTTGTGTCCTATTCTTGATGGCAGATTTGGTACTGAATCCCCCGACTTCCTGGTATTGGTTTGCTCACAGACTTTTCAGAAATGAATGTCATCGCTGGTATTAATACAGGAAGAGCTCCTTGTTATTTGATTCCAAGGTTGCCGCGACTGATTTCTACCGTCAGATTTTTACATTTACTGCATGAATGTTTTGAGAATTATAATAAGAAGAATATGCCTTATCATGTCTTCCAGACATCTCAAAGCGCTTCGCAGAATATACTCTGAAGTGAAATGGCTGTATGTTTTCAGGGAGAAATGTGGTGGCAAATTGCACACAGAGGGGTGTCCCACAAACAATTGTGGATTAAGTGACCGAATTATTATAATGTTTTTTGAAGGGATTATTAGCTCTGGAAAAGCGATCCACCAATCGACCCACAATAGACGTCCTACTTACTGCTAGGTCAACAGAGGTGTGTGGAGTAAGGAAACTTGCTTAGTGTTTCGCCTTGCCCGAGAATCAAATTCAGGTGCTTTCACTTGTGAGGCAAGCGCTCAAGACTCCACATTCAGGATGTAATCCTGGCTCAATTAGTAAGACTCTCGCATCTGAAACAGAAGCTTGTAGATTCAAACCCTGTGTTGTGGGGGATGGGGGGGCGCACTAATTGTAAATTAATCATTCACTTTGTATTACACTACTATGGGCAAATTGGCTGCTAACTTGCTTACAAATGACTAACCCCACTACCACCCCCATTCCATCCCCCTCACCCTCCCCGTCATCAGCTCCTACCTCGACCCCCCTTCCTACACTCTTTTTCCCCAGTCTCTCTTTCCTCCCTCTCACCATCATGAAGTCAACTACCTGCTGCCTCGATCCCATCCCCACCAACCTACTGCTCACCCAGCTCCCCCTCCTCTGCCCACTGCTGGCTGATATCATCAAGCAGTCCTTTTCCACCGGATCAGTCCCTGCCCCCCTCAAAACTGCTGCCATCACCCCCCTCCTTAAAAACCCCTCCCTAGATCCCTCAAAACCTAGTTACTCAAACCTGCCCTTCCTTTCAAAAGCACTGGAACGCATTGTTGCAAACCAGCTCCACACTTGTGAAAGTCACAAACGACATCCTCTCTATCTGTGACCAGGGCTCCCTCTGCCTCCTTATCCTCCTGGACCTGTCGGCTGCTTTCGACACAGTCGACCACACCATCCTCCTCCACCGCCTGTCCTCCGTCATCCACCTCAGTGGGACCGCACTCGCCTGGTTCGAGTCCCTACCTCACAAACCGCCAGCAGCACATCTCCACAAACGGCTTTTCCTCCCGCTCTTACCCGGTTACCTGTGGGGTACCCCAGGGATCCATCCTTGGCCCCCTCCTCTTCCTCATCTATACGCCCCCACTTGGGGATGTGATCCGCAGACATGGGGCACAGTTCCACATGTAGGCAGATGACACACAACTCTATTTCTCCACTTCACTTTGCGACCCCCAGTCCCCTGATGTTCCACAAATGCTGCGGATACAGATTCTCTTTCAAATGAACCTCTTTCACACTCTTTTAAATCTGCAAGTCACTTTTCCCAGAATCCTTTTGTACTTGCACCGTCCGTATTCAATTGCCACTTCTGTCATTAAAGCAAATATGCAACACTGTGCTCAATGCATTATTTGCCATTCTCTTGAAAAAGAATTGTCTTCATTTTAACCCATATTACACTTTTTGGGGAAGACATTGAAGCATGTCAACAGAGTGAACCAAATTTTTTTTTGCTACACGCCTCTTCCCATTGCCTTTCATTGTACAATAAATGGGAATTGTAATACAGTAAAATCCCATTTATCCGGCACCATCGGGACTTGGCCAGTGCCGGTTAAAGCCCCTGCTGGATATTCAGCCGAAAACACACACACAAAAAGTTTTTTTTCCAATACATTTTTCCGGATAAATTCCGGTTAATTGAATGCGGACTTTTTTTTTTGCAATGCCAGTTATACGGAAGTTACAGTTGATCAGGTGCCGGGTAAATGGGCTTTTACTGTAATTAGTTCACTTAGATCTTTCTTAGCAATTCAATCAAATTTTGTTACTCTAATGGAAATTTTGGCCTGTGGAGATGTTATTGCTCTTTTCTTGCTGGTCTCAAAACTGTCATTTCACAGTCCTTCCACCAGAACATAACTTAGCCAATCTGGCATATTGAAAACCTCATTACTTTCTACCACTAAGCTTTTCTCTACACAACCAATTTGTCTTTTTGTGAGATTTTCATCAGTTTGCAGCATATGTTTGGCTCCAGCATCTGAAAACTGGCATTTAGTTCTGGCAGTAATGGATTTAACCCAGATTTACATTTTCCCCTGTGTTATAAACACAAGTAATGTGTTCTGCCCACCAAATTGAGAGCCAATATAATAAAATATTCTTAGCATTTAATATAGCAATTTTCATGGTGAAAGGAAATCTCAAAGTGCTTCACAGAATTTATTGTAAAGTGTAGTAACTATGTATTTTGTAAGCAAACATGGCTTACAATATGCAGACAGCAACATCCCACAAATTCCCCATTAAGGCTGTGACAAATCTTGGTGTTATGTTGTGCCTTGTATTTATTAAAAATCCCAGTAGATTTTGCAGAGTAAAGATTAGCAGGGTAGAGTTAATGGAGGGATAAGGAGAAATTGCAGGATATCTAGTGAGTCGGATCCTGAGTTAATGCTGTCCTTCAGTGAATAGCTACTTGTGAAAAATTGCAAACAATTGAAAGGTTTAGGAGTGAAAAACACCATCCTCATTCCCCAATCAAGAAATATCATAAAATTGGCCCCCTGTGCTTTAAGTACAGAGTACCAACTGTGCTCAGTTGACTGAGCATTGGAATCATTTGTACAATATTTGTGGGTGGTGGTGTTCAGCAGGAGGTCTGATACATGCGCAAACCCACCAACATGCTTAAGAGGATCCAAACTGAGCTGAGATTTCCATGCATCCCACTTACACATGAAAATCACAGAGGCAGACTGTTGGAATGGATTGCACGCGCTCTCTCTGGAGGGACACATCCTGCTTACCTAGTTTCGAAAGTATTAAGCGCAGGTTGGCAAGAACCAAGTCTTGGTGATCCAGAGTACGTTGGGGGCACTGCGAGAGTGTATCCAGCTAAAACCACATAGTTTGCCATTGATATTGTTATCCGATAAGCTTTGCCGCTGCTGGCCCAGCTAGGACCACAATCAGGATTAACAGGAGCTGAGTGTACAAGGTTGGGTTAGTTAGAATTGGAACCATAATAAAAGAGCTGAAAGTTCCCTTGGCCTCCATCGCGTTATTCTATCAGCAGGTAAATGCTGCGAGTTTAAAATTCAAAAGGTGTCCAATGTTGATTTTGTGCCCAGAAGTCATAAAAATGTATCATGACAATTGACTCTTGTCATACTGTATAATATACTTAGCAATGCAAAGCAAGTCATAATCCTTCAGCTAATTTTGTGGAATTGAATATATATCACGATGATAAGGTAAACTGCTCACTAACCACCGCTTAATGCTAAGGCTTGAAAGTATCCTGAAGAAATTAGATTTTTACTTTCCCCCTCCACCCCTCCCACCTCTCTCCTTAATGCATGTTTGGTCTCTTTCCAATTACCACTTACTTCTGATGTTACTGTTGAGATTGGAATGACAATTTGAAGAATTTCAGGCATGAATCTGGGTAACACTGCAGTATATTACAGTACACATTATTACATTCCTCTCCTGAGCTGTATTCTGTTGGAACAAAATCATTCATGTCAACCTGCCTCAATAAGTAACACTTACAACTCTGAATCAAGAAAATGTGGGATTGGATCCCTAAATCGGAACTTAGAAATCCCAGTCTAGGCTGCCAATGAATCTTCACTTAAAAATATACAAATATGCCATCAAACCATCAAATATATGTGAAACAATATGGTTGGTGTTTTTAGGGGTTGTGAGGTAGAGAGATTTTGAAACAAGTGTTGTAATGTGGCTTTAATTTAAAACTGAAAGTAATGGTTTAGTATTTTGGTCATATGAGGAATAGAAAATGATTGAGGCAAAGCCTTCATATAGAATCATTTGATAGATTATCCTGTAATCTGATTCATATCTTGCTTTTGCTTGCTTCATATAAATAGTATTGTGTTTGACTTAGACTTAAAATTGTGGTGTCCTGTAGCTCAGTTGTTAGAGCACTCGCCTTAGAAGTGAGAGACTTGGGTTCAATTCCCAGCAGGGCAAAACCTTCATCACACAATTCACGACTGTGGGATATTGCATGCGCAAAATGGCTGCCGTGTTTTACCCACAAATATACAGTCAATTCATTTTACAGTATATTCTGTGAATCGCTTTGAGATGTTTAGAAGATGTGAAAAGTGCTATATCAAATGGAAGGATTATTATTATTATTAAAAAGCTGGGAAGTGCAGCTCTTGGAAAGGACGACACCAGACTTTTCTTCCTGAATTATAAACTATGACCATAAAGGACAGCTATGTATATTTTTAGGTCGATCAAGATTGTACAGATCAGTTCCATTCTCTGAACTATTTGATTAATAATACGAAGATCATAAGTGTTTTATTTTTATGTTCACTATAAGTGTATAGAGCACTCAACGTTGAATTGGATCTTCTCAGCCTTGATAATTGTCCAACAATATTAGCCTTGGCTATTCAATTAAGTTCTCAACAAAGAAAAGACCTTGAAGAGGAAAACATGAATATAAGTCAAACAGATCCTGGTAGTCCTTTCAGCCTCTCTGCCCCCACACTCTTGATTTCAAGAAGGATATCATTTTAGTCAATATTCTGAAAAGCATTATTGAAAGGATAACATCAAGGATGAGAGGATATAATTGCGAGGAAAGACTGGAGAAGCTGGCCTGTTTTCATTGCTTCATTGCAGAGAAGGTTGAGAATAAACATGATTGAGGTGTACAAATAGTGTAGGGTTTTGATAGGATAAATATAGAGAAACTATGTGTTTAATATTTATGTTCTCTTGTCACTGACTGGTAGGGTAGTACATAAATATTAAAAAGTCACTAGAAGAGCAAAAACACAGTTTATTCAGGGACAGTCAGGGATTAGGACATAGTGGGCTATGTTTTCAAGGAGGCAGATGAGGGAGTGAGGATAAGGGAATGTGGAATAAAGCTCCAGAGGGTGGGGGTAGAGAGGTTGAACCTCAGATGGGGAGCCCAGGCGTGGAACATGGAGCAGGTCAGAGCCTTCTGAGTGGAGGGAGGGGACAGGTTGATAATAGGTTAAGAGGTCAGAGAGGGAGGAAGGAGCAAGGCCATATGGGGCCTTTTGAACTTGATCTTCTGAGGGATGGGGAGCCAGCGATGGTGTGATGGTGTGATGGGATCATAGAGCCTGGGGTGGGAGAGTTCTGGATGATCTGCAGCTTGTGGAGGCGTTGGGAAGGCCAACAAGAAGTTGCATTGGCATAGTCAAGCCTGTTTTTTTATGCAATGAAGGCATATATGAGTGTTCCAGCGGCCTGAGAATCGACGCAGTGGCAGAGTCAGGCAATGTTGCAGAGGTGGGGGGAGGTAATATGGGTCATGGCATAGATGTGAGGGGAAAGGACGGTTGCACTAGAAACCCAGGATCCTGACTAGCTTGGTGTAGCTGAATGTGCATCTTTGGAAGCTGATCCTACCAGTGCCTCAGGTGCAGAGGCTATTTTATATCCATGATCCATAGTGCGATGAGGTGGAGATAGGGTTGAGGGAGCAGCTAATTAGAGATTATGGAGGTGAGGAAGGAAAGAGAGGTAGACTCAAAGCTGTATAATAATAACAATCCTTCCATTTGATATAGTGCCAGAGATTGAGTGGATATGAACACAAGGGTGAGAATGTTGAAGTCAATCCGTTTGGTGATGGAGCTTGGCAAGACCTGGTGAGATGTGGCTATGGAGTTTGGTTTGGGGGCAGTTCACCAGCCGCAGAGCTCTGAATCAGCTGGATCTTTTAGACGGGGAGACCGGCAAGGAGAGGATTGACACCTACACATGGGACGTTTCCTTATGTCTGGAATCAAATGCACACTCTCTCCCTACGGGGACACGTCCTGTTTACCTGTTCAAAAGTGACTGCATCAAAAACAATTCAACTATTGCATAATATACTTATCTTGTGAGATTTCCATGAAGAAACCATTGAAGTGTACAGCTGTTGTGTCACATTATCAACCCCATGATTATTTCGTAACGATGTGTTGCACGTTTTAATGGTCCCATTATGTAAATACTATTAACTGCATTTCACTCCAATTCAAATCCCCATGCCTTTCAAGGGCTGAAAAGAGTGATATAAATTGCCATTGTTATCTTACACCACAATGCAGCACTAACAAAGTACAGTATGTATATTAGTGATGGTACCTTGCATGACCAACACAGTGTACTAAGTGCACCTATTTTTATGTTTGACTGCCAGCAATTTATCATCAAGAGAGAAATTGCACATGGGTCCAGATGTACCGTACTAACAGAACTTTCAGTATTTAATACAGTATTATAATTCCAGTATTTTCCATATTGTTGAATTTAGCATTAACCAACTCATATTTAGCGTGCACAACTATTTTCATTTCAATTTCCCCCACAGTGGTTTCAGTCTCTTTACTCTTAGTCCGTCTCTTCTTGCTGGGGTTGGGTTCAAGAGATACTTGTGGAGCTCCAATATTCCTAACAAGGGACTGTTTGTTAATGTGAATGCTTCGGCAGGCAACGTGACTGTAGAGAATATTACCACAGGCACATGACTAGTAGAGAGTGCTATAGAGTATTTTCGGCCACTTGATAATCGCTCTCTGGAACTCCATTCCCAGATTCCTTCAACTGGCTACCTGTTCCAGGCCTCTCTGACAGGACTCTGTTTTCGGATGATATTATGCTGCTGGCATACACACCTGGGGACCTTCTGCGCTGCACCTGCCATCTTGAACACTGGGTCAACCAGTGAGACGTGCTGTGTGTCATCAAGTGGTTCATCATGGCCGTAGAGAAGACATTGAGGGAACTGATTGGAAGATACAAGGCCATTAGTCCCAAGTGTGGATTCGTATCGGTATTTCAGGATCATGTTGGGCACCAACCTTTACTTGGACACTGCCTTGAAGGAACCATTTTCAAGGAAAACAAGGTCCCAATGCAGGTTAAGTCTGCAGCATATAAGACCTGTGTGCAAACAGTCCTCCTTTATGGATTGAGTTCCTGAGGAATACAGAAGAGAGACTTTCTCTGACCCATTTGCCAGGATCAAGCAGTGAGATGGATCACAGTGCAGCCAGCCTGGCTCATTGACAGGATTTGGAAGCGCATGCCAGTCACTAGGGCACAAAATTCTCCCTCTCAGCTCCTATTAACCCTGCAAGTCAAAGCTCTAATGGGTAACAAGGTCCTAGCAGTATAAGCAGTGGGGAAAGCTTGCCAGACAGCGATATCAATGATAAATCATGCATTTTTACCTGGTTGGACTACAGCAGTGCCCGAAAACACACTCCTAGCGTCCCCAAGCCATGGCTTTTGCCAACCTCAACCTAATACTGTACTCTCCAGAATTAGGTAAGTTGAATGTATCCCTCCAGGGACTACCTTTTCTGCAGTTCTTACAAGAATGTAAAGAAAACCAGCTTTGAAATTCAGAATCCACCAAATTATTTATTCCCCCAAATCCCTTTGTCCCTTCTGCTACACAATTTATAGCCGTTCAAATTTTCAGCCACCGTACCCTGAAACTCTGGGATTCCTCCTCATTCCCTCCACCTTCAGAGTGACATCTCCCCCCTCCCACCCCCTCCCTCCCCCACCCCGCATGACATCAAACTCCGTCACTGTTAAGTGCTCCGAGACGCCATATAAATGCAAGTTGTTGTAAAACGCTACATCAATAAAGTAAATCGAGCTCAAGTAGTTTACCACCAACGAATGTTTACCACCAACGAATGCTTAAAAAAAGTATTATTTTCTGTGCTGTTAAGTCTTATATGATTCCTAGTTTTAAATCTTCTGAATAATAGCTCCCACATATAAGATAAATCAATAGGAATACTGCAAGGTGGCTTTTTAGTGGCACATTTCTTGTGGAAATTCATAATTTATTGACAGCAATAAAATGTCCTTGAAGAATTTTATGGGAAATGTTTTGCAATGACTGATAACTATACACCAAGCCATGACTGTGCAAAATTAAGTTGTATGACAAGAAACTGTATACAAGTATTGACTTACAGTGCTGAATAAATAGTGTGCTGAGCATTCTAGCAAGTAATGGGAGATAACTCAATATTTTCAAGGCCAAACTCAGTCTTTGTTGTCCTCTTAAATGTATTTTGTACCTTGAAGATATCTGCTTTCCCATCATTGAAAGAAAAATATAATCCTTATTTGTTATATTGTTGATTTTTCATTCACTGAAACAAAATTGTATTACTTGCCGTTCACTTGGGAGGACGATGGTATAATGTGTGTCAGCCTGCCTCAATTGGTATACTCACCTCCCAGTCAGATAGTTACAAGTTCAAGCATTATGACATGACTTAGAATGTATATACTGTAGTCTAAGATGACACACTCGAGGAAGCACTGTGTTGTTTGAGGTGCTGTTTTTTGGATGTAACATTAAACCGAGGTCTATTCAGGATATTAAAGGTATTGTGGACTGTTTGAAAGGAAAGGTTTGCTCAGTGTAGTGACCAACAAGCTCCAAAATATATCTGTCAATTGTTTCATGGCCGTTTTGGGCAACATTGCTTTGTGCAAATAGGCTGTCACATTTGTCTACAAGGAAACAAAGTCACTGCACTTTACACAACATCATGTGAAGTGATTTAAGATGTCCTCTCAAAAGGAGAGGTGTTGTGTCAAATTTAGGGATTATTATTATGATTATTGCAAGTCGTTTATCACCTTCTGCAGTCACTTTGCTGCCGATTCAGAGAATACCGGCTTAACTTAACATCACAAAACTAGGACCAGAATTACTATTTATTATTATACAGATGGGACTATTTCCCTGAACTTCTCAAACTGAAATAAACCCAAATAGCCTACTGCTGACTAAGAGACAAAGCCTCATTTACCTTCTGTGTGCCATGCCCTTGGTGATTTGTTAAATGACACTCTCAGAATCCTACAATATGCACAACAGAGATTGCAAAAGACTAAGGGAACAGAAGAGTGATAATTTAAAAGGATGGAAGTCAAAGATAAAATTCAGCAATTGATTCACTGAAATATTGTCCTTAATTATGTTGTCATAATTACCTATTTCTGCATGAATCTCTGTCTATATATCTCAATTACAACGATGAATAGCCTCAGTGCTTCCACTGTTCTAGTAATGGTATTCATGAGTAACCACACATTCTAAAATACCTGCAAATTAAGCTAATGAAGCAGCATTATTTACCCTTGGCTGGTGCACAGAGCGTGGCAAGGTTAGTGAATGGAGCTTTAAGACCCAGTATAATCTTTCTATTTGTGTATAAGAAAAATTAAGATTGTGCAGAATTTAGGAAAATCCTTATTAGCTCTTAACTTGATAACTCGGATCTATTTAAGAACCGCTGAATCCTGGCTTCCAAATTTAGACTGAATTTAAGAATTATATCTCAGAACACTTCACACCACCAGCACTTCATCTCTGCTAACTTATCCTCTTGCTTTCACCCGGTTACCTGAGGGGTACCTAAAGGATCTATCCTTGGCCCACTTCTCTTCCTTATCTGCATGCTCCCTCTTGGCGAAGTCATCTGCAGACATGGAGTACACTTCCACATGTACGCAGATGACACCCAACTCTACATTTCCACCTGAATTTGTGACTCCCAGAACCCTGATGTACTGTCAGCCTGGCTGTCAGACATCAGAAGCTGGATGAGTGTGAATTTCCTTCAGCTCAATGTTGACAAGACAGAAGATATACTCTTTGGCTTTCGTCAATGTCTTCAATCCCACGGCTCTCACTTCCTCCACCTACCTGACCTGCTCCTAAAGCTCTCTGAACCCGTACGCAACTTAGGCATCAGGTTTGACCCCCCAACTATCCTTCCTCCTCCATATCCGGTCCCTCACCAGCACCGCTTTCTTCCAGTTCCAACGTATCGCCGGTCTCCCTCAATATCTCACCCCAAAAGCTGCCGAAACGCTAGTCCATGCCTTTGTCACCTCTCGGCTACACTATTCCAATGCCCTCCTTGCCGGTTTCCCCTCCACCACCATTCACAAAATCCATGTTATCCAAAATTCCGCCGCCCGCATTCTCACCCGAAGCAAACTTCACTCCCCGATTATCCCAGTCCTTGCCAGACTTCACTTGCTCCCTGTCTCGGAGCGGAACGATTTCAAGTTTCTGACTCTTGTTTTCAAATCCCTCCAGTCCTCTACACCTATCTCTCTGACCTTCTCTCTCCTCACAACAGTACCTGTTGCCTTCGCTCTACCAGGTCTGGTCTCCTCGTCCCCCGAATCCTCTGTTTCACCTTTGGTGGCCATGCCTTTAGCCACCACACCAAGAGGCTCTGGAACTCCCTCCTCATTCCCTTTGCCATGCCCCCACTTTTCCTATTTTTAGGTCACGTCTAAAGGCCTTTCTTTTCGACCGTGCTTTTGGTCACCTTGTTCCCCTTCCCCCTGGCTCGGCCCCGGGATCCATTATTGTGAAGCGCTCTGAGACGCTGTCTAGCGTGGAGGGCGCTATAGAAATCAAAGTTGTTGTTGTTCACAAGGACAGGGTCAAACCCCAAACAAGGGGGGGAAGGGGGCAAAGGCGGGATTCAAAGACAAGTAGCTGGAGTGGGGGGAGACAGGGTATACACAGGGTGTTCTTGAGGTTAGGAACGCAGTAGGTGAAGGCTCTGTATTCATTAACATTGTTGATGCCATTTATTGCACTGTCCCATGCCTCTCGTGCTTCATTCTCTGAAATTGCGAATTTCATTGGCCCCAATTGGTTTGTTAACTGCTTCAGAGTGCAAAATACTCATTGCACTAATAAAATTTGATCTCTCATAAATGACATTTAGGAGGAGGACAGAAATCTCTTTTAGTCTTACACAAAATAAGAAAAATTTGCAGAACTGTTGAAAATTCTTAAATTTAATCTTTGTTTGGAGGCTTTTTTTTTTTGCCATTTTGCCATTTACAAGAACTCAACCATTCTCAAAATAATCCACAATACTATTTACTGCTAATAGACTTTGCTCATCATTAAACTTACTTCTACCAACGCTGATCTTGGTCTTAATAACTACCTCGTCAATGTGTTCCTCTGCTATCTAGTTGTTCCTAAGAAGTTGTTCATAATGGATTAAGACTACATTTACCAAGTCAAAATTTTACAATTTGTCAAGCTATTTGAGCTGGTGAAGCCGAGTCAAGTACTGTAGTAAAGACAAAACAATTGTTAATCAGTTTCTCCCCAAATGTTGTCCTTTTCACATTCCCCTACAATCAATAATAATCTTTGTATTTGATATAGGGCCTGTAACATTTCATTAGCTCCTATAATATTTCATTAGTGGAGCTCCTGTAGCTCAGTGGTTAGAGCATTTGCCTTACAAGTGTGAGACCTGTGTTCAAATCCAGGCAGGTCAGGGCGAAACCTTGGACAAGTTTCCTTATTCCACACGGCTAATAATAATCCCTCCAAAAAAAAACGCAATAATAAAATTGGTCATTTCAATCCAAGACTGTGTGTGGGACACTGCTATGCGCAGTTGGCTGCCGCGATTCGCCCACAAATATATACAGTCAATTCACCTTACAGTATATTCTGTGAAGCGCTTTGGGACGTTGATAAGATGTGGAAAGCGCTATATCAAATGCAAGGATTATTATTATTATAACTTGGGTACAAAAGACTGTCCAGCGCTTTGGCATGTCCTCCCTACGTGAAAGGCGCTACACAAATGTAATTTTGTTGTGACTGTTATCATTTATAACAGGGTTTGCCATTCTGATCAACTAACAACAACAATTTGTTGCATTTATATAGCGTCCTTCATGCGGCGTGGCATCCCAGAGCACTAAAGTAACAACAAGAGAACAATTTTCAGTGCTTGACTTGTAGTAAGCCTGTGTGGGATCCAACTCTAGGAATAATGGTTACCGGTAGTTGCCTCCCACCTTCTAGATGCACCTTTAAAGACTGGTATTTTTAAACTGTGTTTTGTTTACTATTCACAAAACAACTTCCCAACTTGCTTTGATGCACCTGGATTGATTTTGCCTGAACCATTTGACATCTTTTCGTTTCCTGCTGATTGTGTTTGAATACATTTTGATAACATTTGAAATGTCTGGGCGACCTGAAAGTGGTGTTGATTTCAACAGTTCTGTTATAGTTGAAGGATTTTGACAGCTTCAAATACATTAAAATACCAATGCTCAGGACTTAAAATTAACCTGTTCAATGGAAAGTTGAGAAAAACAGGATAGTAAGAGAAAAAATGAAAGGGAATTGGATCCTGTGATACATTAATATGTTAAATGAATAGATTCAGTGAACTGACATCGTTAGTAATCCTTGCATTTATGTAGTGCCTTTCACATCAGGAGGATGCCTCAAAGTGCTTCACCTGATTTTACTATAATATGCTTTGACTGTATTTTATAGGCCAATTTGCATACTATGTCTCATAAACAGCTATAAAGTGAAAGATCAATTTTATTCGAAAGAAGAAAAATTCAGGCGTATCCCTGAATTTAATGCAGAGAAGTGTGAGGTGATGCATTTTGGGAGAAGAAATGAAGGGAGGCAATATAGGCTAGATAGTACAATTTTAAATGGTGTGAAGGAACAGAGAGACCTGGGGATTTGTGTTAGTGACTCGTTGAAGGTGGCAGGACAGGTAGACAAGGCTGTTAAGAAGGCATATGGGATACTAGGCTTTATAAATAGGGGTATAGAGTACAAAAGTCAGGAAGTGCTGACTAACCTCTATAGGACTTTGGTGAGGCCTCAGCTGGAATACTGTGTTCAATTCTGGTCACCACACTACAGAAAGGATGTGAAGGCATTGGAAAGGGTACAAAGAAGATTTACTAGGATGGTGCCAGGATTGAGGGACTTCAGCTATGAGGAGAGGCTAGATAGGCTAGGGTTATTCTCTCTGGAGCAGAGAAGATTGAGGGGAGACCTAATAGAGGTTTATAAGATCATGAGGGGTTTCGACAGGGCAAATAGAGAAAAACTATTTCCACTCGTGGGTGAATCTGTGACTCGTGGTCACAGATTTAAAATAGTTTCAAGGCGAAGTAGAGGGGAGCTGAGGAGAAATTTTTTCACTCAGCGAGTTGTTCGAATCTGGAATGCATTGCCTGAAAAGGTGGTGGAGGCTGATTCGATAACAACTTTTAAAAGGGAATTAGATCTTTATTTAGGGAGAACAGGTCTATTAGGCTATGGGGAGCGGGCAGGGCAGTGGGATTGAATCGCTCTTTTCAAAGAGCCGGCACAGACTAGATGGGCCGAATGGCCTCCTTTTGTGCCGTAAAATTGTATGAATCTATGAATCTATGAATCCCCTTTCTCTTTCTAGTGCCGCAGCCTCTTTAATACCCTGTGTGGATTCCTGCAGCATATTGGGTGTAGGGCGGGAATGAGGGTGATCAAAGGCGTGGTTGAAGAGGAGGGTCTTGAGATGGATCGTGGAGGAAGCTAGGGAGGGGGCAATGCAAAAGGACTGTGGGATGGAGTTCCAGAGGGTGGTGGGGGGGGTGGGGGGCAGAGTGGTGGAAAGCTGGTAGTGGGTTCGGGAGGTCGCAGGGGTGGGGTGGAGCAAGCTTATGGAGGGCTTTGAAGGTGAGGACCAGAAACTTGAACTGTATCCTCTGGGTGATTAGAAGCCAATGGATTCATGCAATGGATTTGGGGGTGACAAGCGGACCCTGGTGTGGGAGTGGACATATCCTGCAGAGTTCTGGATAATCTACAGCCAACGGAGGGTGGAGTTGGGGAGGCTGACGAGCAGGGAGTTTGCGTAGTCAAGCCTGGATATTAGGATGAGTGTTTTGGAGGTCATACATTTATTACTTGCTCAGTGTTTCCGCAGATTTGTTCTGAATTTACCCCTTTCAATTGCAGGCCTGATCCTCCGGTTCTATTGTTCAGTACAAAAAACAGCTTATCGTGGTCTACATTATCTAATCCCTTTAGAAATGTAAATACCTGAATCATATCGCCCCTCAACCTTCTTTTCCCAGCGTGTGCATGCTCAGTTTAGCTAATCCATCCTCATAGTCCGGTCCTTTATCCCTTCGTTCGTTTTGGTTACCCTCCACTCTTGTATCCTCTCAATTGCTGTGATTTCCTTTTTGTATCATAGTGACCAGAACTGCACACAGTATTCCGAGTGCAGATGCACCAATGATTTAGAAAGTGGCAGGATTACCCCACTATTTTAGCACAATATCGTCCCTTTAATACAGCCCAGCGTCTGATTTACTTTACTCGCTGCTACCGATTGCTTCAATTTATTGTCAATCAGGATCCCCAGGTCCGTTTCATTTTCTGTACACATTATTTTATTTCCATTGAAATAGTAGCCCCTTCCTGGATATTTTGTCCCCATTTCATGCACTTTGCATTTCTCTACATAGAATTTCAATGTCTACAAAATACAATCGATACACTTTACAATATATTCTGTAAAGCGCTTTGTGGGTTCTCAACACGTGAAAACGTGCTATATCAAATGCAAAGATTACTGCATTGTTATAATATAGGGCTCTATAGTCTTGATAGGACATATTTCAGAGGGTATATTACAGAATTATGTGAAGTATTAAATGAGATCAAGAATGTGAACCCAGAACAATACTTTGAGATGCATCAAAGCAGTAATGCAAGAGGACATTAGTTTAGGTTTGCAAAAGGCAATAAAGGTAAGCCTCTATTTAGGACGCTTCTATTTAGGACATTTTGATTGAAGGAACATAATTTTTTAACACCTTTTGATCGATATAGGACACTTGTATTTGTTTTAACTAATCAATTTTTTTTGCGCATGCACAGTACATATTTTGAATATTGCGGTTGCATTTCGCGCGTCCTTTTTTTCCATACACACAGTCCATAGTGTATTCGCGGGTAAATCCAAGCATTTGAACTGGCCAATAGCATGTCGCTACATTATTGTTTAAAACCCAGCTGATTTTGAAGCGACACCACGCCAGGTCAGTATTACAATAATTTTCGAACATTCCCGAGCAACTTCGAGCGATTTACAGTCTCTAATGCGTTTACAGCAAGTCCAGAAGAACCAGCAGTAAGTGAAATGAGCAGCAGTAATACTGCTAGCACCCAGAAACCCTGCAAAGTCATCACTTTAAGACATTGAAATTCCATGTAGAGAAATGCAAATTGGAGGTGATAAAGTGCATAGAGTCTGGCAAAAAAGCTACAGACGTCGGGAGGGCTTTAGGGCTAGCTAGATCAATGGTGGCTACTATAAAACAGAATAAGGACAATATACAGGCAAGTTCAAGGTGTGTTACAGCTACAGGTGCAAGCAGATTAGCAAAACATAGGAGTGATGTGATGGAAAACATGGAAAGAATGCTGAGTGTCTGGATTGAGGATCAGAACCAGCGTAATATACCACTCAACACCCTGGTTATCCAAGAGAAGGCAAAATCATTGTTTGGGGAAGGAGAAGGCTCAGTGCTAGCAGAGGGCGGTTTCAAAGGTTTAAAAGACGCTATGGGCTCCACAACATCAAGATGAGTGGGGAAGCTACAAGTGCCACTGCCACTGTCACACTGCCCGTGTTAAAGTTTGCCAGTCGTGTACAGTACTGTATTAAAGTTTGCCAGTATTAAAGTACAATACTGTACAGTTACCCCAAGTACCCCTTCTTGCCTATGTGTGTTAATTTGTCTGTTTTGTGTGTTATGTTGTGTGGTTTTGTGTGTTATTTAGTGGGTTTAAGGTACAAAAGTTTTGTGAAATGAACACATCTCTGGTAATATAATGGGACCGCATGGGAAATCGCGTTTCTATTTAGGACGTTTCAATCTTGATACAGTTTTTTAGGAACACAACCCCATCCTATATAGAGGTTTACCTGTACACAGTAGAATCCAACAAGCATTTATTTACCCAGAGGGTAATTAACAACTGGAGCTGGTTGCCAGATAGGGTAGTTGAGGCGAGAGCACTTTTCAGAAAAAAACAGCGTGTTGCTGTGATGGGAGGTGACAGAGAAAATACAGATGTTTTTCAGCCAAACCTCTCTTGTGATCTTGGCAAGTCTTTGCTGGAATGTTCAACTGAAGTGAAAGGTCAACATCGGAACTCTTGCAATATCAGTTAAGTTCAATTCCGATATATGATTGGAACTGGGATGAAGTATTAATTACCAATTGAAAAGTAAGGTGAATAATTCATCTTGCTTCTAAGTGTAGTGATTTTGATGAAATGCTCTTGTTATGGGATTTCCCATTATCAGCATAAGATACTACCCATGGTGTCGAGAGGAATGTATTATTCCAAGTCCCACTGTGCAGTTCTCTTGTGGCTGTTGCTTTGAAAGGAGGATCCTTCACTTACAGACCCTAACCTCACTATCATCTCACTCCCTCTTGGGATAATACAATGGAACTACATTTGAAGTGCAAACCCATTACCCAAGACAAAATTGTCTGCTAATACTGCAGCGCTATAGACTCCACAATTTCATAGACTTTGTGGCTATTCAGCCGTGATTGAACACCCTGTGTATGGGAAGCCTCAGGAGAAGTGGACTTAATTAGCTTTCAGCATCAATGTTGCCTTAATTGCTTTCTCAGCAATGTGTTCGGAAACCACAATTAGTCACCAGTGTTGCTCGGTGTATAAAACAGGAATTTTTATTTTAAGCTGCTGAAATATCCGTCCCTTTGAAAGTGCCACTTTTACTCCTGTCACAACTCAAGTGTTCAAGTAACTTGCCGAAAGGAAATCGCCCACATTGTTTTTCTCATGACTAGGCTTGGATTAAATCAGAAAATGTAATGCATAGCAGGTTGGACTATAGGCCATGTTCAGCACTGGGTTTGAATTGTTAGGACAAGGGTTAATGATGGGTGAAATTACTTTTTTTTAACCCATTGAGATTTGCAATTGTGCTTTTTCTTCAAAAATAAATATATACAAAGGTTGTATTTTGTTCAGAGTCAGTCATTCATACTGCCTATGTGTATTACCCGTAAAGTCTTACACACAAACTTATTAACTCCAAATGTTCACTTAGATTGCATATATAGTAGCACCCTGAGAATTATCACTTAGGTGGTGTCTACAAGTCGGGCAGCTTTTATTTTCAGTCATTTCATGAGAGCAAGAAAAGTCCATTCACCGAACAATAATTCAGTAGCACAATTGATGGCTGAACAGTTAACCAGGGAAGGTGGTTGACAGAACACAATTTAAAAAAAAATAGTTTGATGCTGTGATCAGAAATTGGTAGGGTGGAAATTCTGGAGAGATGAGATCAAATGGGCCGAAAGACAATCTTCATCTCTTGTATTCCTGTCAATATTCTGTTTGCACACTTGTTCTGCTATTTGTTTGGAAAAACTTTTTTTTTAATCATCTTTTATGATCTAGGAAAGTATCGAGTTCCAAGGCGCTGTGAGTATGGAAAATATTTTTTTCCAACTACAAGAAATTCACACTAACTCACTACCCAAAACTGGGTAACATAATAACACTCGTAATATCATTGCCTTATCACATCACTGAGTTGTCCCAAAGCACAGAATATACTGTAAAGTGTAGTGACTGCATTTTGTGGGCAAAATGCGGCAGCCAATTTACCATAATGGAAACCACTATTTTATCAGAACTATAATGTAAATATATATTTCTATGAGAGGGGCTTGTATAATAGGTTCTATTCAGGGAATTCATTGATGTATTATAAATAGTAACTTACCTTTGTGAATTTTTAAACAAATACAGTCTAATTTTAGTCCAAGTATAATTTCTTACGTAACACATATTATAACAAAGTTATCATGTTATTTCCCTTTCAAAGAGTTACAAGCTTTACTGGACTTTATTTTCTGTGACTTTCCATTTACACTTTCAGTCAGCATTGCAGCTTGAAGTGCTTTGAGACATCCTCTCGATGTGAAAAGTGCTAAATAAATGTAAATTTGAATTGTAATTATATTCAACTGCATCATATATAGGTGACTGTGGTCATTTACAAAGATTTACAAAGAATTACAGCTGGGATACAGGGAACTTGGCCTAACCAGTCCGAACCAGTGTTTGTACACTTGGCTGCATGAGTCTCCACCCATTCCTTTACTCTCTCCCATACTCTTCTATTCTCCGCTCCCTCGTGTGAAGGTCTAGCTGCCTCTCGAATTGTAATTATCACCTAATTTCAGAACTGCGATCAAACTGTTCCTCTGCGTCATCTTGCATTGGCTTGAGCCAAAAGCTGGCAGTGTTTTAAATGTCTGCCATTGATACTGCTGAAGTCCATATCAGTATCCTGTGAATTTAAGTCCCTGGGGTCTTAGCACGCTGCTGTTGGTATCCTATGCTACGAAATCCCTAGTCAACCTTGCTGCTAAACTACTGGCAGTGTCTCATGAAATTATTTTTCAGACATCCCGTTCCACAATCAGTAGCAATAATAACAGCCATTGAAACTTTTGATCTAGCATTGGGTCCAAACATTGTGCCAGAGGTGAAAAAGGGTTTCAGCTGATAATAATGATAAGATCTGAAATTTCTGACAAAATCTTGAATTGCTCTTCAGTTGGCCCGATTCATTTTCAGACCTGAGAGCATTTGAATCCTGCTTCAATGGGGATACGCTGAAACAGGCAGGTATCTCCAAAGCAGCAAATTCCATTTGTATAGCGCCTTTCAAGTCAGGAGGTTGTCCAAAGATGCTGTACAGTCAGGGATCCGCACCCAAGCTGGGGTTCGGGATAGGGGAGAGTGGAGGTCTGGGTGGGTGGGAGCTCTGGGTCACAGTAGGAGAGTGACCGAAGGCACAGTCAAAGAGAAAGGTCTAGAAAGAGGCACTGGACAGACTGTGGGATGGAGTTCCAGAGGGAGGGGTCAGAGAAGCTGCATGCCTGCTGGCCAATGGAGCTCCTGTGGCTCAGTGGTTAGAGCACTTGTCTTGCAAGCTGGGGAGACCAAGCTGGGGAGACCTGTGTTCGAATCCAGGCAGGTCAGGGCGAAACCTTGGGCAAGTTTCCTTACTCCACACGCCTAATAATAATCCCTCCAAAAAAACCACAATAATAAAATTGGTCATTTCAATCCACGACTATATGTGGGACACTGCTGTGCGCAATTGGCTGCCGCGATTCGCCCACAAATATATACAGTCAATTCACTTTACAGTATATTCTGTGAAGCGCTTTGGGACATTGATAAGATGAAGAAAGCGCTATATCAAATGCAGGGATTATTGTTATTACTATAATGGGAGGGCGAGTGTGGCGGGGGACTTGAAGCAGGCTGAAGCCTACTGAGCGGAGAGTGCAGGCAGGTTGGTTGTGGGGGGTTAGACATTCGTTAGGTGTGGCGGAGCAAAGCCATGGAGGGTTTTACAGGTGAGGTCTAGGATCTTGAATTGCATCTTCTTTGTGATGAGAAGCCAGTGGAGTCAGGTGAAGATGGGGGAGATGGGGTCGCCTGGTGAGGGAGAGGAATTTATCCAAGAAAAGTTGTCATTGCGAACCACATCTGCTGAATCTTTTGATTCAATTGTCCGACAAAGTTGCTAAGAGAGTACAGTCGTTGCACATTTTTACTTAAAGTCACTTAGGTTAGGTTAAGTTAAGTTACTTAATGACAGTGGATGATTCTGTTGTCTGCCCTTTTAGTTCATCTGGCAAAAAATTACCAAGTTAGTTGTTACAATCTGGAATGCACTGCCTGAGAGGGTGAAAAGTGGAAGCAAATTCAATAGTAATTTTCTAAAGGGAATTGGATATTTACTTGAGTAAAAAAAATTACAATGCTCAGAAGAAGGAGTGGAGGACTGGGACTAATTGCATAGCTCTTTCAAAGAACCAGCACAGGCACAATAAGCTGAATGGTGTCTCTCTGTGATGTAGGATTCTATTATTGCATGGTAATTACACTAAAAGTCAAAAGCTTAACCCCTTTCAAGATGTAGCTTCAATAGTGTTCTGAAACTTTTAAAGAGTGAGTAATGCAACAACTATTTGAACATACATTTGCACTTATAGTAAATATCCTGTAAAGTGCTAGGAGATGTCTTGCCGATGTGAAAGGCAGAATATCAAATTTAAGGATTATTTGTTCATACAGCATCTTTCACACAGGGAGAACATCACAGTTTATCTGCTGAGAGATATTGTCGGAACATGAAGCGCTAAAGGCGATGACAATACACAAGAAAAATAATTCAAATTTAAAATAAATAATAAGAAGAAAAATGGCGGGGGGAAAATGAGATTGCATTACACAGATCTATCCAATTTGATAAACATTTGTCATTTGGATTATTCTAAAGAGATACCAGTGTTTATGGCCACAGAACTACTAAAGGAGTTTACAGATTGTTGAGATTTAGAAGCTAATTACCTTTGAGGGTATCAGTGTCTGAATAATCACCTGTGAAGGTACCTCGAGGTGGAAACTCTCTTGTTGGTTGGGTTCTGGGTCAGAGAATACATTTGGAGGATGTGATAAATCAGGTTAATTTGCTTAATTCCATATAATGTACAGTTAAATTATCAGGGATTAGTGTTTAATAAATAAAGCGCCTTGCTCTGGCTTTAGTTTTTCAGCTGTTATACTAAACAGAACTGTTCGCTAAAGGTTCCAAAATCAATGTGATATTCACAAACAGTGGAGAAATATTTCACCTGGGTCCCGATTTACTCTTAATGTAGTATTTTTGAGTGTCCAGATTTGGGAAAATTGTTAATAAATGATAATAAATAATAATTATTAGTAATAATAACTTTGATGCTGTTTTGTTTCTGTAGTTCTTCAAAATTAAGAATTAAGTTCCAAGTAGAATATTTCCCTCCACGGTATTGCTTCACCATGCCATTGTGACCCTCTAAATCCCTACCAACCTGCCCGCTCCCTCCGATCAACAGGCGCTGGCTGGCTTCACATCCCCCAGAGAGCCCTGAGTCCCAAGCCAACACAGTCCAACCAGTGAGCAAAATAAATCGAGTTTACAAATATTCCTTTTTAAAATAATGCTTACGTACGATGTAGCACTTCTTATGTGGGGAGGATGTCTCAAAGTGCTTCACAGGATATTCTGTGCAGTGACTGTTATTTTGCAGGTGAATGCATGCACAGGCACTTTATCACAGCAATGTCCTACAAACAGCCTTGAAGGTAGGAAGAATGAATTTTTTTTACACACTCCGGGATACTGGAAGCCACTTACTTCTCTTGGCAAATATTGCCATGGGAACTTTAACATCTAACTGAACAGACAGACAGTTTAAAATCCTATCGAAATGCGACATCTCCAACAATGCAGTACACAGGCACGGGAGTGTCAGTCCAGATAATGTGAGTTCAAATCCCAGATGGGGTTTGATTCCTCACTTTTGACTCAGAGATGAAAGTGCTATCTGCTGAGCCACACTGAAATCTTGTCGGTAATGGTTGTGCTACTGGCTGTCACGTACCAAAGTTAATTGAACAATAACAATTTACATTTGTGTTAATATCGTTCATTTCAGTGGAATATTTCAAATTGCTTCATACAACTAAACTTGTAGTCCTGAATCCCAACATGGTGGATCAATCCTGCAAGCAAACAGATAGATAAATCAATGACTTATATATTTTATTGAAATTCTCATCTCCACAGCTCGATTCTCAGCCTTTTCAAAATGTATAGGGGTTCCATAGCTGATGAGTATTTTTTTCTTAAGCTTAACAAGAACATTGTTGCCGATGGGCCTGTCGGGATGTAAGTTTTTAATTATCACTTTCTAATTTGCAATCTTCACAGTTGCAGTTCACAGTACTGGACATCTCCCTCAGGCAATTGATGGCACAGTTGCACAGAATTTGTGACATCGGTGAGATGTTTTGTGTCCCATTGAGGCCAAATGTTCAGCATATGCTGCAGATTCCGTAGATATTAGCAGTTCGGCTACAAATGAATTCTAGGGTCTCTGCATCCAAGAACAAGAACTTACTGAAGAATTTGTTATTGAATAGGCCACAGTTACCATAACCAGCTAAATTATAGGAAACCCAGTTATTGACAACACATTATAGAAGGGGCACTGTTCCGTTTGCTCAGCTGGGAGAGTATGACAGGTGAAAAAACATCACAATACTATGTGTACCTAAGTGTATCCAAACCAGATTGAGGGTTCAATGTATGTATTCCTCCTTCATGTGGAGCTCCTGTAGCTCAGTGGGTAGAGCACTCGTCTTACAAGCATGAGATCTGTGTTCGAATCCAGGCAGATCAGGGCGAAACCTTTGGCAAGTTTCCTTACTCCACCTGCCTAATAATAATAATCCATCCAATAAATAACACAGTAATAAAAATTGGTCATTTCAATCCACGACTGTTTGTGGGACACTGCTGTGCTCAATTGGCTGCCGCGTTTCGCCCACAAATATACAGTCAATTCACTTTACAGTAAATTCTGTGAAGCGCTTTGAGACGTCGATAAGATGTGAATAGTGCTGTATCAAATGCAAGGATTATTATTATTATATGAAAATTATCTGGAATAGAATGTGAACTCTCTCCCTGTGGGATGCATTTTATTCGGGTTGGTGAGAGCCAAGGCTTGGAGACCCAAAAACATGTGTTGGGTACTGCTGGAGTTTTTCCAGCTCAAACTGGCCATAGCGAGCACTATCTGGCAAGTTTTTGAGTCCTGCTGATGAGCCAGGCTGCCTGGTCTGTCATCAGCAATGCCCTAGAGTACTGTGGAACCATCTGGCTCTGGAACTGTATCACTGGAACCGCCACAAAGGGTTGACTAGATTCTGAAATTCTGTGCTTTTCAGCTTGTAGCCAGCTCAGCCCCAATCAGACCCTATCCCACCTCCACACTCCCCACCCCTCTGTTTGTTTGTCGAAGTTTTTATCTGTGCATTGTTTGTGTTTACTCCACTTACCTCCCACCTGTCTGGCTGCCAAAGTTATTTGTGGGACTTCAGGGTCCAACAACTGTATCAGATGCAGGAGAAGGATACTGTCATGGGGGGACATGGTAAATTTTGTTATCAAATGAATTCATTGGGCACATGTACCGTCAATGTCATACAGTAATTATTACCAGTAGATAACTTTGAGCTCATATGATATAGTAGTAAAAATTGTCCTATTGTCAGAGCTCTCACCCCTCTAACCGACTGCAATGATTTAAGTGCTATGGCAACCCCTTCCTAATATCAGAACTTCCACCAACCACAGATCTGATAGAGGTTTATAAGATTATGAGAGGATTCAACAGGGTGAATAGGGAAAGACTGTTTCCGCTGGTGGGCGAATCAGTGACTCGTGGTCACACATTTAAAATAGTTTCAAAACAAAGCAGAGGGGAGCTGAGGAGAAATGTTTTCACTCAGCGGGTTGTTCGAATCTGGAATGCATTGCCTGAAAAGGTGGTGGAGGCCGATTCCATAACAGCTTTTAAAAGGGAACTAGATCTTTATTTAGAAAGAGCAGGTCTGTTAGGTTATGGGGAGAGAGCTGGGCAGTGGGATTGAGTTGCTCTGTTCAAAGAGCCAGCACAGGCTAGATGGGCCGAATGGCCTCCTTTTGTGTCGTATAATTCTATGATTCTATAAACACTTGGAGTTTGGTAAGCAGCACTCAGTTTGGTTTGGATACTCTTAAACATGGTGATGGGTTTCCATATGTGTATGCACCCGGCTGATCCAATTTTTTTCTTTCAAATTATGCCTTCCATGCATTTATTATTAATAATAACAATGCTCACAACTGCTGTAACTTCTTTGGGGACAATGTCTCAAAGTGCCTCACAAGCTACACTGTAAAGTTTTGTGGCTTTGTAATTTGGACACAAACACGGTGACCAATGTGTGGACAGCAATGTCCCACGAACAACCATGAGGTGAATGATCAATTTTACCTGAGGGATTGGTGGCCAGGGCTTCGGGGAGTTTAAGTATGAAAATATAGTCTATTATCAGATCCCAGGCATTTTGGCTCAGCACACCTTAACACAAGTAAAAAGGCAAATGAAAAAGCAAACCTGCAAAGGCTGTGAGTCAGCTGTAAATAGACAAGTCTATAAAACCACAGTAAGTTAATCATCATCTGATAGAGAGACCTTTCAGGGTCAGATTTGAAATGTCAACGAATTTTTTCTCTTTGCATTATTTTCTTGCCCGGGGAGGGATTGATCCGTTGCAGTGTACTCGAAGAAAAAACATGTAAATTTATGAAAAAAACCCATATAGACAATAATGGTTGATCAGAATTTAATACTGGATTTCCTTGGGACTTAGCCAATAAGTTTAATGAGGCAACATAAGCAGAATTTGCCGTGAGTTGGCATGAGCCAATATTTTGAATGTTCACATTCTATTCAAGTTAATTAACAAGATCAGATTAATGAGTTCTGTTCTCTTAGGAACTTCAGGTGAAGATTTTGCGATGTATATGTGATATTTAGCATATCGTCAAATCATTAAATAATTAAAGGAGTGTGAGGTGACTCGAGAATAAACAATTGCAAGGACAGATTGGTCTGCAGGACCTGTTTTCATACTACAGTACATATATATTTTGGGGATATATTTGTAATTCTTTGTACTACCCTGACTCAGTTGGTGGGACTCTCTACTCTGAGCCAGAAGGTAATACAGTAAACCCTTGCCGAACGCGACTTTCTTGAGTCCGAATTCGGCTACATACGAAGAAATAGATGCAGCCCTTTTTTGAGGAATGTGAGTAAAATTTGATTTATATGCCCTACTTGCTCCGCACGCATGCTCACTCAGGAGGACGTTGCCAGTTCCCGCCTAAATCCCATGATTCCTCGGCCTCGGACTGTAAACCCCTCTCCAAGTTCACCATCATCATCATCATTCACTGCTAAAGTACAATCAAGGTTGTTTCGTTCATATTTACTGTATTCATTTAGCCTAACACTTCCAGGACCTAAAGGTAAACTAATTTAGCCAAGCTGTGGGAGTGTAAGGTGCTGTTTTATTGACTCTAGTGAGTCAGTGGGAGTGCGATGAGAGGGGAGAATGGCCAGCCGGCTGTAGCCCTCCTCAGTACGCACCTTGCGTTGGTCGGATGTGGATGTGCCTGGAGACTTGAGGTTGGATAGCCTGTGGAAGGATTCCCCTAACCCCTTTTTTCCCATTACTTATTAAGCTGACCGATTTTACCGAGTGCGCTGTTTTCCAGGAATGTAACCCCAGAGTTCGGCGAGGGTCTACTGTACATTCACATTATCCTCTGTGGGGACTTTCAACTCATATGATCTAGGACAATGCTTCACTGCAGTGCTGGGTGCATTGTCAGAGATGTTAAACTTTGATCCTGTCTATCTGTTCAGGTAGATATTAAATGTCCCCTGAGAATATTTAAAATAAAGGAAGTTTCTCCTGGTATGCTAGCCAACAATTCCCCCAAATAAATGGTTGCTCACTTCATGTATGTTTGTGGGAGATTGCTGTGTGCTAACTGGCTGTCACATTCACCTATAAAGTACATAGTCACTTCATTTATACATGGCAATGTCCCACAAAATAACCAGGAAGTAAATGATACCAGAAGAAACTCCCTTCCTTACTGACTAATGCCATGGCATCTTTAACATCCACCTGAACAGGCAGCCAGGACCGAAGTTTAACATCTCACCTGAAGAACAGCACCTCTGAACTTTTATCTTTCTATTGCGTTAAGAACTACTCAATGCCAGTGTCCACCCTTTGTAGGATTGGTGTAATGCGGGCAGACTGTATCTCTTCAACTAGACGATGAAGCAGCACGACAGGTATTGTCTGAAGCCACAGCTGGTGTTCATGCCAGGAACTGGAGTGCTGCCTCAGCTCTGGTTGAACATCATGTATAAATCAAAAAGCTCGAAAAAATGTGGGCTACCAGCAGCAAGTCTGATACAACTATCTGCCAGGCTGAGTAGTTACCTAGAATTATATCACTTTGGGGTGGAAGTTCAAATACCAACCATTACATAACCAGGATTGCTTTCAGCTTGCAAAAGCATCCATTATGGAGAACAGGATTTTCAATCTTAAACACTTATAATAATAATAATAATGATAATAATCCTAGCATTCGATTATGGCCCCCTTTCAAATAAGAATAATGTTCTCCTCTGATACTTATCCATTTTGGTCATAGTGTACGTGTACCCGAAATGTATATTTACTTCAAGAGAATATACGATAAAGGTATTTTGGGTTTCATAAGAAATCCTCTGAAATATTGTCTACTATTAGATGCCTATACTCACAATGGGAATAATCGATTACTGTACTTACTTGTTGGAATTCATGTTTTTGGAGAATCAATACTCTGTGATGGTTGCCTCATGATATGAAGCCTTTCTTTCCCCTTCACTTCTCTGAATATGTAAACATTAGTTTACATGCTGAGGTCTCATTATCATTCTTACTCTCAGGGATTCTTGCTCCAAGTTCCAATTCATCCAACAGTCTGCAGTTAAACGTTTGTCCTGCAACAATTACCCCCAATGCTCCCTGGACTCCAGTGCTTCCCATATCTCAGTGGATTGATTTAATGGTCCTCATCCTGATCTTCAAATCCCTTCAGGATCTAGGACTTTCCTATATTTTTACAATCTCCTCCAATTCCACCCTTCTGATTCTGATCTTACTGCTTGTTCTTTCTCTTTAGGTATCCAGCTCCAATGGAAACACTCTTGCCATCCCTCTGAAGATTGTGGTTTCAAGACTCACATGAGGTCTTTCAACTCACATTCCAGATTGGTATTTCCAAAGTCGTGCATGGATATGCTACATGTGGGAGGTGCCATTCTTTAGATGAGATGCAACGTCAGCCTGTTCAGGTGGACGTTGAAGATCCCATCTCACTAGTCGACAAGAATGTGGCATTTCTCCTGTTATCCTAGGCAAAAACATTGTTTAAAAATTGGTCACTCACATCGTGGGTGTTTGTGGGATATTGCTGCGTATAAATTGGCTGCTGCATTCATCTACAAAAATACAGTCACAACATTATACAGTCAATCCTGTGAAGTGCTTTGAGGCATACTCCCAACATGAAAGACACTAGAATGCACACTATTATTTGGATATTTCGAATTTTACATCGTACTATTGGTGACGAGCCTTCAGCCATTGTGCTCAAAGGTCTACTTTGACCTCATGGTTTTGTATTATGATCTGACATAAGATCCAAGTGCTTATTTCAGCAAGTGTCCTTTACAGGCTGTACAATTTATGTAGATTCTTCTTTCTACAGGAGTCAGGTATGTGCTCTTCTGCAGCTACATTAGGCTGTTAATTTACATTAAATAGCTTCTTGCTCACTGTGAGCTGAGTTAGAACGTTTCTCTTCTTTCTTAGCGTATTCCTCATTTATAATGCGCCTTGGTACGTCCTCTCGACGTGAAAGGCACTATGTAATTGTAAGTTTTGATTGATTTTGATTGACAATAATTAAAAACCATTTACATTTTGTTCCACCACAGAGGAAAGAGAATACAGCAAATACATTTTAACAAGGATGAGGCTAATATTAAAATTTCAAAGAAACTAGCAAAACAAAAGAATGATAACAAAGGAAGTAAAGTAACATGAAAAAAAATGAATGCTTATTTTTTCTTGATTTGACTTAAAAGAAGCATTTCTACTTCAGCCTGTTATTGACTGGATTTGGCAAAGTCAAGTTTACCTTGAACTCTTCCCCATTCAGTTCAGACTTGTAAAGCACATTTCACAATAATTAGCTTTCAGAAGCAAGCTCTTCATTGTTTGAGGATATGGGTATGTTTAAAAAAAAAACTATCTTAATCCAGCACAAACTCCTTCCCCACTGCTTAGGAAGTTCACACTGCAGTAGGCAGCATTGCCCCATTAGTGAAATTCTCTCTGCTGGTGGAGTTACTCCATCTGCTGCTACATGATCTCTTTGACCAGTGGGACTGAGTCCAAAATGTAATTAGAACTTAAGAGTCAATGACTTAAACCTGTATTTTGCATTAAATTATAGCTTCATTTTACACACACTGAATAAGCAAATTATCATGGAATCGAATGCATAAGTCACACAGCTGCTATCCCCGCATTTGCTGATAACATTTTGGGTTGAAAGGATTTAAATGCAAGGATACCCTCTTGCATTTTGTAATCCCAAATGATTCTTATTCACATTACTGTATTCATTATAAAGGGGCCTTGTAAGTTTCGGTATTACTATTTATAATCTGCCATCCTCTCTTCCTTCCCTCCTCCCTCCCTCCATCTTTCCTATTTTTATTTTATTGTTTATTCGATATTGCATTTATGTTTTAGACCCAGACAGCATGTTCAATTCAGCGTTCAAGCTGTTTTTTCAATGATGAATTTTTGAAATAGAGTTCAAATAGAAAAATTCTCACATGGATAACAGATATTACTTGGGATAAACATTTGGATCAAATTAATTTAGATTCCGATCTGAACTCTTTAAAGTGCATGGTCTGAATCTAAAATCTGTTGTAAAAATCCACAATAGTTTACAATATTTTAAAAAGTTTGCAGGGATGTGAAAGAAAATTTTAAATCAAGTCTTAATTTCAAAATCAATTCTGTGTTTGCCCACAAATATACAGTCGATTCATTTTACAGTATATTCTGTGAAGCGCTTTGAGATGTGTAGAAGACAAGGAAAGCACTATATCAAATGCAAGGATTATTAGTATATTATTATTTTGTTTAAGAATAATGGACAATCAGCTATACAAGTTATGACTGGATTTAAGTATTTTCCATAATAATGTACATAATATTACATTGAATCCTTTTCACATTTTAATAATTTATTCCAAAGGCAAATTTAGACATGAGCCACAGTCAATGTGCAACTTTTAACACAAAATAAATAAAATGTGACACTGATTTTGTTACTTTATGCACGACAATGTTCCACAAACAGTCATGAAGTAAATAACCAATATTATTTGGCAGATTATTGGCTAGGAAACCAGGAGTAGCTCCTTTCTCTTCTCAATGATTCTATGTGATCTTAACATAAACTTAAAAACCTTGTGTCTTGTCTCAAGACCCTTCTCTTTGATTGTGCCTTTTGCTGCCCTCCTAACTCTCTCCCACCCCTTCCCCCCTACCCTACACCTCTCCCTTGATCGGGTCCCGACCTGACCGTTCCGCGCCTTGGGACGTCCTCCCGATGCAAAAGGCGCTCTGTAAATGTAACTTTGTTGTTGTTGTTGTTGCTGTTGTATAACACTGTTGATGGTACACCAACAAATTGGCATAATAAATGCATGTAAAGAACAAAGTGTGCAATTATATTCAGTTAAACTGTCTGTCTGTTCAGGTGGACATTGAAGATCCCATATGGCACTATTTAAAGAAGGAAATAGTTTCGTGGCTAACAATCATCAAGTAAAATTGGTCACTCACTCCATGGCTGTCTGTGGGACATCGCTGTGCAGTACATGGCTGCCATGTTGACCCACAAAGCACAATTGTTCCACTTTATCCTGAAGTGAAATGCTTTAGGTTGTCTTCCTTAAGTGCAAGGCGAAATACTAACTGCAAGGATTATTATTATTATTGCTAGAGACTAAAGATTCAGATTCATTTGAATTTTTTACCAAAATTTCGAGTTTTCCTAAACGCAAGAAGATGACACAAAAATTGTCATTTGATTCTGAGTCGTCAGATTTTTTTTTCAAAATTATTCGACATTTGCCGATGTAGAAATGCACAGAATTAACTATTTGCAAAAATTCTGTTATTTGAGCCAAAAAACAACAGTTTATACGGAGCACAGCAGCAACAACAACACCGGCTTGCATTTATCTAAGCAGCATTCATGTCCGATCAAGTCTCAGAATTCTGATAAGGAACTGGCTATTGGAATGGTCGCAAAGGATCGTAATAAATCTGTTCAGAAACATCAGAATTTCTAACCGTTTGCTGAAGACTGGTCACATCCAGTTTTTATGCAAGTTGAGCTGAAGTGTTTCCAAGTTAACATGTTTGGCAGTGGAATGTCAGTGGCGAGCCAGCCCTCTGTGGCAATCTACATAGTCCGGTATCGGAGTCAGTGCAATGCTGGTGGCTGCCCAGTGAGCCTGGCTCATTGGTTTGGAGGGGCAGACGAGTCACTGGGGGCAGGGATTCTTCCTACTCAGCAAATGTTAACTCTGCAAGCCAATGGACAAGCAGAAAGAAAGCTTGTCAGTTCAGTAAACCACTATATGGTTTTAGCTGGTTAGTGTCCAGCAGCACTCAAATGTACACTCCGGAGTCCTCATCCATGCACCTAATATTCTTCATAATTAGCTAAATCAGGGAAAAAGTATGCATTTCATTTCAATACATGGAAATTCCCATATGTTAGTGGATCTCCTAGTTTGGCTTGAATATGCTTAAGTATGGTGATGCATTTCCCCATTTGGCACACACTCAAATGACACAAACGAATGTCTTTAATAAAAGTTGGAGAGTTGCTTTTGTTAACAGATAACTTCCTTGAAGTATGAATCCTGCTTCCCCCGATGTCAGCGTAACAGCTAGGCCCAAAGATTTCAGTGTTATCACCTCTGCTGCTGATCGCTTAGGGGATGTTTTCAAGGGCCCTTCACAAGATAAGTTAATAATTGTTCCACAGTCTTTTTTGATCATGAATTGTGAGTTTTTTTTTGCAGACAGCCTCATTGAAGCACAAAACAAATTATTTCATATTGATAGTGTATCTTCAAACTATTGTTTTTATTAATATGAAAAAGTAGAGTACGGGACTTTTTGAAAATTGCTGAAGGTTAATTCTAGAAAAAATAAACGTCAATATTACATAAGTTATAATTCTTTGGAGAATCGATTAACGTAAAGTAATGGATGCAAAGTTTTGGGTTAATTCAAAATACAATTAGATTTAATGATAGCAGATGTAATGTTTAGAGATGAGCTTTGGTGCTCAAATAGCTTTTCCCTCAGCCATGAAGTCCAACGTAAAATGTTTCCAGCATCTTGGGATGTCATCCTGATGACAAAAGCACTATATAAATGCAACATTACTCACATTTATATAGCACCCTCTGTGCAGTGAAATAGCACTTATATAGCACCCTCTCAGAACACTTAACAGTGGCAGATCCTGACTCCAAGCTGGTGAGGGTGGGGGTGGACAAAACTGTAAGCATGATCGAAGAGAAAGGTTTTCAAGCGGGACATGAAAAAGGGAGAGAGGAGGGCAAAGCGGAGGGATTGAGGGAGCGCCGCTGTTCCAGAGTTTTGGAGCGTAGTGGCTGAAAGTGGGACGGAAGGTACTATGGACGAGGAGGAGGAGGCCAGTGCCAGTTGAACAGAGGTGCTGGGTGATGAATTGGGGAGTGAGGAGGTCGGAGAGGTAGGGAAGTGCCAAGGAATGAATGGATTTGAACAGCAGTGAAGAAGTGGTCAGAAATGCAACAAAGTACAAATTATTGTTGTTGTTGCTGTTGCTATAAAGTTCTATTGAGAAATTAGTGAATTCTACACCTTGAGGTCCGGTAGTTCAGTGGTTATAGTCACTCATCTCACAAGCGAGAGACTTGGGTTGGATTCCAGGCACAGCGAAATATGCGACAATTTTCCTCACTCCACACGCTCTGTTTATCTAGCTATAAATAGGAACCCGGTTGTTAGTCAATTGGCAGATAGCTTTTCCAGGAGTAATAATTTCTTCAAAAAAAAATTGGCCATTTCAATCCATGACTGTCTGTCGGACACTCCTATGAGCAATTGGCTGCCGCATTTCATTCCACAAAATGTACAGTCAATTCACTTTACAGTATATTCTGTGAGGCGCTTTGAGACATCTCAAAGAAGTGACAAAGGCGCTATATCAAATGCAAGGATTATTATCAGTCCTGACGAACGGTTGTAGACCCGAAACGTTGACTCTTTTTCCTTTCTCCATGGATGCTGCTTGACCTGCTGAGTTTCCCCCAGCAACCTTTGTTTTTGTTTCAGATTCCCAGCATCTGAAGTATTTTGTGTTTTGCAAGGAGTATTATTACTGTTAATCTAAAACAGCAGCAAGATATATTTCTTCAAGTAAACATGGTCTTGTTGTCAGGGTCCCATATAATGAAATTCTGTATAGTTTGAAAATAGGTATATTATTTTACTGGTTTATTCACTGTGTGAGGAGAAAAAAATCAATGCCTTTACTTCATCCATACACGGACAACACTGGCAGTTGGCAGTATAATGAGGTTGATCTCCCTGCTGCTGGGACAGCTTGTGAGTGAGGTCTCAGCAATAAAGAATACAAATGAGTTTCTTGAGTAAAACAGTTTGAATCCTATACTTTTGACAGTCCCATTATATAATATGAAAGCTAATCAGCTTTTCTATTAAAAAGGGTCGAACTGCTTTTCACAGTACACATTTTTTAAAGATGACATGTGTTGCGCAACGTACTGTGATACTGCAGATTGCAGAAGTTATGGATTATTCTGTGGAAGGTGCTCATAATTTTTACTGCTATATAGTGGAAAATTAATAGCTAGCACAGGTAGAAATTGTTAGCTGGGACAATTAATCCAATATTACATAGTAAAAATGAATTACTTCAATATCCATTCTGCACTCAATTATTTGTTACAAATGATTACATATGTTATAAAGAGTTGTCTCCTAATACTTTCATAGAGCACCGTATCAAAAGTCATCAAGGTGTCTCAAAGCACTTCACAGGATTTCTCTGTAAAGTCTAGTGACTGTATTTGTAGGTAAAAGTGGCAGCTGGTTTGCAACAGCAACATCCCACAAAGAGCTATGAAGTGAATGAACGATCGATGTTAGGACTGTGTTAATTATAGCATAATAAATTGCTTCATTGGCAACAGGGGTTCATTGAGAAGAGAATTATTTTTTGTGGTAAATGAGAAATAGTGGTCTTGGTACATTTGCCTGAATTAATGCCGAGTGGTGTTTAATGTGTGCCCAGGAGCATTCTCTAATCCGTTGAAAATTTCAGCCTGATCCCTCGAAATAGTATTTCACAGGTCTAGGTAGGGATCACACACAAATGGTTTATTCCTTGATAGAGATAGATAGTGCAGCACAAACACCTCAGAAAATCAATGGCAAGGGGTGTTGTATTTATTTTTTAAAACCAGTCTTTTGTACGGTAACTAATAGTGGCTGAGCTGCATGAATTTGCCATGTAACACACCCAGCACATATGCCATTCAACATCGATGTTACGACTGTATGCTTTGCGAAGACTTCATTCTCAAAACATCTATTCTATTTTTGAGTGACTTGTCAGGCTAGCTGAGGTAGCGGCACTCACTCTTCTGAGTCTGTGAAAGTTGTAGGTTGTGTCTTGGAGCCCGAGAAAACCTATGGCGTGCAATAGGCAATACGTGAGATAAGTTAATAATGAATGTGCAGTCACTTACATTTGGAGGTTGGAATTTGTCATCATAATCCTTGAACCTGATGTAGGAATTGACCACATCATTGAAACGTCTCAAAGAACTTCACAGGATTTTACTGTGCGCTGTACGTCCCACAATATGTACCACAACCAACCATAAAGCGAATGTGAAAATTGCCCAACAATGTCCAAATTGTTTTCTCAATCTCGAGATGTTGGTGATGCTAACATTTATCGATAGTTAAGCGTAGGCGTACGCGTTTTCCTCAAAGCACATTACGTATTACCCTGAGAAGGTGGCAACTTTGTCTTATCTTGTAAGCATTGCTGTAATTTGAATTTGCGTTTGATATTTTGCAAATCACATGATCCAGAAAGCACAAAATGAAGTTTGCAGTTTAGCAATTTGATTCTAGCTTTCAAACTTTGTATTTTCCATTCCAGTATATCAATATATATCTTGTAAAGTGCTGTTATACTGACAGGTTAGGAAAAGAAATTGAATGCAGTTTTCAAGTAGGCTGTGCACTTATGTACCGACAATGATCCATTTACTGTGGGTTTTTTTTGCAGATTATGGTAATAAACAATGGAGAGCTGGAAACCAAGGATAACAGCATACATCCCAGCAGGATCTGTCTTCACTTTCCTGATGGAGGCATCAACCCTGAAACCTCTACACCAAGCTGTGTAAGCTCTTCACAGAATAAACTCTGAAAGTGAATTTGCTATATATTTTGTGGGTGAAACAGTACATAGTGCAAAAGGATTTCAATGTTCCTGCTCAATAGTTCAGAAGTACTTGTTTTGTTGAGTTATTTTTTGCCATGAAATTCAGTAGTATTTTTGTGGTAATATTAGGGCACGTCCAAAAGTGTTCAGTATAAAGTTGGACTACACATTCCACAATAAATGATCAATGTAATCTGTTCACTACTGTATGGTGATATGGACAATAGATTATTGTACAGGTATGTAATTTTGATGATTACTCAGTGGACAATAATGCATCAGGCTGGTTCAGTTGATCATTCTGATTCTGAGTTGGAAATTGTACATTCAAGCCCCACATTTTGGTTTACAACTTGCAACAACAACACAATTACACTTGTATAGCGCCTTTTACATCAGGAGGACATCCCAAGATAGTTACTCCAATATATTAGTTCCCAGCAGCAGAACTCTAGATCTCCATCACCCTAGTCCTTCCCTGGCTCTCTAATGTAGATTCTGCATTGAGGAGTATTGGATTGTTGCAGTGGCCATCCTTTAGATGGATCATTGAACTGAGACCTCAACAGTGTGATATAAAAAATACCATGGTACGATTTAGAAAGAGAAGGGAATTTCTCACTGTGTCTTTCCAAGGCTAGCCATGACCCCATATCAAATTATGTTCTGCCCTCTTACTTGTCAGAATCAAGGCCTGGATGAGCAGTAACTTTCTGAACTGAATGTTGACAAGACAGAAGCATTTCTCTCACAATTATACAGTCAATTCATCACTTTACGGTATTTTCTGTGAAGCGCTTTAAAACATCTAGAAGTCGTGAAAAGCACTATATAAAAAACAAGGATAGTTATTTTTATTATCCATTTGCTCCAGCATCAGCAGCCATACTTTAAGCTATTAGGCCTCAAAGCTACTAATCCCTGTGGCTTGCCCCCTCTTTGTCTCATCTGAACACTTCTTTTGAAGTGTTCCCTGCTGTCACTTCCCCTCTCTCCCTAATAAGTGTTCCAAGATGTTAGTGGTGAGAACAACAACAACAACATAATTACATTCGTAAAGTGCCTTTCAAGTACTGAGGATGTCTGAAGGCACTGAATAGGCAGGGATCAGGACCTGAGCATTTGGGGCAGGGTTGGGATGAGGGAGAGCAGAGGGGGTACATGAGTCATCCTTGAAGAAGGCAACTAAAGTACAACGTGAAGTGATCGTCAGATGAAGTTCGAAAGAGTTGGGGCAGAAAGGCTGAAAACTCACCCACCGATGGTAGGGCGAGTCGAGTGAGAAACCTGGAGCAGACTGGATCCTGCTAAATGGACGGAGTGGGCATGTTTTTAGGTGGTCAGCAGGTCAGAGATGTAGGAGTGGCCAAGGCACTTACAAAGCCTCAAAAGTGAGGATGAGGATTTTGAATTCTATCTCTCTCCTCACTGCAGCCGGGCAAGGGTAAAGATGACTGGGTCATGGTACCTTTCACAGAAACAAGCTGCAGAGTTCGGGATGATCTGTAACTTGTGGAGGGATGAGTTGGCGAGGCCAACAAGGAGGGAGTTTCTATAGTCGAACCTAGAGGTGACAAAGAGAAGCATGAGATATTCGGTGGCCTGAGAGGTGAGTCAGTGGCAGAGTTGTGCAATGTTGCAGAGTTGGGGGAAGGTAGAATGGGTCATGTCACTGATACAGAGGAGAAAGGACAGTTGAGGGTCAAACAAGATGCCTAGGTTCCTAACTGGCTTGGTGAAGTGGAGTGTGCATCCGAGGATGCTGTTGCTGCCAGTGCCTGAGGTGCTGAGGCGCTGACACAAGCCAATCAGAAGGTCCTCAACGTTGCTGACCTTCAGCTGTAGAAAGTTGGCTCTCGTTCAGGACTTGATGTCAGACTTGATCTCATCTAGGGCTTGTCTGTCAGGACGCCAGATGTCTTGGGAGTCTTGGAATCTCCCAACAGAGAAATATAGTTGGGTATCATACATGTATGTAAGACCTGATCCATTCAAGAACAGATTCTTCTAGGTTAAAGTGAGAGGAGAGGTGGTGGAGGAGGATGGAGTGTTCCATGGCATTGAAGTTCCATGGTATACAAATGCAAGTTGCTATTGTAGTTATTGTCACTGCATGGCTATTTGTGGGACATCACTGTACACAAATTAGCTGCTGCATTCATCTACAAAATACAGAGTCACTACACTTTACAGTCTATCCCGTGAAGAATTTTGAGATGCCCTTTGAGATTTCCTCCCAATATGAAAGGTACTATATTTAATCTAATAATTAATTTGTTATATTGCTTGGCGCAATCCGAAGTACAATCTAAATGAAAGGAATTTTTTCACTTTTAACAAGAGTGCAATATTGTACAAGACATTTCTTATTTACATTATTTTTCATATTTGTGGCTTAATATTGACATCAGAAAATATCCTCTGGCAACATCATGATTGAACAACAACAACAACAACAAAATTGCACTTATATAGCGCCTTTCACGTTGGGAGGACGTCCCAAAGCGCTGAATCATAGAATCATAGAATTTTACTGCACAAAAGGAGGCCATTCGGCCCATCTAGTCTGTGCCGACTCTTTGAAAAGAGCAACTCAATCCCACTGCCCAGCTCTCTCCCCATAACCTAACAGACCTGTTCTCCCTAAATAAAGATCTAATGCTCTTTTAAAAAGCTGTTATCGAATTGGCCTCCACCACCTTTTCAGGCAATGCATTCCAGATTCAAACAAGCCACTGAGTGAAAAAATTTCTCCTCAGCTCCCCTCAGCTTTGTTTTGAACCTATTTTAAATCTGTGACCACGAGTCACTGATTCACCACCAGTGGAAACAGTCTTTCCTTATTCACCCTGTCGAATCCCCTCATGATTTTATAAACCTCTATTAGGTCTCCTCTCAACGTTCTCTGTTCCAAAGAGAATAAACCTAGCCTATCTAGCCTTTCCCCATAACTGAAGTCCCTCAATCCTGGTACCATTCTAGTAAACCCTCTTTGCACCCTTTCCAATGCCTTAACATCCTTTCTATAGTGTGGTGACCAGAATTGGACACAGTACTCCAGCTGAGGCCTAACCAAAGTTTTATAGTCAGCACTTCCTGACTTTTGTACTCCATACCCTTATTTATAAAGCCTAGTATCCCATATGCTTTCTTAATGGCTTTGTTTATCTGTCCTGCCACCTTCAAAGAGTCATTAACACAAATCCCCAGGTCTCTGTTCCCTCACACACCTTAAAACTATCTGGCCTATATTGCCTCCCCTCATTTCTTCTCCCAAAACGTATCACCTCACACTTCTCTGCATTAAACTTCATCTCCATGTGTCTGCCCACTTTACCATTTTATCTATATCTTCTTACAGATAGTTACTATCCTCCTCACTATTTACTATTCTCCCAGCTTAGTATCATCTGCAAACTTGGAAACTGTGCTCTCTACACCAAAGTCCAGATCATTAATGTATATTAAAAAGAGCAGTGGTCCCAATACCGATCTCCAGGGGACGCCACTGCACACTTCTCTCCAGTCTGAAAAACAGCCGCTCACCACAACTCTCTGCTTTCTATCTCGCAGCCAGTTGTGGATCCACGCTGCCACTGTCCCTTTAACGCCGTGGACCTCTACTTTCCTAATAAGCCTCTCATGCGGCACTTTATCAAATGCCTTTTGAAAGTCCATATAAACTACATCAACTGTGCTATCCCAACACCTGAAGGATAAATTTACGATGATTTTGCTGCAAGCTTACAAGAATTTAGCTTCAAATTGATTATTGGGAAATAGCTCTGCTGCACATATTCAATAAGTCTCTGAGGCCATCATTAGTTTTTTTTAATAAGGCAGTTTTATTTATTATCTTGAGTAAATTAGAGTTTAGTAAAACATGATAGGAAAAGTCTGAAAGATTAAATAACATTTGTCCCATATGAAACTGTAATGGGATATTGGTTTGGATTATACAGGACCTGGGCATCAATATTGCATTGCTTTAAGCCTGATATAAGATAATTCTCACAAGTGGTTATTGAATCAGGAATCAAGTGGTTATTGGCTCCTATGACCAAGAATGTCTCCCTCCAGATTTAATGTCATGAATATTAATCTCTCTTGTAATGTGAGGTTCTCTAAAATAGTAATCCTTGCATTTAATACAGTGTCTTTCATGCCAGGGGAATGTCTCAAAGTGCTTCACAGGAGATGCTGTCAAGTAGAATTACTTTGTGTTTTGTAGGAGCAATATCCCACAAACAGCCATGAAGTATTTTGAATGTTTCAAATGCAAATCTCATTAATTCCTCTTGTTTATGATGGGTTTTTTTGATGGTTTTATATTTCACATATAAAAAAAAAGTGAAGCCAGTATCTTGCTAATTACTAACTAACACTGTGATGTGCATGTTGGAAGTCCATTGAGCATTGTGACCAATAAGATTGATGTTGGGAAAATGATGCTTTCTGCCTCTAGGGGCACACTTGGGGACCTGTCAATGTGCTAATTATCCTAAAGTTATTAAATCTAATAATATGTTAATTAGCACCATAGGTGTTAATTAATTCTTCACAATCATCTAGATTCACAACAAGAGCGAAACCTCGGACAAGTTTTTTTAATTCCACAAGGCTTTGTTTTCTTTACATTGAATAGGAACCTGGTTTGTTGGTCAATTGATGGATTGCTTTACCAGGAGTAATAATTCGTTCAAAAAAAAATAATACTAATAATAATTTGGTCTGTCAATCTACGATTGTTTGTGGGACACAGCTGTGCGCAATTGGCTGCCGCGTTTCACCCACAAAATAGACAGTCAATTCACTTTAGAGTAGATAGCCATTAAATGAAATAACAATGATTTCTGAGGAATTGTTAGCCAGGACACTGAGAGAAACTCCCCTCTTATTTTGTAATATGTTGTACCCATTGCAGCTACGCTTGCAACCAAATAATTCAATATAGAATGTAGATTCACAGAAAGACTCACTTATTTATCCTTGAAATTTATCCTGTCTTCACCCTAGAATACACAACAAGTCTGCCAACAATAGGGGTAAATGACAGGGAAATCTTCATTAGCAGAGAATTGATGCTAGGGAAACTGTTAGCACTAAAAAGTGATAAATCCTCTGGTCCAGATGGCTTACATCCCAGGTCTTAATAGAGATAGCGTATGAGATAGTGGGGGCATTGTATCTAATCTTCCAAAATTCCTTGGATTCTGGAACAGCCTCTATGGATTGGAAGATCGCAAATGTCACACCACTACGTAGAAAGGGTGGAAAGGAAAAGATGGGGAATTATAGACCAGTTAGTCTGACATCTGTGATCGGAAAAATTTTAGAATCCTTGATTAAGAATGTTTTGGTGGGGTATTTAGGGGAGCGCGATATAATTAGGCCAAGTCAACATGGCTTTACAAAAGGGAAATCATGTTGGACAAATCTCAGAGAATGTTTTGAGGATATTTCAAGTAAACTAGGTAGGGGTGAATCAGTGGATGGAGTCTATTTGGACTTCCAGAAGGCATTCGATAAGGTGCTGCATAAAAGGTTGATCCAAAAGATAGGGGCTTAGGGAATTAGGGGGAACATATTAACATGGATTAGGGAATGATTAACGGGTAGGAAACAAAGAGTCGGGATAAACGGGCCCTTCTCAGATTGGCGGGATGTGACTGGTAGAGTGCCACAAGGATCAGTCCTTGGGCCTCAGCTATTTACCATCTACATCAATGATCTAGATAAGGACATCGAGCTTAATATATCTAAATTTGCTGATGATACGAAACTAGGAGGAAGCGTTAATACCAAGGATGACATTTAAAAAATCCAGCGCGATATAGATAGGTTAGGTGAGTGCGGAGGTAGGTGGCAGATGAAGTATAATGTAGGGAAGTGTGAAGTCATTCACCCAAAAACATCAGAGCAGGTTATTTTTTTAGAATGGGAGAGATTGTAAAGTGTTAGCGTGCAGCGGGACTTGGGTGTCCTGGTACACCAAACACAGAAAGTTAGTATGCAGGTGCAGCAGGCAATTAGGAAGGCTAATAGTATGTTAGCTTTCATTATGAAAGGGTTAGAGTATGTATAGGGAGTCTTGCTGCAGCTGTATAGGGCCCTGGTGAGACCATACCTGGAATATTGTGTGCAGTTTTGGTCTCCTTATTGAAAAAAGAATGTACTTGCCTTGGAGGGAGTACAGCATAGGTTTACTAGATTAGTACCTGGAATAAGGGGGATGAGCTATGACGATAGGTTGATTAATTTGATTCTCTGGAATATAGAAGAATTAGATCCTATAGAAACCTATAAGATTATTAAGGGGCATGAAAAAGTAGATAGTGGGAGATTGTTTCCTCTGGTTGGAGAATCTAAAACCAGAGGTCACAGTCTTAAAGTTGGGGGTCAGCCCTTTCACACTGAGTTGAGAAAAAACTTCTTTACTCAGAGGGTGGTGAATGTATGGAATTCTTTACCCCCAAAGGGCTGTTGATGCTCAATTCTTGAACATATTCAAGACTGAGTTAGATAGATTTCTCATTTATAAAGGGATTAAGAGGTATGGGGATAAGGCAGGTAGCTGGAGTTAGAGTAGAATATCAGCCATGATTGAATGGCGGAGCAGGCTCGATGGGCCAAATGGCCTACTCCTATTTCTTATGTTCTTATGTTCTTATGAAAGGTTTGATTTTCAGTTAGATGTCTTTCTAATTACCAATATGATTGTATCATTGATAATTGCTGGGATGTCCTCCTGACACGAGAGTTGCTTTAAAAATGTGTTCTTTATTTTGTTTCAGCCACCACTGGGCTATGTCTGTGCTCTCTGACGCACGATACCACAGTGTCATGGTCAGATGGTGCATCAGGTTTAACAGCACAAAGGCACAGCGACAACAACAACAACAACAAATTACACTTATAAAGCGCCTTTCACGTCGGGAGGACGTCCCAAGGTGCTGCACAGGAGGCGTGTGACCCGAGCTGGAGGGGAGTGTACGGGAAGGGGTGAAACAGGTAGGGGAGGTTGAAAAATTCGGGGTGGAACAAAAGGCACGGTCGAAGAGGAAAGTCTTCAAACCGGCCTTGAAAGAGGAAAGGGAAGAAATGAGACGGAGGGATTGGGGGATGGAATTCCATAGGGTGGGAGCAGAAAAACTGAAGGCCCGGCCTCCGATGGTGGGGCGGTTCGGGCGGGGGGCTTGGAGCAGGCCAAGTCCTGCTGAGCGGAGGGTCCGGGTGGGCTTGTAGGGGTAGAGTAAATTGGTTAAGTAGGGCGGGGCAAGGCCATGTAAGGCCTTGAAGGTGAGGACGAGGATCTTGAACTCGATCCTCTGAAGGATGGGGAGCCAGTGGAGACGGGCGAGGGTGGGGGTTATATGGTCGCGAAGGTGGGTGCGGGATAATACACGGGCTGCAGAGATTTGGATGACCTGCAGCCTGTGAATGGAGGAACTGGGGAGGCCGACGAGGAGAGAGTTTCCGTAGTCCAGCCTTGAGGTGATGTACGCGTGCACGAGTGTTTTGGCAGCGCAGGGGGTAAGATAATTGCGGAGCCTGGCAATGTTGCGCAGGTGGAAGTAAGCGGTGCCGGTCAACGCATGGATTTGGGGGAGGAAGGAGAGTTTTTGGTCGAACATGATGCCGAGGTTCCTGACTGGCTTTGTGAGGTGGAGAGTACAGCCTTGGATGTTGAGGCTGGCAGCGCCCGATGTGCGGAGGCGCTGGCTTGAGCCAATCAGGAGGGCCTCGGTCTTACTCACGTTCAATTGGAGGAAGTTGTCCCTCATCCAGGACTCAATGTCGGACAGACATGCTGTCAGAACGTCGATGGTCTGAGGGTTGAGGGATGAGGCAGAAAGGTACAGCTGGGTGTCGTCCGCATACATGTGGAAATTTAACCCATGTTTGCGGATGACATCGCCCAGAGGGAGCGTATAAATGGTGAAATGGAGGGGGCCGAGGACAGAGCCCAGAGGGACGCCGTGAGAAACTGTGCGGGGGTTTGAGGAGAAACCGTTGGAAGATACAAAGTGTAAACGGTGGGTCAGGTAGGAATGGAACCAGTCAAGGACTGTGCCTTGAAGGTTGAGGTGGGAGGAAAGACGTTGGAGGAGGATGGTGTGATCGACTGTGTCGAACGCAGCAGACAGGTCAAGGAGGACGAGGAGGCAGAGGGAGTGCTGGTCACAGGCGGTTAGGATATCATTTGTAACCTTAACCAGGGCAGTTTCTGTGCTATGAATCGGGCGGAAACCTGATTGGAGGGGTTCAAGGAGTGAGTGAGTTGAAAGGAAAGAGCGGAGCTGGGAGGCAACCACTCTTTCAAGGACCTTGGATAAAAACGGGAGGTTGGAGATGGGTCGATAACTTGATGGTTGCAACGCATCAAGGGAGGGTTTCTTCAGGAAAGGGGTGATGGTGGCTGTTTTAAGGGAGGTGCCTGAGGAGAGGGAAAGGTTAATGGTGTCAGAAATGAGTGGGGCCAGAAGGTGGAGCTGTGTGCGGAGGAGGGGGGTGGGGTCCAATGAACACGTGGTGGGTTTCATGGAAGTGATTATTTTAGTGATTGAAGACGGGGAGGTGGGGATGAAAGTATGAAGGGGGGGTTGGGTGAGGGTTGAGATAACGGATGGAGGGGCGGAGGTGGAGGAATGGTGGGGGTAGGAAACCGTGGAGTGGATTCTCTCTATTTTGGACTCGAGGAAGTCCAACATCTCCTTGCAACGTTCGTTTGAGGAGAGGATCTGCGAGGTGAGGCGGGGGTGGGGGGGGGGGGCGGAGGAGCTGGTTGGTGATGGCGAAGAGGAGGCGGTGGTTGTCCTTCACTTCCAGGATTATCCTGGAGTAGAAGGCTGATTTGGCGGTGGCTAGGGCGGAGTGGTAAAATTTGATGCGGACCAGCCAGATTTGCCGGTGGACCGTGAGGCCAGATTTGAGCCAGGTGCGTTCAGCTGCTCTCACTTGGCTTTTGAGGGAACGGAGGTGATTTGTGTACCACGGTGATGATCGGGAATGGGAGACGGTTCTGGAGGTGAGGGGGGCCAGGGTGTCGAGGGTAGTGGAGAGGGTGTTATGGAGGGCAGTGGAGGCGGAGGATGGGTTGGTGCAAAAAGAGTGCCACAGGGGGAGGAGGTCGGAGTTTTCGAGGGCAGAGGTGAAGGTTTGAGGGGGAATCTTCTTCCAGGGCCGGTAGAAGATGGTGGTGAGTTTGGAGGTGGAGGGGGGAGGGATAGAGGTGTTGAAAGAGATGAAGAAATGGTCTGAAATGGCCTTGTCTGTGATGGTGACGCCAGAGACGTTGAGGCCTCGGGTGATCACCAGATCGAGCAGATGGCCATGGGTGTGGGTGGCAGTGTTAATGTGAAGGTAGAAGTTGAAAGACGAAAGTAAAGAGGAGAATTCAGAGGAAATGGGGCAGGAGGGGGTGAAATGGAGGTTGAAGTTGCCAAGAATGATGAGGCGATCAGAGGAAGCACAGAGGGAGGTTAAAAGTGAAGAGAAATCTGAAAAGAAAGTGGGGGAGGGTTTTGGGGGGCGATAAACTAATAGGATTTTGAAGGAATTGTGGGAGGAGTGAGAGAGGGTGAGCTGTTCAAAAGAGGGGAAGGAACCGGAGGAGTAGGGGGATAAGGCGAGGGATGTCCTTGAAATGAGGGCCACACCACCACCACGATGGTTGGGTCGAGGGGCATAGTGGAATGCGTAATTGGGTGGTGTGGCTTCAACGAGGGGGAAAGTGTCGCCTGGGGTGATCCAAGTCTCTGTCAGGGCCATGATGTCAACGTTCTCATCAAGGATGAGATCGTTGATGGCCAGGGTCTTAACTGATCTACTCTCCCCCTACACGCCCACCCGGACCCTCCGTTCAACAGGACTTGGCCTGCTCCAAGCCCCCCGCCCGAACCGCCCCACCATCGGAGGCCGGGCCTTCAGTTTCTCCGCTCCCAACTTATGGAATGCCATCCCTCAATCCCTCCGTTTCGCCTCTTCCCTTTCCTCTTTCAAGGCTGGTTTGAAGACTTTCCTCTTTGATCGTGCCTTTAGTTCCACCCCAAACTCTTTTACCTCCCCTTCGTGTTTCACCCCTTCCCAAACACTCTCCTCCCAGCTCGGGTCACACGCCTCCTGTTCAGCGCCTTGGGACGTCCTCCCGACGTGAAAGGCGCCTTATAAATGTAAATTGTTGTTGTTGTTGTTGTTGTTGCAGACAGAGCGGACATTTTGGAGGCCGATGCGGAAAGATCAGTTGGCCGAGGGGTGTGAGGGGGGGCTGGGATGGTCGGCTGGGACGGTGGGGATCTGGATAAGGGAGGAGAGGTTGACCCCCCGGGTTTGTGTCCGGTGGGGCTGGCGGTGATGGTGGGGGACAGGGCACTTGGTGTGGCTGCTGTTGGACAACCAACGCCGAGTGCCACGGTGAGCCCGACGGAGAATTCCAAAACTGGAACAAAAGGAAGTGGTGGGAGAGTCGAGCAGGGACAGTAGGCAAGGAGGGCGAAGAGAGAGAAGGGTAAAGAAGGAATAACGAAGAGGGGGGGTTGGGGGTAAAAACTTGAGGAGGAGGAGGGAAGCTCGGGTCATGGCGGCAGCCATATTGCGCTCGCGGGAAACCAGGGGCGAGGGATCAATGGGGCGGCATCATCCCAAGGGATGTGAGGCCGCGGCTGGGGGACGCAGAGGCGCTGTGGTCTGGAGCCTGGCCGAGACTGAGGCCGAGGCTGGGGCTGTGGGTCTCAGGGCTGGTTGCCGGGGCTGCGTGGGCCCAGGCCATGGGTCGCCGGATTGAGGCGACATCTTGACTCGGTGGTGACCAAGCATAACTGCAGTGAACAATCCAAAACAGAAATCCATTTTAGGTCATGCTTCATGAACAATATCAAATATGCCCATGTCACTCCCAGGTGCAAGACCTTTCCGATGTGGTATAACTGAAGTCTCTACATCAATTGGTTATTCAGATGTGCCTTATTGCACACTGGGACGGATGGACAGACGGACCAGACATTGTTATTTTATCAGTATAGGTAGAAGATGGTTCCAAAGGAATCTATAAAGCCAACTTGTCTGTGTCTGGATGTAATGTCTCATCTAAAGGACGGTAATTCCAACAATACTGCATATCACAAGTACTGCTTTGGAATGTCACAACAGTCATAGTTTTCGCTCCCCGATTTGTCAGAAGTCAACGCAGCAATAAATTAATGCTAATGTTCTGGAAGTGCAAACTGTCTTTCATGTAGAAAATCCTTAATCAGAATACAGCCTGAACAAATAAGTATTTACGAAGGGAAATGCGGCAACCTCAGGTTAATGCAAAGTGACTTACTGTTATGAAAAAAGCCTGTTCAACAAACATTAATCATTTTAATATTGTGATTGCCTTGAAGCAATCGCTTATAAACGTTATTCAATATGATTAAATAAAATTAGACCTTTCTTTTCCTCAGACACACCTGCCACATTTAGAAACCAATGGATATGTTTAGTTTGTTGAAAAACAGAAGAACCATGGATCAGCTGGAGGCATTATAATCATTAAGGTCAAAGAAAAAGTCTGTGGAAACGGCAAAAGAAAATAAATATCATGACAAGTTAATAGAATGGACCATTAATAGGTTGGGTCACTATTTTAGCTTGCTGTTAGCTTTCTTTTCAGTGTGAAATTCCCTGTAATGTAGCAGATGCTACTCAATTTATAGGCAAATTGGGAATACAGAATTGAAAGTCCTATGTGTAGAAGGTCTCAAGGAGAAAGATATCCTGCAGGAAGGGTACTTGACAACCTGATGACCTTAAGTTTCTTTTCCATCTATTATAGGAATGGGTTTAGAGGGAATGTTTTAATTACTGTTCCTTTGACATAAGATCATATATATTTTTTGGAGGTGAAAGTACTACAAGTCGATTGAACACAGCAAATTGTTTCCAACTGTTCCAGAAAAGCTTCCAAATTGGAGTCTAAAATGCAATGATTTCAAATGGGGTAGTGTAATAAGTCCACATCTTAGCTTTGTCTGTAGCGTGCTTGCCTTGCGAGTGAGAGGACCCAGGTATGATTCCTAGGCAAGGCGAAACATTAGGCAGGTTTCCTTACTCCGTGTACCTCTGTTTACCTAGCATTAAGTAGGAACCTGGTTGTTTGTTGATCGGTGGATTGCCTTCTGGGGATAATAATTGCTTTAAAAAAGGGAGAAAAAAGAATTTGGTCACTCAATCCACAACTGTTTGTGGGACACTGCTGCCGTATTTCGTCCACTTTTCAGTATATTCTGTAAAGCACTTTGAGGTGTCTTGAAGGAGGGATAAGGCGCTATAACAAATGAAGTATTATTACATGAAATAAGTCACAAATGGGTCATTCATTTGAGTTGCAAAGAAGGACTTTATTCAGACTTGCAATATTAAAGCAGACTGTACTGGAGAGCAGTTTCCATTGTGAATCTGAGTGACGTCTTGTTACCAGAAGAAATTCCCATTTTCCCACATTCGCCAACATAATTTACCGTCACTATACCCTATCCTGTGAATTGCATGGAGGCACCCTCCCAATGTGATAGGTACCATTCTGAATGCAAGGATTATTGTATTTTATTTATGTGCAATTTAGATTTTTTATCAAGGTCGGGACAAGGGATTAAAAATAGTGCCTAATGCCAGGATCTGATAAAATGACACAATAGATTTGATGGACTGAGTGATCTGGTCATGTATAACCCACTTGAAATCCACTTGAAATCACTACTTTTCATACCCCAATGTACAAATTGTAATTTTGAAGCTTGAATTTTCTTCTTTTATATGGCCACTGATGTGCTCCCAACTCTGCAGAACAAATCATAGGCATGGAAAAGGCCATTTTTGTTTGCTTGACTCAAAGGACGCAGTTTGCTTTGCTTGACAGAATTGGAAAATAGCAAAGTTGGATAGCTCTAGTTAGATGTTAAAATGCACACAAACTGTCCAATGGACTTAATGGTCTGCTTCTGAGCTGCTATTTCTATAACTCTATGGTAATGAAGAATAAACAAATAATGCATGAAATGGTACACTATTTTGTACAAATAATAACTTTCATGCTGGGCAATGATCATAATTTAAATAGGTAACTATGAGCAATATTACGTTTTGTACAATATATACAAGATACAATGTCATATGGACAGTGGTAGCATTAGATCTAGAAAATGGATGTCAGCTAATGAATTATTTGTTGAAAATATTTAGAATAATTTATCAGTTGTATCGTTTTTTCGTACTAGATTTTAGTAAATGAATTTTATTAGTAAAACAGCTTGTATGTATATAAATTAAATGTGTTTGATTCATTAAAAAAAATCCTCCCACTGACATATGTCTCTCTGCCTTGGTCTCTGGCCTCATTTGCTGAGGTCCATTTTCATTCCGGGAAATATTAAGTGCAAGTTGGCAAGAGCAAAGGCCTTATGGTCTCCAAAGTGTGCATTGGAGTAATCCTGGAGATGAACCTGTCTGCCACAGGCATACACAACCAATAGAGGGTGCTGTATAGTGGTCTGGATAAGAAGCCTTGCCTGGTGTTCCTCTCCCTCACTCTGGCAAAGTTGGACCATTTTAGCCTTATAATGTAACCTCAGCTGAGATCAGCCCAGACCAGACCAAGGATTCAGATTAGCAAGCTTTTGATCTATAGGTACATCTGCTCTATCAAATGCAAAGATTATATTATTATTATTTATTTAAACATTCAGTTCCCCCGAGAGGTTGTTGAAGACACATTCAAGTTGTGGAGCTGAACGCACAACTTTCCGTCTCAGAGTCAATCGGTGATGTGCGGTGGGTACAACGACAGGGCAGGCACATCTCTCAGTCGATACGAACTTTTGGGGGCATGGCGTCATGACGTCGTCACAAAGCCACGCCCCCCTCCCCCCCCCCCCCCCAAGGCAGCAGCAGACTCTGCCTTTTTCCCAGCCGTTTTTTTTCCGCAAATACGCACGCGCGGAGATGGTATTTCAACGTGATCTGATTGCCACGGATAGGAAGAGGAAAGGCAGCGGTAACACGTGCCTATTTCACCCGTTGCTGAGACGCTGAGAAAGAAACGCGCATCGGAACCACATTCAACTCATTGGGTAAAAATATAAACCATTAACGAATCACCTGCAATTTAAAGTTTTTATTTCATAAGGTAGGCACTGCCTACCCATCCTACCCTGTCTGCACGTCCATTGAGTCAATAGTGTTACCAGTTGAATCAGGATGACATACATGTAATGGCAGTTGCTTTTATGTAACGCAATTGTGATTCCCAGATGGTTAAATAATGCTACTGTCAGAATCATCTGGCAGATCAAAGGACTGTAGTTAATTTAGAAACTCATTCTGACCTCCGTTCCTGCAGGTTTTCCATTGGTGGTTACTCAGTAGAAATCAGGAGCAGAAATCATAACTGATTCAGTGCCTTGGGACATCCTCCTGATGTGAAAGGCACTATACAAATGTAATTTTTGCTGTTGTTGTGGTTGATTTCTTTCTCCCTGTGGTTCAGGGTCATTGATATCAATGGTATTACCCTTACAAGATATGCGCTCACCACACTTTGGAATGAACCCTGTGAAGTGCATTGAGTCATATCAACAAAGTGATCAACACTATACCAAACAGAAGAAATATTATCGAAACACAAAATACTACAGATGCTGGGAATCTGAAACAAAAACAAAGATTGCTGGGGAAACTCAGCAGGTCAAGCAGCATCCATGGAGAAAGGAAAAAGAGTTTTGGGTCTATAACCCTTCGTCAGGATGAAGAATTATTATTACTGCTGCCATGGTTGAGATTAGCTAACTCGGATAAGAAAGAAACCTTTAATCCTTTGATATTCCCATGAGTAGTGTTTGTTTACCGTTTCTCAATATGTAATATAAATCCAGAGTATCTAAATCCATGCATTCCAGTTTTATACAACGGATGTACTATCAAAGTTCTTGTCTAATAGGAAATATTATTCAAAATCAGTTCCTTTATTCCTTTACCTAATACTGTATTCTTGTTAAACCACTAATATGTTTGCCTGCAAAGTCACTATGTTTTGCAGTAAATTCTATGAAGTCCTCCCACCACTGAAGCAAGAATTACTATAAATACTGCAACATTATGTATCGTATGAACAAAGGTCTATTAACAACGGTCCTGATGTACAGTTACAAATTCTCGGGTAAATCCCAAGACACGTTTGTGCTGAAAGCCTGGAGAACATGAATATTATAGCATCTCCTAAAATGAGATACATTTGTCGGTCTGCACATTGTTCCTCTGTGAATTGCGTTTGATATCTGATTGTTTAGGTAGAAGATAATAATAATCATAAAAATAATAACAATCCTTGCATTTGATATAATGCTTTTCACGTCTTCTAGATGTCTCAAAGTGCTTCACAGAATATACTGTGAAGTGAATTGGCTGTATATTTGTGGGCAAAACATGGCAATAAATTGTACAAATGTGCCACAAACAGTCGTAGATAGTGACCACATTTTATTTGGAGGAATTATTACCCCTGGAAAAGCGATCCACCAATCGACTAATGACTGAATTCCTACTTTTTGCTGGTAAACAGAAGCGTGTCGAGTAAGGAAACATGCCCAATATTACACTCTAGTGGGAATCAAACCCATGTCTCTCGATTGTGAAGCAAGTGCGCTAACCACTAAGTTACAGAATTCCACAGAAAGATGCAAAGTACTGAAAGAAACAGTAAGTCAAAGCAGAAATAGATCCAGAAGAATTGATTGGTTTTCTTCCTATCGCAATAGCTAATTTGACACTATTCATCCATTAAGAGTGAGTGTGGATGAGTCTAAAACTGTGTCAACATTTTTTTATTCAAGTAACACTATTATGTCTGAAACAATGACTGTCCAGTGCTTTGGGATGTCCTCCTGATGTGAAAGGCGCTATACAAGTGTAAATTTTGTTTTCGTTGTTGTAGTAGATGCGCCATTTGTGGTCTTTAAAATAAGCAGGTTTCTCAAATAAACCAAAACTGCTGTTTTACTAACATAGTAAATTTAATTTAATTAAGCACAAATGCTAAGGTGCAAAAACTTTTTAAAAAATGGTGGATCACGCTTGATTAACTGAAAGACTTCCTCCTCTTCCTATATTGTGTTTATTGCTTAGTTCTAGAGTTCAACATGCAAGCTTTTCCGTTATGCAGTAAAATTTGGATAAAGTTAAATATAATTCTGTGACCATGTGAAGTAAACAGTGAAAGAATTGTGTTTCCAGTTGGGCTGATTATGATTTTGGGATCAGAGACCAAACAAGGGAGAGGTAGACAAAGTGACCATTGGCATCGTTGAAGGGGTAGATCTTTAAGTAGAACTGTGATGGAGGGACAGAAGAAGGATAATTCCAGAGGTTATTGGCATTGAAGCTAAATTAAAATAATATCTTCACCATTTCATTTTTGTAGTTCAGCATTAATATCACAATTACACTATTCCTGATATTTGACAGCTTTACTACTGTAACAAAGTTTTTTTTTATACCATCACAGTGCATAAGATGAAAGCTAACAATAACAATCCTCCCAGGGAGATGTTGTAAAGGTTTAACCAGCTTCAAGCAATGCCTGAGATTAGAAGAATTGTGTTCCCCACAGAGTAGTTAATAAGTGTAAGACACTTCCAGCAAAGTAACTTAAAACTGTTTTAATTAACTCCCTACTTACTGTTCAGTGACTCCTACAGAAAAGTCTGTGTGCTTGGATTCATTGCTCTCGCTGAAAAGCTTCCAGTTGCTTGTCCAGCTCGGACTGCCATACCCATTAGGACTTTGGCTTCCAAGGTTGACTGGAGTTGATTGGGAAAAATCTATGTTCCTAGCATGCACAGCCCCTTCAAGTCCTGTTAATGAATCAGGTTGGTTAGTTCTTGTAACAACAGTGTAAATATTTAGATATTGCATGAGTACTGTGATCTTCTCAACAATCACGTGTAGGATTAAGATGAATTTACATAGGAAGGAATAATTTGTTTTTTTTGATAGACACAGAAAATGGCTGAATTCACCAATTTGCTGAGTTTTGCATGCTCTTAAATGCTACATAATTGGGGTAAATGTAGAGTCATGAGGAAAAGTGCCTTGGGACGTCCTCCCGATGTGAAAGGCACTCTATAAATGTAATTTTGTTGTTGTTATGGTTGAATAGATTGCCCGAAGAGTGCCAATGTTAGGTCGGGATCCGAGCAGTGGGGAGTTGGTAGTGGGAGGGAGAAGGAGAATAGGAGAGGGGGGAAGAGTTAGGAGGGCAGCAGAAGGCACGGTCGAAGAGGAAGATCTTGAGACCGGCCTTGAAGGAGGAAAGGGAGGAAGCAAGGCGAAAGGATTGCGGGATGGAGTTCCAGAGTGTAGGGGCAGAGAGGCTGAAAGCCTGGCCGCCGATGGTGGGTCGGTTCGGGCGTGGGACATGGAGCAGGCCAGAGTCCGCTGAACGGAGGGGACAGACTGGCTGATAAGGAGACAGCAAGTCCTGTACAAGACTACAGGATAGCAAGGAAGAGGGACAAAAAATGGGAAACAAAATTGACGGGAAAGAAAAGGTTTCCAAATTCTACCAAATTTCAGATGATCTTAAAAATGAATGGTTTTAAGGCTAGGACCATGAGATATTTTTGAATTTAGCAGGTGTGCAAAGCTCTTCTATTTTTGCACAAGTGAGGAATTTCTCACTTTGGTGCCAGAGGAGCCCTATCTGCTAGTTGTGTGATCAAACACAGTTAACACTGTGGTCTCTTACTGTGTTACAAAATTCCTACACGTTTCACTGATAATCCTGAATGTTAGTACCAGAACACTGAAGGTACTAAGATTGATTTCACAAACTCCTGAGAAAGGCAAGCTGCCAACAACCACATGAAAATTTAAAAAAACATTAAAAAAATACAATTGAATTGAAGAAATCTCGGACTCTCCCATTAATGGTGAATGCTTTCTGTTTCTAGCAATCATTAGTCATTTTTACAAAACCTCTGCCCTTGAAGCCATTGTCTCCAGCTGCACCATGCTGTTCAGCCACTTTATATTAAAACATGTCTAGAATATTAAGAAAGAATGCTGCATATTATAAAATAAGATTTTCATGACTACTCTACTTCCAGAACAGATGAATATTCATTCACTGAGCAGAAGTTATGCATTTATAAAAAAGATTTGTGAAATCAAAGGGAATATTTTAAAGCTCTTGGTGTATTGTTCAGAAATAACTTTTGGTTTGTTCACCTTGAACATACAGTCGAACGCGACTTTCTCAAGTGCGAATTCGACTATAGGCGAAGAAATAAATGTGGCACTTTTTTGCGGAATGCGAATGAAATTTGAGTATACGCACTGGCTGGCCCTGCGCACATGCGCACTTGGGAGGACGTACCAGCTTACCGAACGCATTTTTAGTTTTCTGGGAACGCAACCCCTGCGTTCGGCGAGGGACAACTGTGTTTGTTTCTACGAGCAAAACCTGACGTTGCCATTGCCGTCAATTCACGATGATGAGGTGAATTGACACGGAGCAAAGGAGGAGGAAATGAAGGGGAATGAGTGGCAACTGTAGGTCTGGTTGAATATGTAGGTTTCTAAAAAGAAATTAGGAGTGAAAATTGTGACATGAACTGAGTGAAAATTGAGAGTGAGACCTCAATTTTGCTGGTTAGTGGGACATTGGTTTTACTCCAGTAGGTTTTCTTTGGTTAAGCAAATTCGGGAATAACCATGAATATAATGGAATTGACATGAGAAATGCCAAATCAATATTGTCTCTGAATATAAGAAAGTGCGTGTGAGTTCCTTCTCCCTCACTCTCCTCCATACTACCCACTCTGCTACCTTCGATGCCCTTGCCCCCCTTACCTCCCGAATTGCCTCCTACTCACGAACCTTACCTTGGTTCAACAGCCACCTCTGCTCCCTCAAGGGTCAGGTGTGGGCTTCTGAACTCACCTGGCTCAAATCTGGCCTAACATTCCACTGGAATATCTGGTTGGACCACACCAAAACTTATCGCTCTACTCTTGCCTCCGCCAAATCATCCTTCTACTCCACGATAATTTCGGAGACTAAACCCCGGGCTCCATTTCTCCACAACAAACCGGCTCCTTCATCCACCTCCCCCCGCGGCAACCTCCATGCCTCACCTATTCTCTCTTCTAACACCCACTGTGAGGAAATGGTGGATTTCTTTGAGTTCAAGATCAAAGGAATCCATTCAGCTGCCTCTGCCCTCCCGACTGCCACTTCTTCCCCATCTCCCCCGCCAACACTCCAACTCCTACCCATTCTCTCCTTCCACACTTTCGAACCTGTCTCTGTCATCACCAGTATATCCTCCATGAAGTCCACCACCTGCTCCTTTGACCCCATCCCCACACCCGCTCCTTATCTCCCAGCTCCACTTCCTCACCCTACCCCCCAAAACAGCCATCATAACTGCCATCCTCAAGAAACCTTCACTCGATGCATTCCTGCTGTCCAATTACCGGCCCATCCCTAACCTACCTTTTCTTTCCAAGGTCCTTGAAATAGTCATTGCTTCCCAGCTTCGCATTTCCCTCTCTTCCTACATCCTTCATGAGCCCCTTCAATTGGGCTTCTGTGCTGCTTTCAACACGGAAACTGCTATGAGCAAGGTCTCAAATGACATCCTGTTCATCTATGACCAGGGTTCCCTCTACCTCCTCATCCTCTTTGACCTCTCTGCTGCCTTCAACACCGTGGACCACTAAATCCTCCTCCACTGCATTTCCTCTCACCTCAACCTTCAAGGTTCTGTCCTTGACTGGTTCAGATCCTACCTCTCACACCGTCTCCACATTGTCTGTCAATGGTTGCTTTCAAACCCTTGCACTATCTTGTGCAGTGTTCCTCAGGGCTCTATCCTCGGTCCCCTCTTCTTCAACCTCTACTTAGTAGCATCATCTGCTGACATGGGGTAAATTTCCACATGTATGTGGATGACACCCAACTCTACCTATCTGCCTCCATCCTCAATTCCAGGATTACTGCTGACCTGACAGACTGCCTGTCAGACATCAAGTCCTGGATGAGAGACAACTTTCTACAGCTGAACATCAGCAAAACCGAGCCCTTCCTGATTGGCTTGCGCCAGCACCTCCGCACCTGAGGCACCTCTAGGCTTGACTACAGCAACTCTCTCCTTGTTGGAATCCCCAACTCTTTCCTCCATAACCTGCGGGATCATCCAACACTCTGTAGCTTGTGTCCTTTCCTGCACCGGACTTCACAATCGCGAAACCTCCACCCATGCCTGGCTCCACTGGCTCCACTTTCCATGGAGGATCAAATTCAAGATCCCTGTCCTCACCTTCAAGGCTCTCTACGGCCTCACCTCACCTATCTGTCTGACCTGCTGACTCCCTAACAACCTGTCTTCTCCCTCTGTTCAGCAGGCTCCAGCCTTCTCCACGGTTTCCACTCGCCCGGCCTTCAGCGTCTCTGCCCCAACAGTTTGGAACTCCATCTCGCAATCCCTTCACCTTGTTCCCTCTACTTAGGCCTCCTTTAAGGCGGTTGCAAGACCCTCCTCTTCAACCATCAGTCGCCCTCCTATCTCACTGCCCTCCATCATGCACCACCACCCCCCCTCCCCCACCTCCCCACTCGGGTCCCAACCCCTGAATGTTGAGCGCCTTGGGACGTCCTCCCGAGAGTGAAAGGCACTCTACAAATGTAACTTTGTTGTTGTTATTCCTGAATCTACAGTAACAAATCGCACTTTCAAAATCGGCATCATGGCTTGCTCACTTGTTTTGTTTGAAATGGTGTAAGAGACCATTACAGGCAGCGTGCAGTGTGCAAAACCTCTCGTGATATTCTAGAGGACCAGGTCCACTGGTACTTACTCCTTTCCCTGGAACTATTTATTTTAATACAAGACTGCTACAAGGTAAAATGATAGAGCAAACTAGATAAAGTGTTTGGGCATTTTGAAAAATCCTTCAACTAGATTAAACTGCATAAAGCAGAAAAGCTTACAGTCAGACAATTATCAGTTTTCTGGTATTTGCAGCATTTGAAACGCCCTAAATCTTTTGAAATCATCAAATGTTACTTACAGACTGTTTTTATTCTAGTGTAGCTTTGCAGTACAGTTTACATTAAGGGCCAATGAAAGGGGATCAAAATTGTTTTTTTTATGGTTTCCGCCAGAGCCCCAAAAATGATGGATTTTTAGATGTTGTGACAAATTTCCCCTCCAGACTGACTTGCTCTGAAATAATTTTCCTGGCAGCACCAAATGATAAGTGAGCCTATTAGGGTAAAGAATGCAATCTGCAGAAATAGCTACTGCAGGGCTGGGGTCACAGGAGCATTAGCATGTCAGCTCGCGGCAATTCATCAGATTTATTTAGCTTGTTTGTTGGGTACCGAGATTACGGAGAAGAAAAAGGGTCATATTTCATCTTACACGGATTCATAGTTATTCCACAAAATCGGTTCAGAAGCGTCATTTTTTGTGAGTGTGGGTTTGAAACATTGCAAAGTAGCAATGAAACAGTCATTTTCAGGGTGAGCAAAGTACAAATACATCTTCATTTAAGAAGCGGAATGCCACCTTGTACAGTGACAGAATCCCTTCTTCTTTTAAGGCTTTAATTTAGATGTAGAAGAGCTTCAGGAACACCTCACCTGTGAATTAATCTTTTTCACAGAGAGAAGGCAACGTATTGATAATAGAATTACCTTTGAAGACAAGTTTTAAAAGGAAGGCCTGCAGAACAGTGTTTGGGTTGACCTAAGCAGGATGCATGTACAAATCCAATATCAATTGCATCTACACATAATTTCCTTTTTCGTTTCTGAGCTGTCTTGCAGAATCACAAGTTGTTATAAAGTTTAACTAGGATGATGAGAGTGCATCATTCTTAGTTAAAGACACACAAAACGACAGGTTCAAGATATGCATTGCTCCTGATTCCTTTATTAATGATTGTGTTGTCAGCTTGGCTCAACGGCAGAACTCTCTGAGTCTCGCCTGTGGATACAAGTGGATATTTTGCATCCAACTGATCCACCACTCATGATCTTAGTTCAACATCTCATTATAAGAAGCTACAGGAGTTTTTGGAGTCCTGTAGCTCAGTGGTTACAGCATTTGCCTTGCTGGCGAGAGACCTGGATTGGATTCCCGGTAGAGAAACATATTTGGCAAGCTTCCTTACTCCACACGTCTCTGTTTACCCAGCAGTAAATAGGGGCCTGGTTGTTAGCTGATTTGCCGATTGCTTTTCTTGGGGTAATAATTCCATCAAAAATAAATTGGTCACTTCAGTCCACAACTCTTTATGGGACACTGCTGTGCACAATTGGCTGCCGGGTTTTTCCCACAAAATATACAGTCGATTCACCTTACAATATAGTCTGAGAAGTTTAGAAGGCATAATAAGGCACTGTATCAAATACAGAGATTATTATTATACAGAATCCTTGTTTTACATCTTAGTTAATGGACTGGTCCGTAGACAATGCAACTACTTCCACAGCATTGTACACTCAAGTATAAGCCTACATTATAAATTCAGATCTGATCTACGGTGCAACCACATATCCTTCCGAATTGGAGCTCAATCGACTAAGCCAAAGTAGCACATTTGACATTTAACATAGTTATGATATATCAGAGTTATGAGTAAACTATGCAAGACAACTGAAGTGTTATGTGGAAATTTAAGATTAAAGTGGCTATCCAAGTTATCAAGCAATTACCTACATCCAATAAAAAAAAGGATGTATCAAAGTTTTTCCTCATGATCAGAAGTTAGAAGATAAATACAAATCCATAAAGCCAGTTGTTCCCGAAGGGATTAAAGTAATCTAACTCAGTAGTAATACAGAGTGGCACTTTACCTCACTGTTGCAGCTTGAATTTAATCTAAGTTTGTTAAATCAACTGGATGCGCACATGACCACATCAACAACTTGCATTTATATAGTGCCCTTCACATCGGGCAGTGTCACGGAGTGCTTAAATTAGATTTTACATCCACTTGATTTTACAAAACTGAATGAAAATATTTCTAGTTTATATTGAAATTCTGCCCCTACCCCCAGCTACCCACCTACCTGAACAGATAGGTATACAGTAGCCATGAAATATTGGTGAACAAATTATTGAATCTGTAATAGTTGCATTTCTTGAAAGAATGGGCAGTAGTGCATGGTGAAAGCCATAACTCTTAAAACAAGCTCGACTAGTACAGCTCAGTAGCTGTGATGCATCAGTATCTGCTAAGGGTTATAATCAATGTTCCAGTATGTTTTATGTTGGAATGGGACTTCAAGTTGATTAAAGCACTCAGCTGCACTTCATATTTTCATCAGCTCTCTATACCGAACTCCGGCATGAGAAAAATTGTTAACCATTCATTATAAATATAATAAATTACCTGCCGCAATGCATGCATCAGAAATTTTCATCAGTTAAATCTGATTGGCACTACATCACACAGCTTATATCAGCCTGATATAAATCTCCAATTTCACAGCCCATATCTTCACCAAAGGCAAGATGTGAGAGTTTTTACACTGATCTATGATCAAAGTATACAATTTCGGACTGTTTATTTTGATTGCTGCAAATTGTATCACCTTGAAATTCACAACAAAAGCAAACAAGCATCATACTGTACGATAAATTGGAGTCAAATTCTTATATGATTGTGCGTTGTTACAAGTGTGCAGCTATGGTGGTTCACAAGGCTTTGATCCATGCACAGCTTTATTTCATTAAATTCATACTTTGTATCTTTTTGACTGAACTCATAAGACGAGTGATGGTAAATAAGTAAATCCTGTTTTTTTTTTTGGCTCAGTTTGTAGTTTGCTTAAACTCTACATCAAAAGGTTGTGATATCCATGCCCACGTTGGGACCTGACCTCATAATCCAGCAAGGCTCAAGCTCCAGTGTAGTACTTAGTGAGCATGTATTGTCAGAGGAGCCATCTGTCAGATAAAATATAAAAACCAAGGTCCATCTGCCTGTTCAGGTGGATCGGACGTTAACAAATCATTATAATATTCAAAATGAGAAGAGAGTTTTCTCTCTCTCTCTCTCAATCCCACAATGCCACTGCTAATAATCCTCCTGATTAATTAATCATTCACCTCATCACTGTTCATGAGATCCGGCTGGCAGTCACTGCACTTGACATTAATTATTTGCAAAGCACTTTAAGATGCTTAAATGTGAAAAGATGCTGCAAAATATGTTTAACCAAACCAAACGGAGAGAAATAAAGCCCACAATTTATTCTGGTAACATCGTAATGTTCTTTTTTCCTTTGAATCACAAATTTCTGGGGCAAACCGGATTTTCACGTCTTCCGGACGTCTCAAAGGAATGTTGTTCCAGGGATGTTGTTAACAGGGTGTGGTTGTTGAATTGAGGTGGTTCCTTGAACAGGTTTGATTTTCTCTCAGTATCCTGGCCAACAATGTAGGTGAGCATGGCAGCCAATTTACGCACAGCAGTCCTGTAAGGGGAATCACCAATTTTATACGGGAGTTTGTTGGCAACGGGAGAGACCGCCATCTCTTTTTGAATGCGACCTTTCAAGGCCGCTTGAACAGGTTGTTAACATGTAAACCTGCAACAAATCCACCTGCATTGTATTGGAATTTTAGCCTTGTCTGATGAGTTCAAAGGTCTGATGTGTCATGAACCCAGACTCTTCTGATTCAGAGCCAAGCGTGCTGCAAACTGAGCTCAGCACGTACATATATTCATATTAATAATCCTTGCATTTGATGTAGCGCCTCTCTTCCTACTTTCAGGTCTCGGCTAAAGTAAAGACCTTTCTTTTCGGCCGCGCTTTCGGTCACCTCTTCCCCCTCCCCTTCTTCGCCCTCCCCTTAGCTCGGCTCTGGGATTCATTATTGGGAAGCGCTCTGAAATGCCGTCCGGCATGGAGGGAGCTATATAAATCCAAGTTGTTGTCGTTGACATTGTTGGACTGTCTCAAAGTGCTTCACAGAATATACGTAAAGTTTAGTGACTGTACATTTTGTAGGTGAAACATAATAGAGCATTCCTTAAGTGCACTCCTAGCTATTAAAACTCTTGATGCAGCATTCATTGATAATTGTAGCAGTTCTATGTTTGTGGCTAAGTATGTGTATATATAGCTTTGCATTCCTTGGACTGATTCCTAACCCATAGCGATTCAAAGCCATTAGTATAACTGCAATCTGCCAACTCTGAGTCAGTCGACTTCAGGCACCGCATCAATCAATGCTTGTAGCGTATCTGTAACATTACTATTTAGTTCATTTCACCAATTTTGCATTCTCTCCTCCATTCGTCTGATGCAATGTACCAAACACAGAATCCAAAGTGTTGCTTATTTGATAATAGCACTATTGAAGAAACACCGAAAAACTAGTTTTGCTTTAGAAAAAATTGATTCAAAAAGAAATTTCATTTTCATTGCATTTCTTCTTTACAAAAATACTGTAATTGCATGACTGTTGGGTAAGAATTCCCATTTAGGGTTACATGCAATGTTATGGCAATGTGCAGCTATAAAGAAATGTCATTATAGGCCAACAGCACCAAAGGCAATGGATGGGACTTGACTGAATATTTCCCCCTGATCTTTTATACAGGGCATTTCTGTTATACACACCCATCTGGGTTCAACATTTCATAATAATAACAATAATCCTTGCATTTGATATCACGCTTAATCACATCTCCAAGATGCCTCACAGTGCTTCACAGAATATACAGTAAGGTGAATTCACTGTATATTTCGTGGGCAAAACGAGGCAGCCAATTTTGCACAGTGGTGTCCCAAAAATAGTCGTGGATTGAAGTGACCAATTTATTATAGTATTATGCTTTTTTTTAAAAGGAATTATTGCCCCCCAGAAAAGCGATCTACTATTTGACTGCGAGGTAAACAAAAGTGTGTTGAGTAAGGAAACTTGCCCAAGGTTTTGCCTTGCTGGGAATCAAACCCAGGCCCCTAAACCTAAGTGTGGCAAGGGCCTCTAACCACTCAGCTGCAAGACATGCCTGTGACCTTGTGGATTGTCAAAGAGTCCAGAAGCATGGGAGGGAGGATGAAATTCCACCCAGGTCTTCACTTTTACACTATCTACACTTAGACTTTTGAGTATTTCGAGGCACTAACCAGCATGATAGGTGTTGTACGAAGCACATGAAGATCTCATGTTGTTTCTGGAGACTTGTTTCTTCGCACTCTAGAACATTGGACATTGGTTAAAATCAGTCTTCATTTTGTTGTTGGTTTTCTGTACGTTCTTTGAAGAATTCAAAAGTGAGACTGAATTGTAGCAATTATTGAAAAGCTTTTGCAGTGAATAACCCGGGGGTGTTCCTGGGTAGGAATAGGGCAACAAAAAAGGAAGAAAACATCAACTTCTTTCTCTTTTCGGACGCTGACCCAGCTGCCATGCCTTTCCTGCAATCTTGTGTTATTATTTGGAATGTCACAGCATTTTTTACTTTCTTCTCAGCTTTTATTTTCAAACTTATTTCTTTTAGATTCGATTTTACGACACCAATGAGAAACTATTTAAAATTGATAATGTCAGTTAAAAGAGCCTAACATTTACCATATGAATATATATTGCTTTCTCTATAATGCAACTCGGAGGTAACTACAACAACATTTTTAAGGAAAATGGAAAGATGTACTTTATCTACTGCTATTCAGCTGCTGTCAGATCATTGACCAAGAAGCGGATATACATAAAAAGTATTGTTAACTAAAACATGATCATCCTACATTCTGAGCTACCTGCAAAATAGTTGATTATGTTGCTTCAGATCAATAATTGGGTAAAAGGGCACTTTTTGTAAACGTTTACAGTAATATCAAGTCAACTAGAATGAAGCATAAAATGCTTCCCTATGTTTTTAATAGGGTACTCAAGGTTATAATGCATACCAAGGTAAAGAAACATGTAAAGCTTCATTGGCAAGCAACAAAGTAAAGTTTATCACCCTGCTACTTTAGCCTCTTGGGGGTGAAAATTGTGTGATTTTGTAAGTGATTTAATGTGATATTTCTTCAAGATTCACTCTAGATGTTAACATAGAATCATAGAATTTTACGGCACAAAAGGAGGCCATTTGGCCCATCTAGTCTGTGCCGGCTCTTTGAAAAGAGCAGCTCAATCCCACTGCCCAGCTCTCTCCCCATAATCTAACAGACCTGTTCTCTGTAAATAAAGATCTAATTCTCTTTTAAAAGCTGATATCGAATCGGCCTCCACCAGCTTTTCATTATTATCCCATAATGATTTAAAAAAGAATTTTTTTTGATAATGAAGAACTTATATATTTTAGATAATTATCAAATTGAATCAGTAATTAAATCTCAATTGCTTTACCACTCAATTCCATTGCTAAGTTATTCAAGGTAAAACATACACAGTTTCTCGTGTTCATTGTAATGCGTAGTGCGATGGGGTTCAGCTGAACTGCATGAGTCATGTCGTCTATTTTTTTAATTCACGCTCAGCACATCTAGAACTATTCAAGAGCTTTGGTTTGGTTAAAAATGTAATATGATTCTACATATATTTCTCATCGGCAACCTTTGTCCTCCAGCATGAAATGATTTGAAATGGTTGCAATTGCTAGGGCAAAAATCCAGCAAGCTATCTGCCTGGAAGCCTTCAGGTTTTGGCATGTGTTCTTTTTCCAGTTTTTGCACAGAGGCCCAGGCCCCTTGATATTGAGTTATTGCATTGTTTCAAGGGTGTACTTGTCTTTTGTGTGCTGCACCACATACATCAGTGTCTGTGTAACCTAGTTTGCGCAGAACATCCACCTTCACATTAAAATTTCATTCAGCGACTGAGGTTTGTTTTTCTTTTCATAAGTGTAATACAATTTGCTTGGTGCTTTCAGGAATTTACTAATATATGATTGATGGAATCTTGTTCCACTTTCAACTAAGTCCCCTGTCTGCAATGAAGGAGGATAAAAGGCAATCTAGGAGATGGCAGGTTATATATTGTTCGGTTTTAATACATGTCATCTATGGCAGTTGGTTGCAGTTACCCCAAGAGAACCTTTGTACTTAAGATGTGACTGTGGTTCGGAGGAAGAGAATTATGACCATCAGTGCTATAGGTGTATAGTTTTGGGTAAGTGTTTTAAGGTTCTCTGAGCATTAATCAATGTGATATTACTGTAAAGCAGCCACGAATGTCTGCCTCATTGACAATAGGAGTTATCAGCAAAGTTAAATGCTAACCGGAATGATCTGCAGGGCATGCTTCCAACTTCCTTCCAATGTATCATGCATTAAATCTCCATGTGCCACCACATAGTTAGTGTTCTTGTAATGTCCTCAGCGTTTTGTAACTTTCTGGGGCCTTGCACATTAAGTCATAAAACAAACCCACAGTTTCCAGCTACAGTAAATCTTCAATGCGCTTAGATATGCAATAATCCATAGCCAATTTTTTACTTTTAAGTTTGCTACTGTGCTGGCGCAAAACAGCACCTTGCAGTCATAAGGGGCTTCCCAATACCGTAATGCTTAATCACAGACTCTCAACAGAAAATATGGTCACAGGAGCATGGCAAATGGCAACACAGTTACCCCCCCCACCCTCCCAGTACGCACAGTTAAACACCCGTGCCATGTCCTCCCGATGTGAACGGTGCTATAAAAATATAATTTTGCGTTGTGAACAGCAAAAACTACAACCCTCAGAATACAAACCCATGTTTCGCGCACAAAATACACCGTCACTACACTTTACAGCATGTCTGTGAAGCACTTTGGGAGGTCTAGAAGACGTGATGAGGCACTGCACCAAATGCAAGGATTACCATTTTATAAAATGTAAGTATTATTGTTAAAACTCTGTGTGACCACGGAGTTTCCATAGGCCACAGAGTCTTGAAGCCTCCTCCACACACGTTTCTGAATTCCTGTTAAGTGAAGGGAACTAAGACATGTACGTTTGCTACGCAGTTGTTCCTCTTTTGGGTTAAAACGGTACTGTGATACCATCTACACAAGTTGTAACTACATTAAGCATGTTGATCCATAGTTAACCCAAACTGTTCATGGCACAGATCAGCTGTTGCTTTTGCCAACATAAGCAAATTCACTTCACTTCAAAGCCACAGATCGTGTGAAGAAGTTCAATGATATTTCATGCAAAATATCAAATGAAAATATGGTATTGTTTTTCAAGAAAAACCCACTGAATCAATCTGCCTGTAATTGTTATAATTGCCATTAAAAAATACCTCAAATAAATAATAAAAGTAAATATCTGTCTGAAAATGTATTTGGTCAACTGAATGTCTAACACATGCAAAGAGTTTTCAAACTGCACTGTGAATTCCACAAATGCATACCACCTATACTGTACTTGGAAGGAACACACACTCTCCTTCAGAAGGACACACCTGCTTATCTAGTTGCAAAAAAAGTACTTGCTAACTTTAATCTTTGCATTTGACGTAACACATTGTCATGTTGTCAAGACATCTCAAAATGCTTCATAGGATATACTGCAAAGTATTGTTACTGGAATATTGTGCAGATGATTACAGCAGCCAAATTGCACATAACAATGTCTCCACAAACAGTAAGTGACCAATTTTAGTTGGGAGATTTCGGGCCGAGATAAACTCCCGTCTCGTTTCGAATAGTGCCATGGGATTTGATAATAACCACATGCACTCCAATGCAGTTCCAAGTCCTGACCTATACAGTACATGAATTCATAACCTTTTGACTCAAGAGTTGGAAGTGCTACCAATTGACACTAATTATTAGATTCAGCCCAGGCTTTGGGGCTCCAGGATGCGTATTGGGAAACAGTTGGAATTTAACCAGCAAAGCATCTGACATGTTTTATATGTCTTCTAATAAAAAGGAGGATGACAGCTTTGCTTGTAATAAACTGCAGGTGAAAGCTGCAGCAAAAATGCGGATGCCCAATTGATTCAGGCTTAGAGACTATTGAGAAAGAACATTCAGCAGCTTGGTGTATAAATGGCTCTGAACAGCATTTCAAATTTAAAGCAGTGCTTTATACGATCAGTATCAAGCTGCATAAAACAAAATGAAGATGACAATTTCCTACATTAACAGCAAACTTTGTTTCAGTCTCTAAAACACAGATGCACAATATTATGTGAAGCAACTGGAGGAAAGAAACCATCGAACAAGGGAGAAACAGAGCAACATCCAATATTCCTTGCATAAACAACCTCAATACATTTGGCCTGGACATAGGTGGGGTGAACCCAGACATCCGATTGAGAAACATTGCTTGAGGTTAGGTAATGGTGATATTGGGAGCAGAATATTTGGTAATATAGAAAACTCACAAAGTATCAGATCAAAACCCACTGATGGCAAAACATTCAAGTGGTTTTATAGAAGTGCTTTGCCCAGAGACCAACAACAAGAAAATTACATTTATAGAGTGCCTTTTATGTCGGGAGGACGTTCGAAGGCTCAGAACAGTCAGGGGGTTGGGACCCAAGCATGGGGGAGGGGCAGGGTAGGGACGAGAGGAGGGAGAGAGGTGGGAGGCATCTGAAGGCACAATCGAAGGTCTTGAGACCGAGGTTGAAGAAGGAATAAGTGAGGTGAAGGGACTGTGGGATGGTATTCCAGAGTATGGGGGCAGAGAGGCTAATAGGTGGGAGACATGGAGCAGACCGGAGACCGCTGAACAGAGGAACACAGAAGGAAAACGTTGAATAGTGAAGGAAAAGTTTAGTAAGCTTGTTTATCTGAATATTTTGTCTGCTATGGGGCATGGGATTCAATTTTTATGACCATTTTGAAGAGATTTATGGTATTTCTTAATCAATTTAGTGCCTGAGTTAATTAATTCTAGCGTTAATTATCAGCACAATTAGCGGTGTCTAGTTTGAGTTTAGCAATCCCAGCTTCTCCTTAAATCATGCTTAATACCCTTACTGACTAGTGGTGGCAGTATCTCCTCACTTCCCCCTCTTCCCCCCACTAATCCCCTTGGAATTATAACCAAGATCTTGTCAGAAAACAAGTATTGAAATACAACAAAAAGTGATTAACTCTATGGTAAGTCCCCAATAAATCCCAAAGACAATTCTGCTCTGCATCCTATCATATTGAGAAACTGCACAGTGCAATTACAGCAGAAAACTGGATGATTTTTCTAAATCACTTCAGATGACAATTGGTTCTGAGCACTAACACGGTTCATGTCCCCATTGACAGGGCTCATGTGTGCTTCATGTTCCCTGCATCACATACTCGCGCCCTATGCAGTGATTGGGCTTTTAGAGTATGTCACGCTCTGGAACCCCATCCCCAAGTCTCTTCGAGTCACCGCTTCCCTCCCCTCCTTCAATATCCACCTCAAGAGCATCATCTTCTACCGTGCTTTTAGCCATTTTTATCACCCCCAGCTTGGGAGAAACAAGCCAGATTGAACAGCATGTTGAGTCGTCCTCCCAAAACGAAAGGCACAATATAAATGTAAATTTGTATTGTATTGATATTCATGGAAGGCAATCTGTTAATATTGCATTGTAGGAGGAATTGCAGTTGGATGGAAGTGAATTGATTTTTTTTAACATCAGTTGTCTAAAATTTCTCATGGTCTTAGACTCAATGCCATTATCTGCAACTCTATTCCACAGAATTTTTAAAATTTCTTAAAATTAGTCTTCTTTCTAATTCTAAATTATCCTTTTAAGAGTTGCAGAAACTTGATACAAAAATCAAGAATGAATTCAACCCGAACTTCAAAATCTGCCTGAATAGATTGTTAACCTAATGGCCATAAATTATGAAACGGTATCCATTGCTCACTCATGTCTCATATGTATTCATGTTTTGCGAAGTAATGACACTCTGTTGATTATTGGTGAACTTCCAATCATCTCCATAGATTCGTAAGGGTGGTATTTCTTAACCAATGATATTGGGAACTCCTTTCATACACTAGAACTTTGCCATGCTGATCCAAAGAATTCCAGTTCAATGGGATCTACTTTATGATTGTGGGTTCCTGTGGGTCAATGATAAGTCTAATATGATTCCAATAAATAAGAAATAAAATGTAACATTGCAATCTTTGATTGACAAAGGGAAGGTTGTCTCTCAATGTGATCCTTCATCAATGAAGTAACTACTCTCTTAATTGTGGCCAAAGGTTAGTGAGTAATGACAATTCATAAAATGATACTGCTTTAATGGCAAGTTAGATTACCTTTAACAAGACCTTTGATGTTTAAGAGCAAGCTCTATGTTCAATTTAATCATATCTTAATTTAATCTCTTGAACCCTATTTGACAATCATTATGCACAGTTTTTCTTGGTTTGATTTACTCAATTGACAATTTATTTCTAATCTGCTGCTGTATTGGAGATACGTCATCTATTTATATATTGGGAGAGAAATTCCATTTTCTCATTACACTGCAAAGTAGTTATAAAGAAGTTTGCAATTTGTAAAGGACACAGACAATTAAGACTAGAAAAAGTTTAAAACCAATTCTAAAGGTGAATTGGCAAAAACATAGGATGAAGAGTTTCAAAGACCACAGGTTTCAGATCAGGGTAGAAATACTGAAAAGAAATAAACAAAACTGAAAACAGAAATGTCAATTTAGGAAAAGACTCAATTAAGCTGAACTGAAAGATAAACAGACGAGTCTCCAAGGAAAGGTTTAACAAATCTGAAAGAAAGGGAAAGGAGAAGGGAAACAGAAGCCTGCAATGAATGGATGAAAATTGTACTATGTGATATTTTAATGATCAATGTTGATTATCACTGGTGTGATCTTCGGCTATCCCAAAACACAATCAATGAAATGTCAGCCTGGTTCAGTTGGAAGCACTCTTGCTTCTGAGTCAGAAGGTTGTGGTTTCAAGTCCAACCTCAAGAAGCTGAATTTCTGTACTCTATGTTGACACTCCAATGAGATGCTGGGGTATGTGGCATTTTTAGAGGTGCCATATTTTGGATAAGACATTAAACTGGAATCTTACCTATGTGTTCAGATGGACATTAACGATCTCGTGCCGCAGATCAAAAAAAGATCCTGGCGAACAATACCCTAAAGAAAAAATGATTCACATCATTCACAGTTTGTGGGACATTGCTGTGCATATATTGGGTGTTAGGTTGGCTTATAAAACACATATTATATTTGCATATCCTGTAAAGCGGTCTGAGACACCCCCTACCATGAAATGCTAAATCAAATACTTAGTATTAGCAATTCAAATTCCAAATAAGAACACCAGTTAGAAAACATATTGTTTGTGAAACCCGTATCAACCCTTGTTGATATTGAACAAATATTGTGTAACCTTATATCTTTTAAAAATCAATTTGAACATGTCTCTAATGATCAAATTGTTTTGATTTTAACAAAAATTGTCCTTCAACATATCGAACACCATTTAATGTAACTGTTCCCTTTGATTTTTCAATGTCTTGCTTTTAAAAATGCAGTTTCGTTATAATTTCTTTTGATAACTGCAGTATTGAACACACGGAGAACTGTTGTACTGGGTTTTATAATATTTCTGATAGTCTGGCAACATCCATAAACCACAGTCCAGCAAGCAACAGATCATTTGTCAGCTGTGTACGCAGGTTTGCAAAAATCCAACATAGATTTCCAATATCGGTTTGGAAACCCTCCAAATAATTTTTTTTAATGTCACCAGGATGGAAGAGCACATATCCAATTCAAGCAAGCCTGGCTTCTGGTCAAATGTGTTGTGCGGTAGCTCTCCGCAGCCCCAGTGACCCTGTGTCTTTGTTGGAGAGAACAAAAGGGTAAATACCAGTAAGGTACCGCAGAGGTGATCTATCACAGTCAAGAGCATTGTTCATGTGCTGGCATTGTAAAGTAGAATTTGTTGGAAATATATCAATCATAGATGACGGCACATCTTGCAATTTGTATTGCGAGTATTCGGTTAAGGTGCAATGCACAATGTATTTGACATTGAAGGAGGAAACATACAGAATTCCCGAAAGCATATGTCCTTATCAGCCCAAGTGAACCTTTGTGACTCCTCCGACAACCTTTATTATGCACAGGCTATTCTGATCAGAGGTTTGGGGCTGAAAGTTAGTTTCTGCATTCTTAATTTTTCACTTTAAATCAACAGTATGTGCTATCCTGGCTGGTTCTAATGGTAATGGTAACACCTTTGTTTACCTCTAAAGCATAGTCACTACATTTTGCAGGATATCCTGTGAACTTTTAGATGTCCTCTTGACATAAAAGGTGTTACACCAAAATGTGAGGATTATTATTATTAAATAAATCAGTTTCAACAATCAAACTAAATTCCTTTATTCTAATACATTCCCTTGCTATTAATCTATTAGACGAATATTGATCGTCACTATTCTGTTTTGTATTGCACAAAATACACAGTGAGTACGTCTTATAGTATATTTTGTAAAGAGCTTTGAAATCTCTCAAATATATGATAAACTGCTATTTCAAATGTAGGGATTATTATTATCATGATCGGGAGAATCGCCTTCTTCTGTTCTGCAGAAAGTTCTATCCTGATTCCAAGAATGCAGCAAAGATGGTTGTTAATACTAGGCTTACAAGGATAGGCTGAAAGATTACACCAACATTGACGAGTCCTTAATGATGCTGCATAATGGCTTCATTGAAGCTTACCTACCTGGAGTGTTGTAAACTAATGCTAATCCTTACAACAACAAAATTACAGAGGCTTTCACATTGGTAGGGTGTCCCAAGCCGCTGGATTATCACTATTTCTGACCAAAGCTGGGGGTCGGGACTGGGGAGAGTGGATGCCAGTGGGAGGAAGGAGGGTAAGTGAAGGCTCAGTCGAAGAGGAGGGTCGTAAGATGGGTTTTAAAGGAGTCAAGGGAGGGGGCGAGATGAAGGGACGATGGGATGAAGTTGCAGAGGGTGGGGACAAGGTGGCAGAAGGCATGCTTTGTTCGCAGATCTTTGGCACACGCGTCATTAAATAATAATATATATTCCTTGCATCTGATGCGGCGCCTTATCACGTATTTGAGAAGTCTCACAGCGCGTCACACAATATATTGTTAAGTGAATTAACTGCATAGTTTTGGGGCGACAAAATGAATTCAACAACAACTTACTTTTGTATAGCGCCCCTGATGCTGTGGCAGAGCATGATGCTGAGCCAGGGGGAGGGGGAGGTGACTATAATAAATAATCCTTGCATTTGATAAAGTGCTTTTCACATCTTATCGACGTCTCAAAGCGCTTCACAGAATATACTGTAAAGTGAGTTGACTAAATTTGTGGGCGAAATGCAGCAATCAATTGCACACAGCAGTGTCCCACAAACAGTCATGGATTGACTGAGAAAGTGAGAGAGTGATAGAGATCAATAAAGCAATAAAGACTGAGATATTGAGAGAGAGACTCAGAAAGAGAGAGAGAGTTTGAGACAGAAAGACTGAGTTTGCAAGAGAAACTGAGAGAGAGACTGAGAGAGAGAGAGAGAGAGAGAGAGAAACTGAGAGAGAAAATATATTAAAGAAGACCTCTCCGAGTCCTCCCAAAAGGAGTCCTCCCAAAGGAGTTCTCCCAGCTGCGTATAATGTCTAAATAAAATGTCAAGTCTGTGTGTTTCAATGTACATTCCAAATTGGATCCTTTGGTTACAAGTGAAGCTGCAACGGGTACAGCTGGTTCTCAATAAAATAGTTAATCTTTTCAATAATGAATCGGAAGTGGTGGCTAAAAAGAAATGTTGTCTTACGTATCAGCCCTTTTCATACTTGTCTCTACCGTTCTCTTTCTCTATCTCACTCATGTTTTCTTGTAGCCAGCTTGCTATCCATTCTGTTACCTTTCCCCTGACTCCATATGCTCTGATCTTATTTATGAGTCGATAATGTGGTACCTTATCGAACACCTCTTTGAAATCCAAATAGGTTGCATCTACTGCATTACCCTCGTCTACTCTTTCCATTACCTCCCCAAAGAATCCAATGAGGTTTGTCAAACACGACCTTCCTATATGAAATTTGACTATTCTTAATTATATTTTAGTTTCGAGATGTTTTTTCTATTATGTACTTCTTTCTACGTCTGCCTCTTCTACCATTTTGCCCCCACCCACTTCCCATGACTAAATCCACCTTTTGGAATCTTACCTTTGTTTTAACCAACAAAATGAATACAGTTGTGTTTGTGTGTGAGATTACAGAGGATACAATTTTAGCTGCACAGAAGGAAACCCTGTTCTGGTATCATCACTTATGCATGCAACTTTAATGCATTTGTGCAACAATTCAATGTTCAATTATCTATGATACCCTATTCTCCTGGCTAGCAAAATGAAATTAATCTTTCTTGAAAGGAACAAAGTGAGAGAGGGTCATCCCCACTGTTTTCAGTCCAATTTAGAACGGCTGATTTTGTATATATGATGCAGTATTTCAAAATATATGTTTTAGCTGCATCTGCTTATTGGTTTATAATTTCTGCTTCCCATGTACAATAAAGCACATCTGGATATTATACCATTTCTTTATCTAACAAGTTGTTATGTTGCTTGTTTGTCATATGAGCATAGAGTAGAGGATGCATTGAATACTGTGTAGCGCCTTGGGACGTCCTCCCGACGTGAAAGGCGCTATATAAATGTAAATTGTTGTTGTTGTTGTTATTGAAAGAAATACAGAGATGGTTTGGGAGAAGTTTCACATTGTTTTTACTTAGGACATGCCCTAATCAAGGAGAAATTAAGCAGAAACCATAAAAGCTTTTGAAGGCAATGAGGAAAATGTAGAGGAAAAACAGTAAAGGAGGTTGGAGGAAAGGCAAGGGAATAAGGCAAAACATATCGTAATGATGCCTTTCAATAGCACAAATGGGCTGAAAGGACTCCTATCCATACTGAAAAATTGCATGATTCTCAGGCATTGCTGGCTTCTCCAAATGATCAGATTTAGGTGCAGTTTTCAAATTTATTCAAAGACTCTGACGAATTAAACAAAAAGCACTTAATATTGTCAATATTTTCCTACGTTAATCAGCTGTCAGGATAACTTGAATTTAAAAGAATGATGATTTAAATTGACTCTGCCGCTAGCTAAAGATGTCAATATTTTCAAATTTCAGACTGTCAAGTTCATTTGTCTCGAGAAAGGTTATTTATAAATTGGAATAAAAGAGCTCCTCAGATTACTTTGACAGTTCGTCTCCAGTAAGAGTGACAAGCCACTGGCATATCAGTCAGCAGATGAATTGTCATCAATAAAATGTCACGTCTATTTAGAGAATAAAAAAGTATCCCTATCGAAGTGGTCTCTGTATGAGAAGCACAAATAGTGATGGGAGAGAAATTCTAATTCTAACTTTTTTGCTTAAAGGTATTATTTTGACATTGTATTATTATATGCAACAACAAATTACATTTATTTAGTGCCTTTCATGTTGTAAGAACGTCCTAAGGAACTGACCAGCCAAGGATTTGGACTCGAGCTGGGGGTTGGGCTCAAGAGAGATGGAGGGAAGGGAGGGTGGGGGAAGGAGGGTGATCAAAGGTGTTGTCTAAGACAGTGGCTAACAAACTTTAACTAGCAACGCCCCACTAACTCAGCAAAGTTTTGTTGTGCCCCCACTCCTTCACATTGAATAATTTTCACAAATGATAACAGCAAATCCAATATTTTCTTTACCTGTTCTTATTCTATTTTTTTTACATAGTAACAAAAAATATTAAATTATTTTTAAAAAATGTATAAAGTAAGGGACTATGAAACATTGCCTTTCACGTTGAGAGGATGTCCCAAGGCGCTGAACAGTCGGGTTGGGACCTGAGCAAGGGAGAGGGGCAGGGTGGTGGGTGGGGAGGAGCGGGAGAGAGTTGAGAGGGGAGGAAGAGAGTTGGGAGGGCAGCAGAAGGCAAGGTCGAAGAGGAGAGTCTTGAGACCGGCCCTGAAGAAAGTGAGGGAGGGAGCAAGGTGAAGGGACTGGAGGATGGAGTTCCAGAATGTGGGGGCAGGGAGGCTGAAAGCCTGCCCTCTGATGGTAGGGCGGGTCGGGCGGGGGATATGGAGCAGGCCAGAGCCCGCTGAATGGAGGGTGTGGTGAGGTTCATAGGGGGACAGCAGGTCCAAGAGATGGGGGTGGAGCAAGGCCCCGAATGGCCTTGAAGGTGAGGACGAGGATCTTCAATTCGATCCTCTGGGGGATGGGGAGCCAATGGATCCGAGCGAGGGTGGGAGTGATATGGTTGCGGAGGTTGATGCGGTTGAGGACACAAGCTGCAGAGTTCAGATGATCTGCAGCTTGTGAAGGGAAGGACCAGGAAGGCCGACAAGGAGGGAGTATCCATAGTCAAGCCTTGAGGTGACAAATGTGTGAACAAGGGTTTCGGCAGTGGCAGAATCTGGTGATGTTGCGAAGGTGGTGGAAAGCAGTACTGGTCATGGCGTGGATGTGGGGGAGGAAGGACAGTTCAGGGTCGAACAAGATGCCCAGGTTCCTGACTGGTTTAGAGAAGTGGAGTGTACAGCCTTGGATGCTAATGGTGTCAGTGCCTGAGGTGCAGAGGCGCTGACATGAGCCAATCAGGAGGGCCTCAGTCCTGGAGAAAGGACTGGACATTCAGCTGGAGAAAGTTGTTTTTTGTCCAGGTCTCAATGTCAGACAGGCACGCAGTCAGGATGCTGGCAGTCCTGCAGTTGAGGGTGGAAGCAGAAAGGTAGACTTGGATGTCATCTGCATACGTGTGGAAATTTACAATCCGGATGTTGTCACCGAGGGGGAGCATGTAGAGTGTGAAGAGGAGGGGACCAAGGACAGAGCCCTGAGGAATGCCACACGAGACATTGCGGGGGCTGGAGGAAAAGCCTTTGGTGAACACAAAGTTGCGGCTGTGTGAAAGATAGGACCGGAACCAGTCGAGGTCAGAGCCTTGAAGGTTGAGACAGGAGGAGAGGTGGTGGAGGAGGTTAGGTCGAGGAGGATGAGGAGTCAGATGGAGCCCTGGTCAAAGATGGTCAAGATATCATTAGTGACCTTGACCAGGGCAGTTTCCATGCTGTGGGCAGCATGGAAACTTGATTGGAAGGGCTCGTGGAGGGAGTGGGATGAGAGAAAGGAGCGAAACTGGGAGGCAACGACTCTTTCAAGCACCTTTGACAGGAAGGGAAGATTAGAGATTGGTCGGTAGCTTGAGAGCTGCGATGCAACAAGAGAATGTTTCTTGAGGATAGTGGTCCACGCCTTTGTCACCTCTCGGCTGGACTATTGCAATGCCCTCCTCTCCGGTCTCCCCTCCACCACAATCCACAAAATCCAGCTAATCCAAAACTCTGCCGCCCGCATACTCACCCGCTCTAAGCTTCGCTCTCCCATTACCCCAGTCCTCGCCAGACTTCACTGGCTCCCTATCCCAGAGAGGATCGACTTCAAGATCCTCACCCATGTTTTCAAATCCCTCCACTCCTCTGCACCCCACTATCTCTCTGATCTCCTCTCCCCCCAACCCAGCACCCGCTGCCTTAGTTCCTCTGGGTCTGGCCTCCTCCATGAGTCATCCGCTCCACCCTCGGTGGCTGTCAACCACTTCAACCACTATGCCCCGAGGCTCTGGAACTCCCTTCCTCACTCGCTTCGCCTCACCCCCTCTCTTCCCAGTTTCAGGTCACAGTTGAAGACCCTTCTCTTCGACAGAGCTTTTGGTCACCTTTCTGCCCCTGCCCCTGGCTCGGTCCCGGGATCCACTACTGTGAAGTGCTCTGAGACGCCGTCTGGCGTGGAGGGCGCTATATAAATTGAAGTTGTTGTGGTTGGTGGTGGTGATGGTTGCTGTTTCGAGGGAGGTGGGAACAATGCCAGATGAAAGGGACAGGTGGAGTAGGTCACAAGCAGTGGGGCTAGGAGCTGTAGCTGAGAGGTAAGGAGAGGGATAGGGATGGGGTCCAGGGAGCAGGTGGTGGGCTTCGTGGAAGTTATGATGGTGATGACGGAGAATAGAGAGACAGGATTGAAGGTGTGGGAAGGAGGGTTGGGTAGGAGTTGGAGTGTGGTGGGGGAGGTGCAGAGCGGGTAGCAGTTGGAAGGGCGGTGACAGCTGAGCGGATTCCCTCGATTTTGGGCTTGAGGGCCACTTGAACCCAAATGCAAATTTTCGCAAATGACATCATCAACCTCTCCTTATCCGCTGGTACTGTTCCCACAAGCCCCATACAAACCACTGTGATCACTCACATCCTGAAAAAAAACCTTACCTGGATCCCTCCCTACTCTCTAGCTACAGCCCAATCTCAAAACTCCCATTCCTCTTCAAGGCCCCGGAACGAGACGCCTTTTCTCTCCAACATCCATGCCATGAAAAATTCTGCCTTTCCTCACCTCTGCAACATTACTCTACTCTGCCATTACCTCACCCCTGAAACTGCTGCTGAAACTCTCACTCCTGCCTTCATTATGTCAAGTGTTGAATATGCCAAAGCCCTGCTTGTCAGCCTTCCTAGTTCCTCACTCTATACACTGCAGATCATTCAGCATATCATGCTGCCCGTGTCCTCTCCCGCACCAGGCTCCGCAACCCCTATCACCCTCATTCTTGCCCAACTCCACTGGCTTCTCATCACACAGAGGATTCCAATCCACATTCCTGTTCCTCACTTTCAAAGCACTTCATGACCTTGCCCCACCCTGTATCTGCAAGCTCCTAACTCCTACTAACCTGTCCATTCCCTCTGCTCAACGGGGGGGGAGGGCTGCTCCACGTCCCCCAATCTATGTGCCCTACCAACGGTGGGTGAGCCTTCAGCCACTCTTCCCCCACCCTTTGGAATTCCATCCCGCAATCCCTCCAACTCACACCTTCCCTGGCCTCCTTCAGGACACACCTCAAGATCGTCCTCTTTGACTGTGCCATTCGTCACTCCCCTTCACCCCCTTCCCTCCATCCCTCCCTTGAACCCTCCCCGACCCCAGTTCAATGACTGTCCAGCACCTTGGGACGTCCTCTCGATGTGAAGGGCACTATACAGCAGTAATTTTCTTTTTGTGTTTGTTTGTTTGTTGGTTAGTTTGCCTGCTTGCTTGCTTGTTTGTTTGTGTTACTACACAAGTAATAAAATTACATAAAGGTTAAAAGGATGAGCATGGAATTTGAATGTATGCAAATCTGTGAAATAAATCTCAGTCGAAGGGCTGAGTACAGCCATAATTGAGTCCCTAAAAATGCCACAATTCACTTGATTTAGCTTGATTTAGCTTTCATGGTTAAGACATTGTTATTTGTAACAGATAATGATTGTCCAGTCTATTGTTCTATGCATATTTTCACAAGATGTTTTAACGGAACAAATTGGAGACCAAACCTTTCCTTCAAACCTGTCTAACCATCTTCTCACTTCATATCCCTCAATTTCCTCTTGAGCTCATTTCTGCTATTTGCTTCAAATGCTATCCAGCGATCTTATTCCACAAGTCCATTACCTTATTTGTCAAAGGATCAGCCTGACTTCCTTTCATATTTCTAATGCCCTATGTTTGATTTGTGCCCCTGGCACTTTAATCCTGTGATGCAACGAACACATAAATTTTGTTAATCCCATTCATAACATTGAAAATATCAATTTGGTCACCTCAAAATATTATTCTTTGAAGAAGTCAACTTCAAAGCCCTGAACATTGCCTCTTAACTTAAATTCCTCTTTCTTTCTTCTGAAGGGCAAAAATATCCTTCTAAAATAAGATAGATAGAGGTGCACATGATTCCAGTTGAAGGGCCTGCTAACACATATACAGCCAGAATACCATCTGTTTAATATGTATTCTATTCTTTTCTTTAATTCTTTTTTTTTTTGTACTGCAGCATAGCATTGAGTTGAGTTGGTAGCATCTGACATCGAGTCAGGGGAGAGAGAGGTGTCCATAAGCACAATCAAAAAGGACGATCTTTAAACAGGTATTGAAGGTGGGGAGGGAGGAGGCAAGGCAGACAGGTTGAGGAAGAGAGTTCCAGAGTTTTGGGTCACAGTGGTTGAAGGCATGGCCAACGATAGTGTGGAACAGAGAGCACAAAGGACAAATAGGAGGCTGGAGCCAGCCAAGCGGAGGCAGTCGGTGATGCACTGAGGTCTAAGCAGGTAGGATATGTTGGGAGGTGTGAGGGAGTGAAATGATTTGAAAATAAGTGAAAGGATCTTGAAATTGATCCATTCAATGATTGGAAGCCAGTGTTGCCTGGTAAGGACTGGTGTGATGGGGATATGTATTTTCAGGCAGGTGAGTATCTGGACTGCAGAAATTTTAATTAATTGGATTTTATGTCATGGTACTCATGGCTTTGTTTGCACCAAAGCCAGAGAAAGAGGGAGATGGTGGACGCGGTAGATCTGAGGATTTGCAGTATTGGGGCTGAGTGGAAGAATGCGGCTGGAATTGGATGAACAATGGTATGGAGAGATTTTAAAGTCAGAAGGAAGTTATTGAGAATAATCGGTTGAGGACTGAGAAGCCATGGCAGGCTGGCCAGAATGGGGATGTTGGCTTACAAGATCTAGTGAATGATACAATATGGGATTTCAGAGTTCTGAATCAATGAGAGCTTAAGGAGGGTTAAGCTATGAAAGCGAGTGAGGAGAGCGTTAGCAAAATCAAATCTGGGGGTGGTGAGAATGTGATTGAGAGTTTCGACCAATGTATTGAGTGTAAGGTAGCAGTGGAGCTGAATTGTATACTGAAGATGGAAAAATGATTTAGATTTTAAAACAGAGCTGATGATCGAACAAAACACTAACACTGCCTCTGTGAATATCTACAATTTTATTGGTGAATAGAGTAATTGCAGTGGCCAAGTGCCACGGTGGCTGAGATCAGCTAATCTAGCTCACATATATTGAACCTGGGGTCTTCAAACACAACCACAAGCACAACAACATGGATTTATATACTATAACACCTTTCAAGACAATGTCTTGGAGTGCTCTATTAGTGACAAGGAAAAAAGAAGGATGAGAAGATGACCACAGGTATTGTTGAATAGGTAGGTTTTGTTAAAGGACATAACGCAGAAAAAAGAGGTAGTGTTGGAAAGGAGTGTAGATAGAGTCCCAAAGGTGGGGGTACAGAGACAGACAGCCTGACTGTCAATGGTGGCGTGTGCCATGTAGAGGACATGGATCAGACAAGTTGATAAGGGTTTAAAAAGTTGCAGAGGTGGGGAGAAGCAAGGCTGTTGAGGGCTTTGAAAGCTTGAATGAGGATTTTTAACTCTATCCTCTAGTAGGGGACAGGGAGACAGTTGGAGATAGAAATGATAGGTTCACAGAAACACAAAATTACTTGAAAATAACGACTGCAATCTCAGGGAATTGCTTTGTTTACAATTATAGAACCAAAAGGAAACTCCTCATTTGAAATTCCAACCATAATGTGCTTCGCAAGTTGTATCTAATGTGGTAACCTTGTGTCCTCTTACCTTGGATTCTGTGTCAAAAAGTAATAGAGTTGCCCTTAGAAATATGACTCTTCTGACTTTGGAGAAATACAGTACTTACAAATTGAATGCTCTTTTACATTGTGAAGAAGAAGAATTTAATCTGTTTTTTTTTAAAAAAATCACAATTGTCAAGTGTAACCAAATTAAAGATGCACTTCCGCAGGAAGCAGTTATTTTTGCTCAAAGTAGATAAGACACTATAGGTTAATTGACCATTCTCAGGAGGAACAAAACCTCTAGCACATCCATTAGACCACCGTTCAAATAGTACAATGCACTATTTAATAATAAATAGAAAATGATTATTTTTGGAAAGCATTCACAAAACCTGAGAATAAAACTGATTTTTTAAAGAATTTTTCTCACTAGCAGAAATCGTAGGATTGAACAAAGAAATGTAAAATATTTTAAAATGCTCACGGAGTCAGACTTATCTGGTTAAATTGCAGAAACGAAGTACTGTGTGAGTTTCTCTGCTTTGTCAGCTATAGGAAAGGAACACATTAGGCCTTTAAATTTAGATTAGACTGGAAAGACGTGTGAATGGAAGCTTTTGAACATTTTATTCAAATGCAGCATATCTGAAAATTTATAACTACAATATTCATTATTTAAAATGCATACCTATTGAACGTAAAATACAGAGATGAGTTTATATCTAAGGTTGCATTTTTATTCTGTGGAGGAAAAAAAAAATCAGATCTTCTAATAACGAATAAATGTTGTCCCTTGCAATGGAGAGCTCTCATTAACAACCATTTTTTGTTGGTCTGCCAGATGTCTGACATATCTGGAAAACAACACCCGACTAAGAGTTCTATGCATGTAAGCAACCTACACATTTCCCTGTGTGGAATGGAACACACTCTCTCCCTGGAAAGACACACACACTGTTGACCAAATTCCAGAGAACATTAGGCTCAGTTTGATGAGAACCAAGGCTTGGAGTTTAACCCACTAAAACCACAAAGCTTGTCCTTCATAATATGGTTAGGTAGGTTCATATCATTATTTTGTATGATCTTATATTCAAGGTAAAAACAATCATGCATTTGGTGTTCATGTCAGTCAAGTTGTTTCTCTGCTTTTTTGGTCCTTTTTTTTGAGAAACAAACATATGCTTCCCAGTGCTAATGTGTTACCAAAGCCTGATCTTTCTGTCCACATCACGTAAATAGCAGGTAATGAAATACAAAGCTTCCTTGCAGTTGAATTATTCTGTGTTGTATCTTTGCGGTGCTAAGTTTCACGATTGGTGTGAAACAGCTGAAGTACACACACTGAATTGCTTCTTCTGAAGGTCAATACTGGATACAGTGAGCATTTTGGTTGTAATGAAGCAGATACCATTAAGAGCATTCTGTATGACACCATACACCACCTGTATCTCTAAGGGTGCCTGGAACTGAAATAGATAAATAAGAAGCAAACTACCAAGACCAGATTTAAAGACAAGTTCTTCTTATTAGAGATATTTATCTTATCCTGCTTCACAATGGAGTAAGTTCGCGTAAGCAGGAAAGCATGTCTTATTTAATGAATAGTTTGTAATAATTGAAATGCTACCGCCTCATCCTTTGAATGGAAACTAGTGACATGCTGTCACAAACTGTAAATTACAGTTGATATTTGACCTAATAAAATAATAATCCTTGCATTTCATATAGTACCTTATCACTGTCATTGAGACAACTGAAAGCATTTCATAGAATATATTGTAAAGTTGATTGACTGTGTATTTAGTGGGCAAAACGCAGCAACCAATTACGCACAGCAGAATTCCACAAACAGTTGTTCATTGCGTGGCCACATTTTGTTTTGAGGGTTTATGAGCCCAGCAAGTAATTTGCCAATTGATTAACAACAGGGTTCCTGCTTACTGCTCAGTAAACAGTGGTGTGTAGAATAACAAAGCGTGCCTTAGATTCTGCCTTGCTCGGGAATCAAACTCGGGTCTTCTCCCTTGCGTGGCGAGCACGCTAACCACTATTCTACAGGACTCCAAATATTTCCCAAGAAGTGCCTTTGATCCAAATTAAGAGCTTTAGCTTGGAATATAAAGTGAACAACTCACAGTGTCGTTGTTAATACATGTGTCAGCCTGGCTCAGTTGGTAGCACTCTCACCTCTGAATCAGAAGGTTTTAGGTTTAAGCCCCATAATCAGGCATATACTCTAAGATGATATTCTTGTGCAGCAGTGGGGTGTGCTGTAATGTTGGAGGTGTCATCATTCACATTGAGACATTAAACCCCATGTTACCTCTGCCTGTTCAGGTAGTTGTTAAATTTCCATTGTACTCTTCCTTTCAAAAATAATCAAATAAATAATAGTAATAATCCTTGTATTTCATATTGCGCTTTTCACATCTTCTAGACATTTAAAAGTGCTTCACAAAACATATTGTAAAGTTAATTGACTGTATATATGTGTGCGAAATGTAACAGCCAATTGCACACAGCAATGTCCCACAAACTGTTGTGGGTTGAAATGACCAATTTATTATTGTTTTTAATAACAATCATAATAATAATTCGGCCATTCTGTTGTGGCTCGGTCATGGCTGTTTGTGGGATACTGTTGTGTGCAATTGGCTGCTGCATTCCTCCCACAAAATATACAGTTAATCCATTCACTTTGCAGTACATTCTGTGAAGCACTTTGAGACGTCTCGAAGACGTGGTAAGGCACTATCAAATGCAAGGATTATTAGTTTCTCCCTCTGACCTGGCAAGCATTCACCCAAATAAAATTCACTTTATGTATATTTGAGAAACACTGCTTTGTTCAAATTGGTTTCCATTTTGACCAAAAACATAGTCACTACAATTTGAGGTAATTCAAGTGAAGCGCTTTGAGTGGTGTTCTAGAAATGAAAGGTGCTTAATCAATATGCATGTATGTAGGAACGTTGATCTGTTAGTTGGTCAGGTGTTGGACACGTGCGGAATCCCATCAAGATGCTTAAGAGTATCGAAACCAAGCAGAGATTTCCATGCATCCCACCTACACATGGAAATCCCAGAGATACATTGTTGGAATGGAATGCACACTCCCTCCCCAGAGGGACACATTCTGCTTACCTAATTTCGGAAAGTATTAGGCCAAGGTTGGCGAGGACCAAGAATTGGCGACCTCAAAGTTCATGTTGGGCATCTGCTTGAAGCCTAACCAGCTAAAACATCATAGCTTGCCATTCATATCACTGTCTGGCAAACTTTCCCACTGCTTGTCCAGCTAGGACTTTCTCTACTCATGAGGGCTTTGACGTGCATAAGTTGCAGGAGCTGAGTGGGATGATTCCCTGCATTCAGTGACCGGCCTGCGTTTCCAAGTCCTGCTGATGAGCCGGACTGGCTGTGCTGTTATCAGCGGTGCTCTGGAGGACTGTTGATCCGCTTGGCTCACAACACAAACCATCAAGACATCCACAGAGGACTGGCTTGGCTTTGCCATTTTGTTGCCAAGTATGTCACCTGGAGCCAGTTATTTATTATTTATTAAGTGTAGTCTATCATCGAAATTAACCAAAGAACACATTTTGTTCACTGAATTCATTGACCTTCATTGGACTTTGCTAGCACTAATTAGCTACTGCATTTGCCAATACAATACCAGTCACAGAACTTCTCATTGGGGTGAGGTATGTAGTACGTGATGTGACAGCATTAATAGTTATCATACTACTGTAAATATTCAGCACCTTCTAAATAAGAACACAAGAATACCTTCCGAGTTTGAAACTAATCTCTGCAAATGTCAATCCAAGAGGGCAGGATCCAGGGCTTCATATCCAGGTTTGGATATTATCATTACTGTACTTAGAAGTCAGCAAAGGATATTTAAAAACACATTTTAGATAAATGATCCTTTGATAAGCAACGGGATATTTTAAATGGACCACATTCACACACTGCGGGTTTTTTTACCACCTATTTCATGAAAATTATTGAAATTGTGCACAAATGGGTTGTCGTGCTTTGCCCACAGAATATACCGTCAATTCACAATACAGTACATAGTCTGTGAAGCACATTAGAAATCTCAAAGGTGTGATAAGGCATTATAAAAATGCAAGGATTATTATTTTAATAACTGCAAAGTAAAATCAAATCTTATCCAAATGTATGCACATGCACACCCGACAGAGTTTGAAAGAAAATTTTAATTTGTCCTGTTAGAGTCCTGACCTGTCTGCTCCGCTACTCGGTGAATTCTGGCTTGCACAATGTTGTCCACTCACCTCCTTTCTGCTCTTACTCTATGGACTTTCGTTCCACAGTATATTCGCTTCACCTTCCCTTGCCTCCTTCAAAGCTTGTCTCGTGGCCCTCTTTTTTAACTGTGCCTTTGGTCACAATCCAACCACCCTGTCCTCCACTTATCCTGATCCCAACCGCCAGCTTGGATGCAGTGCCTTCAAATGTCCTCGTGATATGAAAGGCGCTTTATAAATGCAATTAGTTGTAGTTGCATTGGTTAGACTTGTTTTTTTTTGTTAGGATAACACTTAAAATTGACAATGAGGTGATAGAGGGAATAAGGATTTGTGTAGTGTATTTGGAAAACAGTTATAAATAGTGTTTTGATACAAGGCTCTGTAAAATTCCATTTAAATGCCATTGCGTACAGTACTTTAAATATCCTGCAGCATAACTGTAAACAGAAACCAGTGACAAAACAGCATTCACAGTGAAATAAAATCTTTGCAGAAGTAATCTCAGTGTAAGCCTCCAGTAATATAAGTTGCTTTCATTACATTTATGATATTGATATATATTTATCATAACATAATGTGGTAATTTACTGTAAAAAACACTTTATTGCAGCAGTATAACATTACAGACAGTTATTACTCTGATTGGGTAAATGGAGAGTGTTGTTATTCTTGCATCTACTCTTTGAAGGGCCCTTGGTGTCATGTTACACCATTCTGTAATGTTTGTCTTTGTATTTACTCCAGTTAATGGGTTTTTAATATGATATTGCCTTTTCTTTTAGATGCTATTGAGCAGTATTGGCAGCGACGAGGACTTATCCTGGATATTATTAAGCCTTGAAACTAGCGTTGTGTTGATCGGCATGGATCATTTTGTGTTATACCTACAATCAAATGAAATACAGCTATCTTATCAAAATACACTGTAATCAGCAGACACAATCCGATTAGTGTCAACTGCTCTACAACTAACAATAATGGCATTATTTGCTACCTTATCCTTATGTACAGGGTGACCGAAAAGTTGTACTACGATTACAATGTCTAACAGGTCTTAAAGAAGTTTTCTTTTTAGATAATATGGTAGCTTCACAACGTTTGGTCACCCTGTATTTATAATATTTTAGATTACCTTATCATGCCATTGACATGCCACAAATCACTTCATATTCACAGTAAAGTATAGACTGTATTTTTAAATTGACAATCAATTTGTAAACAGAAAGGTCCCACATATACCCATGAAGTGAATGAGCAATTGTTGGCTGGGACAATCGGAGAAACTCCCTCCTGTTTTCAAAGAGTGCCATAGCATCTTCGAAGTCTACCTGAATTAGCAGATGGGGCCTTGATCCAGCATCTCACCCAATGGAGAGGACCTCTGACACTGCAGGGGACTATCAACTGTTATCAGACGTTGAGGTCATAATCTCGGTGTGAGGAGTGAACCCTCAACCTTCTGACTCAGGGATGACAGTGCTACCAAGTAAGCCAGGCTGGCAAAATGCAACGCAAACTAAATTTAGGAGTGCAGTAGTACTGTGTGATGTGATTGGGAATGAAATTGTGGTTTTTATATCAGCATATCGCTACAACAGCAGCTGATGGTCAAGAGTTTGTTTGACAATTACATTTGTAAAGCACCGTTCACATTGAGAGGATGACCCAAGGATACAGGAGGGTGGAAGGACGGAAATGTGGGGCTAGGAGGGTGGCTGAAAGAATGGTCGAAGAGGAGGATATTCAGTCAGGCCTTGAAGGAGGCAAAGGAGGGAGCAGGGTGAAGGGAATGTGGGATGTAGATACAGAGGGCGAGGGCAAAGACGTAAAGAGGCTGAAAGTCTGACTGCTTGTGGAGTGGGCCATTGGGGGGCATGGAGCTGGCCAGAAACCGCTGAGCGAAGGGAGCGTAAGAATTCTGGATAATCTCCAGCTTGTGGTGGGAATAGTTGGGAAGTCCAACAAGCAGCAGGTAGGACCAGGAAGAAGAGGAAGCAAAAGGAGCCCTCGTTACAGATGGACAGAATGTCATTGTCATCTTGACCAGTGCCGGAAAGGTTCATAAAGGGAGAGGTAGGAGAGAAAAGAGTGAATCTGGAAGGCTATAACTTTTCAAGGACATTGGAAAGAAGATTGGTGACAAACTGGTAGTTGCTGAGAGGGATAGTCTGGGGCAGGTTTCTTTTAAGATGACAGCTCTTTTTAGCAGGGTGGGAACAATGGCAGTTGACAGGGAGAGCTTGACAAGGTCTGAGAGTAAAGGAGTGGAAGATGAAGCTGGGAGGTAAGGAGAGGGGTAGGGTTGGGGTCGACTGAGCAGTTAATGGGCATCATGTGGGTTATAGTGGTGGGGAGAGAGGAGGAGGAGAAAGCTTTGACGGTGTGGAGGAAGGAATGGGTATGGAGAGGTGGGGGGTCAATTGGGAGAGTGGAGGCAGCTGAATGGATTTTCTTGATTTGGGGGAAATCCAACATCTTCTGGCAGTTGGAATTGGGGGAGAGGCTGGACGAAGTGTGAACGGGTGGACGGAGGAGCCAGTTGTCAATGGGAATCTATGGCAAATACTAAGACAATGTCACTTGAATAATTATGAATCTATTTCCGAATCTCAAATCAGAAATGTAGAACTGAGGGAACAGAGAAAGAAAAACAGAAATCAAACATTAGAACAAGCCACAAAGGAAGCTTAAGCTGTGACTGTAATCAGACAGGATTGTGAAGGAAATAATAAAGGTAGGGACTCAGCAATGAAGGATAGTTGAAGCTGATATAATCAGTGCAGTTAAAAAGTTATGTTGAAGGCAATAGACTACACTCTAACGGATTTCACATTGATCACTGAACAAGTGAAATCATGTGGTGTGATTACCTCCAATGATTACTGGAGTGTTATGGTGTACAGCTCATGAGGGGTGTTCAGGGGAAAACAGAGAAATGAATTAGTTCAATCGAAGCCTCTCCTGACTGAATTGTCCTAAGCTATTTTTTTTAAAAGGATTGTCTTTCTAATTAACACAGCAATGTCAAGCACCTGAGAGACCACTTGGCAACCTACTGAAAGTTTCTCATTATTGACATATGGATGGAGAGACCAAAAAACATCTCAGATATGGCATCCAGACTGGGTCCAAGCTCAATCATCAGCATGCTTATCCGTGGATCAGAAGGTCACGGATTCAAGTACCCCACTGCAACTTGAACTCCCAAGAATGCTGTGTTGCCGGAGCTGCCAAAATTTGATTAAAGGTGAAAATTCTGATGACTTCTGCTGTGACATTTGCCTACTGATACACAATCATTGTATATTTGCTGGAACAATCATGTTACAGCAAATACCCATGCAGCATTTTTCAATGCATTATTAACAGTATAACAAGTGTAAGAATTAAGTACTGTATTGTTTTGTTTAGCGGGCAATGAGAGTACATTTCCATTTTAATTTCAATTTTAAGTTTCCATTTTCCTCATTGTATGGTGTTCGCAGCACGAAAACTGCTCTGATCGAGGTCACAAATATCATCCTGTCCATATGTGACCATGGCTCCCTTTGCTTCCTCGTCCTCTCAACCTCTCTGCTGCCTTCGACACTATGAACCTCTCAATCCTCCTCCACCATCTCTCTTCTCACCTCAAGATTCCGCCCTTGACTGGTTCAGGTCTTATCTCTCACACCATCACCAATTTGTCTCCGAAAATGGTTTCTCCTCTAGTCACAGTACTGTCTCGTGTGATGTTCCTCTAGGTTCTAGCTTCGGGCCCCGCTGCTTCAACCTCTACATGTTCCGCCTTGGTAACATCATCCATAGACATGGCGTCAATCTTCACATCTGTCAGACTGCTTGTCAGACATGAAGCTCTGGCTGACAAGTTACTGCAACCAAACATTATCAAGACCGTGGCCTTCTCAATTGGCTCGCGTCGGAGCCTCTGCACCTCAGGAATTGGCAGCATCCACGAATGCACACTCCATCTCATCATGCCAGTCAGGAATCTTGGTGTCCTGTTCGGCCCTCAACTATCCAGTGCATTGGGACGTCCTCCTGACGTGAAAGGTGAGCTACAAAATGTCATTTTGTTGTTGTTGTTTCGCCATATCCATGCCATGACCAGCACTGCCTTCCACCACCTCCACAACATTGCCTCACTCCATCACTGCCTCACCCCCTCAGGCGACCAAAACCCTCACACACGCATTTGTCACCTCAAGGCTCGACTACACAAACTCCCTCCTTGTCGGCCTCTCCAACTGTTTCCTCCACAAGCTGCAGATCATGCAAAATTCTGCAACCCATGTCCTCTCCCAGAGCTGGTTTCCATGACCCAATCACCCCCACCTCGACCAGCTACACTGTCTCCCCATTTCTCAGAGGATAGAATTCAACATCCTTGTCTTCACTTTCAAGGCCCTCCAATGCCTTGACCTCTCTGACCTGCTGACCCCCTATCAACCTGTCTGTTCCTCTGTTCAACAGGCTCCCGTCTGCTCTTTGTCTCCCGCCCCAACCCACCCCACCATCGGTGGACGGAATTTTAGCCTCTCTGCCCACACACTCCATCCCACAATCCCTTTCCCTTACTCACTCCCTTACCTCCTTTAAGGCCTGTCTCAAGACCCTCTTTTTCACCGTGCCTTCAGCCCTCCTCCCACCTCCTACCCTGCCAACCCTTCCCCAATGCTCGGGTCCTGACTGTTCAGCGATTTGGGACATCTTCACTACATAAAAGGCACTCTACAAATATAATTTTGTTGGAATAAACCAGAAGGAACACATTTTCCTCAGTTGATAAAAGTACATATTCTTCAGTGACAAAAAAACAACTAAACAGAAAAATGAGAAGAGCTTAACCATGGTCAGCCTAAACACTCACAGGATATATAGAACGGTGGAGTGACTGCATTTTATCGGTAAACACATCAGCTAATTTGCACGTAGCAATGTCCCACAAATTGCCATGAAGTGAACGATCAATTTTATTTGGGAGATTGTGGGCCAGGACACCAAAAGAGTGTCGCTTCTGTTTTTGATTAGTGCCTTGGGATCTTCAACGACCACCCGAACAGGCAGATAAAACCTTGGTTCAACATTTCATTCAAAGAAAAGCATCTCAAACAATGCAGCACACACAAAGCCCTGGAGTGCCATCTTAGATTGTGTAGAACCAATAATCATAGAGTTAAAACTACTATTTCAATCAATCAAAAACTTACATTTATATAGCGCCTTTCACGTCAAGAGGATGTCTCAAGGTGCTAACATTTCAATGTGACACCAGGAAATAAAATTGCATTCCGTTGTGTATATATTTTAAACAATATTAATATTATTAATAATATTGATAACAACAATAATAGTAATATAATAATACTTCTCTTTGATATAGCACTTTTCACGTCTTCTAGGCATCTCAAAGCGCTTCACAGAATATAATGTGAAGTGAATTCACTGCCTATTATGTGGGTGAAACACGGCAGCCAATTGCATAAGGCAATGCCCCATAAACTGTCGAGGATTGAAATGACTAATTGATTATTATTAATTTTGTTAAGGGATTATTATTAGACATGTGGAATAAGGAAATTTACCCAAGGTTTCGACCTACCTGGAATTGAACCCAGGTCTCTCTCTCGCTTGCGAGGCAAGTGTTTTAACCACTGAGCTACAAGACTCCACAATGACAGTCAGAGTCCATCGTGGGACAGTTTTCCCAACCCAACATGTCAGATGCCTAACAAGTCATTAATGATCAACTACAAAGCAACGTAATCTCATCTCACATCGTATTTTTCTCCCATTTTGTCTCAATTGCAACCTTTTGTTAAAACTTGCTCAAGACTCAAAGCAACAACAACAAAATTGCACTTGTATAGTGCCTTTCACACCAGGAGGACCCCAAGGTGCTGAAAGCAAGCAAGAGGGTTTAAATAGCTGCAATCACTTTCAGAAAGCAGATTTCATACTATCTGCATGCAGAAGTCTTTGAATATAACGTTTACTTATAAATTCTCCATATTTGTGACAAGAATGAGGTGGAAGTTTAAATAATACTTCAAATTTCCATAACATATTTTACATTTGCTTCTGTTTAAATTACTTATTACCGCAGCGTCAAAAGGTTCTCATTACTAATTTCAACATTTATGAAGTGGCTGCAAAAGTATTAATTGCAATCTCTGCGACTGCCACGTAAGAATTTCCCACCTATTTCTTGCCAGATTTAGCATATTTTATCCACTGTTATATGAATAATTCACCCAAAATACTCATCTGTTGTATCCTCTTGTGTGTGCCTTTGGTTTATAACATGTTTAGGGCAGATATGAAGCAACTAATACATTCAAATAGCTTCAAAATGCTAATTAACCTTTCATAAGTAAAATTATATTAATCCTTATATTTGATATAGTACATGTCACAGAATTTTTCAAAGCACTTTATAGGCTGTACTGTAATGATGGAATGACTGTAAACCATCTACATAAAAAGGTAGATGAGATCTCAGGTTAACACCTCACCCAAAGTTTATATTTAATCTATTGGTGTTCCATTTTAAGGTGTCCAGAATTTGGCAAATTGTTGGATTCATCCTTAGCACTGAAACCTGTTTATTAAAACTGGCTTCAAAATTAAGCTTGCAATTAAGAATTTGCAATACCTGTACTGTATTCTGTATTCTTCAAAATGTTACGTAAATAAAAAAAAATCTAGACCCAGGTAGAATTTCACCCGAAAGTTATGTTTTGTTAGCTGTTTCAATATAATTGAAAATGTCCCTTAATTCTTAATTCTTCCGATTCGCATGACCAAATGACCATTTAAAGCAGCATATTAATTGTAATTCTACACGTTTTCAAAATAATCATGAGTCTCCACGTGACTTCATTGCTGTTCTGTGGAAGAGTCATTTTCATTTTCACACGAAAGCTTGTAACTGCTAATTGGTGTTCATTAAGATTGGCATACGCTCTGTTAGACACTGATGTATTTCCACTCATATATAGTTTAACACTAAATGCACAGTCGGAGTGAAGGGTATTAATAGGGACTATGTAAATGAACTAACAAATTTATGCAAGATAGACTTATTACTCAACTATAGATATCTGTAGCAAAATACAAACGATTTAGAAAATTTCAAAATAAAATTCTCATTTCTGTGTGGAAAACCATAGTGCTCATGGTATCTTGTTTTTAGTGAAACCAGTAAGAACTTTCTGCCTTCTATTTATCAGAGATTCAATATTTCATCATCCTAGCTAGATCAATGCATGTGCAGAAGAATGTGGGTGACCCAGAGACATGAGCTCTACGAATAGAAGACTTTGAGAAGGAAGGAGGGAAAGGAAGAGAAAACAAAAAATCCAAGAAGAACTTTCAGATCTGTTCAACAAAAACTTGGAAACTGGATTTGTAAATGCTAAAAAAAACAGAGCCACCTCAATGACACACATTTAGATTTCCAAGGACAATTTCAGGGCAGATACCAGGAAGTATTGCTTTACCTAGAGGATAATTAATGACTGGAACAGATTTCCAAGAAGGGTGATTGAGGCCAGGATGTTGGACTGATGGTTGATGGTTTGATGAAAAGATGTTAGGGTGGATAGTCTTGGATGGATGAGATCAATTTTACTATGTTCTGATGTTTCTAAATGTGCTGAAAGGCCTTCCTCACACAATATAATAATAATAATAAACCTTGAATTTGATATAGAGCTTTTTACATCTTCTAGAGGTCTCAAAGCGCTTCACAGATTATAGTGTACTGTAAAGTGAATTGACTTTGTATTTGTGGGCGAAATGCAGCAGCCAATTGCACACAGCAGTGTCCCACAAACAGTCGTGGATTGAAATGACCAATTGTATTCTCGTGGTTTTTTTTGGAGCTTCTCTTGGGAACTTACCAATCAATATTAGTCTCACATTAGGATAAAAATGGAAGTTGAATTCCAATTCAATCTCCAATTCTGCAATTCTAATTAGATGAATGGACTCATCAATTAGCACTGAAATGTTTTGATCTAAGCTGTGACAAGATCAAAGGAAACTGCTTGTTTGAGCACGTGAAGCAAACAATATTTGGGCAAAACCTTGCTCCTGATGTTGGAAGAGAGAAAACGTTTTTCTCATGAGTCATTCATTGGGCATCTCAAGAAGCGGAGTGTCCTATCATATGATAATCATCACTTGGTGATGATGCATTTTTAAGCCACGCATCGCTGAACGTTGAACCAACATAACTACGGATTTCATGTAATGGGAGTGAAGGCAAAAAGAGACAGAAGAAAGTGAACACAAGTCTGGTATGAAACAGACTCTCTTCCATAACCATATCAGCAATTATACTCTTCAATTTCCGGCTTTTTGTTTCCCGTGAGTGAAGTGAAAGCTATCATACAGCTCACCCAAAATGTCTCTCTCCATTGATAGCCTTCCACCCCCTCCCAACCGACAACTTTTCAAATCACTAATAATAATGAGGCTTACATCTAATATACAAGCATCTATAATGTCAAAATGTCTTGAAGCATTTCATGGGTAATTGCATTTTAGTGCAGCATTGTAATTGCAGGCTAATGTGGCAGAAGAATTTGTGCTCAAAATAGGTCTTGAAAATCGCATTTTGCCCACAAGTTAAACAGCCAAACCACTTTACAATATCTTCTATGAAGCGCTTTGAAATGTTTCAATGACGTGATATCAAATGCAAAGATTATTATTATTCTTGTTATGAAATAGCTTAAAGTGAATGACCAATTTCCCTGGAAAATGGTTTGCCTAGTGTCGAGGCATTTTTAATGTCCATCTGTACAGGCGAGACGGCATGTGGGTTTAATGTCTCATCCGGAGGACAAAATCTGTGTATGGAAAGTGTCAAGAAAATCAGCCAATTAGGTTTGAAGCACTTCATTTTTTGTCAAACACCAGACGTGTGACAGTCGGAATTTTTTTCCTTTTATTTTGCACCAACTGCTAAAAGGGGCCATTAAAATTAATTTCATTGCCTCTTCTAGAAAGCCATCAATTTATTTCTCCAAGGTACTGAGTACAGTACCTCTGTCTTTACAGCTTTAGCGGGCATACTGTTTGTCAGTGAAAATGGTGAACAAACAGAAACGCAAAGTTGCTGCTCTTATTATTTGCAATGATGGCTGGAACCGGAGCTCTGTTCCGGAGTGAGGAACTGGTTAAAATTAGATTAGCCAGAGGTTTAACTTTAGACATGTGCTCTGTTGAATTTTAATTGCTGTGAAGAGTTAGCTGTACACAGTGAGGGATCCAAATATCCAGGTTGCATATAAATGCCTGCATCGTCTGTCGACCAGCAGTCGCACTGTACAATGGAGTAGAGCAGGTACCGGGTGTGTCTCCAATGGCAACTCTGCAGCCACTTTGCAGCTAATAATATTCTCTTTCTGGCTTCGAAGAATATGTCTGCGGGTGGCCCACCTTTGCAGCCCGGCAAGTTGAGAAGTTGATCGATGAGTCCCCGCTTACATTCAATTAATTATTCACACTATCAATCACAATGCTTCTGTTGCCGCTTGTTTGGCTTACAGGAATGGGGAGAGGTGTCAGGGAGACAGGTATAAACCCGCTGAGCAATTAGCCTTCAAACTAAACAGCAGCTTGTACTTTACAGTACTCCAAACTTTCTCCTGCTGCTGGTGCCAACCGAAAAGTGCAGCATGTTCTGTGTTAGAACAGAGTGGATTAAGATGGTACTCTTGTCAGAGTTGTGTTAGGCTATGTGATTTCAAGTCCCAACATGGGGCTTGAACCCACAATCTCCTGACTCAGAAGCGAGAGTGCTCCCATTGAACCAAGCTCTTTCAGTCCTTCTGCATCAAATATGGTTAAATAGTGATTCAGGCATAATAATATCCTCCACTAATTATCATCCTATACATTATTGAATCGACCATGATCTACAACTAACTACCTCCATGTAAAGCATTGGCCCTGGCAGCTTTCTGGAAGAATGTCACCATTTCCAAGTACTGTACTTGGGCAGAAATCTTCTCTCAAGATTGCAACGAAAACAAAGGCAGCAGTCACTTTCACAGTAACATGTGTGTCTGTTCTATCAAAAGGATGTGGAGACTGTTCAAAATGCTCCTTGAATAAGCCTATATAAGGCAACAAGGAGCATTCAGGTTCTCCATTGCGATTAGGATTCCTTCCTGTTTTGACACCTTTTTATCCTGTTTCCTATTGAAGAAATTTATGGCTACTGGTACTGCAAAATTGGCACGGTGGCAGTTTACCCACAAAATATACAGTCAATTCAGTTTACAGTATATTCTGTGAAGCACTTTGAGATGTCTCAAAGACGTAATAAAGCACTATATTAAATGCAAGGATTATTGTTATTAGTTCCAAGATAATCACCGGTACTTAGTTAACCAATGTAGGTTAAAGAAGACCTGGTCTGATTGTGATTTATCATCACATAGAAAAGTTTGGAATTTATTGCACAATTAAATTTATTCAGTTTTGTAAGCCCCATATCGAATTATCACTGGCTTCAACAAATAATAACCCTTTTAAACCTATTTTCACCTATGAAATACACCTATGCTTTTTACATACTTCATGTCCTTTGACTAAATACACAGAAATTCATTTTACAGTATGTACTGTTAAGTGCTTTGGGATGCCTGTCCGATTTGAAAGGTACTACACTAATGTAATTATTATTAATATTGATGTTTATTAGTATATGTATTATTATGTGAAATTTGCAGACATAATTTATAATAATAAATAATAATCCTTGCATTTGATATAGTGCTTTCCACATCTTATCGACGTTCCCAAAGCGCTTCACAGAATATACTGTAAAGTGAATTGACTGTATATTTGTGGGCAAATCGTGGCAGCCAACTGCACACAGCAGTGTCCCACCCACAGTGAAATGAACAATTTTATTATTGTGGTTTTTTTGGAGGGATTATTATTAGGCGTGTGGAGTAAGGAAACTTGCGTAAGATTTCACCTGACCTGCCTGGATTCAAACACAGGTCTCCTCAGCTTGACAAGACAAGTGTTCTAACCACTAAGCCACAGGAGATTACATTTCAAAATGTAATCCTGTTTAAAGCAGATTTATTGTTTAGATTGGCATTTTCTATATGACAACAAATCGACAATTGTAAAAGTTATCAACAATTGTAATAGCCATATTTTCACATTTATTTCTATGGCATTTATGTTTTATAAAGAGCAATCTATTCATTTTACAATGTATTAGATAGAGCACACTTTCTGATCTCCACTAGTCTAATCACATGTTCTTTTGTTCTGGCTGTCAGTGCAAGTCAATTGTCTGCGTTTACTGTAGTACATTGTACTATTGTCTGTGGAACTAAATATTGTACATTTAGTTCCACAGATTGCTCTATTTAAGGTTTATTGTCATTGAAATGGGTGATTTAAGACCAATGTTCCTTGAACAGTTTGCTTTCAATTGTAACTTTGCTATATTGGCTGCTGGATTAGATTGTATTAGATTATGTTCTATATAAACTGCAATGTGAAAAAGTTTTTGATCATCCAGGTCAACTAGACCCTAGTGCCTGACTCAAGCAGAAACTCATCATCATACTTAATAGTGACCCAAGCAGACTAAGAGTCCTAATATACATACGACCTACACATACCTTCCTTTGCCTGGAGTGGAGTGTGCACTTTCACCTGGGAGGTGAGCATCTTGCTTACTTAATTCTGAACAGTAATTGGCATAGATTGGCAAGGTTTCCCTGTACTTTCCTGCTCTTGGTCTCTGATCCATTCAGCTTTCACCACCATGAAGCCCACCACCCACCCGCTCCCCTGGACACCATCCCTATCCCTCTCCTTGCCTCCCAGCTTCCACCTCCTTGCCCCACCACTTGCCAACATGATCAACCTGTCTCTTTTATCCGGCATCACTCCCACCCTACTTAAGATAGCCACTATCACCCCACTTTGAAGAAACCTTCCCTTGATACATTACAGCTCTGCAGCTACTGGCCAATCACCAACCTCCCTTTCTGTCCAAGATCCTTGAAATAATTATTGTCTGCTAACTTCGTTCTTTTCTCTCATCCCACTCCCTCCACAGGCCAATCCAATTGTATTTCCGTGCTGTCCACAGCATGGAAACCATTCTGGTCAAGGTCACAAATGTTATCCTGACCATTTGTGACCAGGGTTCCCTCTGCCTCCTTGTCCTCCTCAACCTATCTGCTGCCTTTGACACCGTGGACCGTTCGATCCTCCTCCACCGCCTCTTTTCCAGTCTCAACCTTCAAGGTTCTGACCTTGACTGGTTCAGGTCTTATCTCTCACACCATCTCTAATTCGCACCGTCACCACTATGTGTCTGCCAATGGCTTTTCTTCGGGCCCCTGCACTGTCTCGTGCAGTATTCCTCAGGGCTCTGTCCTCAGTCCCCTCCTCTTCATCCTCCAGGTGACATCATCTGCAGAAATGGGGTAAATTTCCACATATAAGCGGATGACACCAAACTCTGTCTCTCCGCTCCCACTCCCTACTTCAGGACTACCGGTATCCTGACTGCCTGGAAGAGGGACAACTTTCTTTAGCTGAATAGCAGAGTGAGGCCTTCCTGATTGACTCGTGTCAGCGCCTTCATACTGGCAGCAACAGCATCCATGGCTGCACACTCCATCTCACGAATCCAGTCAGGAACCTGGATATCTTGTTTGATCCTGAGCTGTCCTTCCTCCACCATAGCCACGCCATGACCAGCAGTGCCTTCCACCACCTCCGCAACATAGCTACTGCCTCAATCCTCAGGCTGCTGAAACCTTCACCCATGCATTCGGCACATCAAGGCTTGACTATGGAAACTCCCTCCCCATCAGCCTTCCCAGCTATTCCCTGCATGAGCTGCAGATGATCTAAAACTCTGCAGCTCGTGTCCTCTCCCGCATCAGGGTCCATGACCCCATCACTCCCACAGTGACCTGGCTCCATTGGCTACCCATCCCCCAGAGGATCCTCATCCTCACTTTCAAAGACATCTGTGGCCTTGTCCCTTCCTATCTCTCCAACCTGCTGACTCCCTACCAACCTGATGCCTATTCCTTTCAGCGGGCTCCGGTCTGCTCCATGTTTCCCGCCCAACCCACCCTACCATCGGTGGCTGGGCTTTCAACCTCTCCACTCCACACTCTGAAGCTCCATCCTACAGTCCCTTCACCTTGTTTCCTCACTTGCCTCCTTCATGGCCGGTCTTATGGTCCTCCTTTTCAATCATGCCTTCAGCCGCCCTCCCACCTCTCTCCCTCCGCTTCCCCTTTCCCCTCCCCCATGCTCGGGTCCCAACCCTTGACTGTTCAGTGCCTCGGGACGTCCTCCTGACGTGAAAGGCGCTCCACAGACCTGTATAGTATAGGTATAAAGTAAACTAGTAGAGACCTACTATAGACCTATACTGGTGGAGACTACCTCTTGATGCTCAGCTTGCTGCAGACTCTTAACCTCTGTCCTCATCCGTGACAGAATCCCAGAAGAGAGGGGAATGTGAAGAGGGAGCAAAGAAATTGGAGACTGGGTTCTAGCACTTGAAGATTCAGTACGAATCTCCCACGGGTATATCTTTGACATGGTGATGGACGGTGATGAAGCAGAAGGGGCTCTGCCCTGATAAATGTGCCTTAAACCCAAGATCAGAAGAAATACAGTAAAAATGTATTGCCACATTGACCTACAGCATTCCAAACTGTTGTAATTTGGATTATTAAATTCAATTAACGTGGGCTGGATGTAAATGTTGGCCACTACGAGAAAAAGGCTAATGTGCCAATTGACGCAGCTCCCGAAATCTCCGGAGATGGAATGGCGTACTTTAAATTATGAGAGGAGACATGATGAGACAGTTGCTGCACAAATGTTGTTGTTGAAACCTTTACTATTTTACTAGGAAATCTTGTGAATTGATGGCAGATAATTACCACCAGCAAGGAACTGGAAATTGTCCAAAGTATGTATTTTCATAGTTCTTGTTTTGTTGTACAAACCTATTGTGATATGGATATTTGCATTTTTGATGCAGTTCTAAGGTGCTTTATGGGCAATTGTTTGTCAAACATTTGATTGTATTTTCTGATGTGTGGCTTTGCAATATTGTTAATCCATGACTGTTTGTGGGACACTGCTGTGTGCAATTGGCTGCTGCGTTTCTCCCACAAATATATAGTCAATTGACTGTACAGTATACTCTGTGAAGTGCTTTGAGACATCGATAAGATGTGAATAGCGCTATATCAAATGCAAGGATTATTATTATTTATTATTATAAATGTAATTTTGTTGTTGTTGTTCTGGCCCAGATCAGTTTTCTTTCTCTGATGGGAAGCAAAAAACAGGACAGTTTCCTGATATAGGCCGTGAGAATGCTTTCTTTAATTCAAATTAGGGTTGAACACTCTGAGATTTCTTCATTTTGACCCTCAGTTTTGGAGGAATTTGCTAAGAGCAACAATTACAATGCCAACAATTTTACATATATAAAGCACATCAACATGTTAGGGATCCACAGTCTTGAAAGGAAATGTCTTGGAGGCGACTTTATCTTTAAATTGTGTAATCTTTAAATGGCGTAATCTTCAAATTGCATTCCAAAAATGAATCCAGGACTAATAATAGGATTTACCAGTGGAACTTTTGTGCTTTGCACTATAACAAATGCAAGTGCTGTATTATTATCAAAGGAAATTTCAGGACAGAAACCCGGAAGTGCATTCTTACCCAGAGTGTAATTTACAGCTGGAACAGGTTGCCGGGACAGGTGGTTGATTTGACATTGAATGTATTTGTGAACCATCACAGATTCACTGAGATTATGCATTATAAAGTCATAATACAATTTTTTAATTTTTTTTCTCAGATCTTTTGCATTAGCAATGTTCCAAATTCTTGTTTGATGTTGCTGGAACAGAGACATCAGAGGGGAATTGAGGCAAGAAATGTGACACTTTTGGTATATAGGCCAGGGACGTTTCTTCAGCAAATCAGTTCTTCTGTTAACTGTAACACATCCACCTGAAGGGCTCTGCGTTCCTGCACAAACTATTACAGTATTTGCCTGCCAAGAATTCATGAAAATGTTATATTGTAACTGAGGGAAAGAAAGAAATTCCAAGAAAATTGAATTTGCCAGGTCATTAAGTCAGTGCCAAACAAATGTCTTCATTAACAGCTGACAGAAACCCATTTTAATGCAACATTTTGTATGACACTAAGATGCTGGCAACCATGTGATTATTGTGAAGTGAGGATTCTTTGTTAATATGGAACATCACTACCACACAAGTCTAAAGTGTAAATGGATTTGAAATTGTGTGACAAAGGGAAAATATATTCTGAATAATGTTACTTCGATTGATTCAGAGTTGGATGGGAATTTTCCATTATGAGTGCACATTATCAAAGTCACTAGTCCTTCACTCCTTTTGTTCTTCATTCACTTTGATCACATCATATTTTCAGTCAGCATTTCTGTCAAAAAAATATTGCAAATTCCTATGTATATTCAACAATTTAATTTAGATTTTCTTTCTTTTTATGAAATTCACGTCATCTTCAGTTAGATTCACACACTTCAAAACCTGGTCAGTGGTTGAACATTTAGTATATGCATTATGTCTCTGACATGGTAAATGGAGAAAGCAAATGATAGATTAATTGCATTGTACAAGCCCTGGAATGGAGGATAGACAGGCTGACAGCACGTGACAGATTGCAAGGAAATAATTGAGCTAATGGCCGAGATGAAAGACTGGGTTGGCTTTCACTTTAACTCTTTGTGTCAACGTTACCTTGCAATTTCAGCAAGAAATTTGAAATGGGCAATCCACTCTACATCTGGCTTTTAATTACAACATTGAAACCCATGCATGTGAATGGAGGTAATGTTTTAAAAATGATGTGTACTGTATTATTTTAAGCCGGCATAAAATGACCATTAAACCAGATTGTTCCAAGCAGATGACCATGATCTTTGATAGAACCATTGTGAGGATAGTGTTCTTTTATAAATGAGCAACTCTAGAATTGCTTCTGAAGATTTTTCTTGCATATTATTTGTTTTCTGAGGTGGATTTGTCTAGTCTGCCTGTTCAGTACAGATTTTGGATGGGGAAAGCAACACTGTTGTACAACATTATCCTCTTTCCCTTGGAATTCTGTGTAGAGTATTAAATCGTATTCTATGTATAGTATTCACCATTCAATTCATAGACATTACTAAGCACAAATTAATAATAATAATAATAATCCTTGCATTTGCTATAGCGCTTTCCACATTTTATCAACGTCCCAAAGCACTTCACAGAATATATTGTAAAGTGAATTGACTGTATATATTTGTGGGCGAATCGCGGCAGCCAATTGCGCACAGCAGTGTCCCACACACAGTCGTGGATTGAAATGACCAATTTTATTATTGTGTTTTTTTGGAGGGATTATTATTAGGCGTGTGGAGTAAAGAAACTTGCCCAAGTTTTCGCCCTGACCTGCCTGGATTCGAACACAGCTCTCACGCTTGTAAGGTGAGTGCTCTAACCACTGAGCCACAGTAACACTTTGACACATCTTAACAATGTGATAAGGCACTAAATCAAATGCAAAGGCTATTCTAATATTGTGTATACTGTACCTCTGGATAAAAAACCCAAAATTTATTTTGTCATTTTTATAACACTTATTGACCTACTTTGCATCCGTTAACGACTTTGATGTCTGCACACCAACGTCCCTATGCTCTTCTACTCCATTTAAAATGTTACTATTTGAGGTGATTTTCCTGTTCATCTCCTTTACACAAAAGTGGACTACTTGACATTTTCTGACATTCAACTCCACCTGACATTTATCAATCGATATTGTTAGCCTATTTATATACTCCTGAAATCTTTCATCAAGGAGGCACAATTTAGCATCCTCCCTAATTTGGTGTCATTAGCAAATTTCAATACTGTTTTCTCCATCTCTAACTCTAGATAATTTTGCTTTATAACAAATAAGAGCTGCCCCAAAACACCAGATCCTTGTGGAACACCATTCACCACTTGTTTCCAGTCGAGGAAACTTACTTTTAAAATGGTAATAAGCTGGTAAATCAATCCACAATTGTTTGTGTGAGACTTTGTGTGGAATTGGCTCCCACGTTTCACTCCAAAATATCTAGTCACCGTACTTTCCATGGCCTCGACAGCCATCACAAAAATAAAATGTTTTAAACTGGAGTTGGTGTGATTTTCATCACTCCACTGACGTAAAGATCCAACCAGCCCCCAAATAAATATTCAAACAACAACAAAAATTCTCTGATCTCAATTGTTTAGAATCCAAGATGATGGTGAATCGTTTTGTAAATTGTATTGGAGAAGTGGCCATTAGGAGTATTACATCATGTTTGGTACAAGACATGCGAAACTCAAACAAAAGATAATAATAATCCTTGCATTTGATATAGCGCTTTACACATCTTCTAGATGTCTCACAGCATCTTGCATTTATATAGCACCCTTCATAACAACAACAACAACAAAATTACCTGTGTATAGCGCCTTTCATCCCCAGGAGTATGGCCCAAAGCCGTACAGTCAAGGGTCAGGACCTGAGCACAGAGGGGGGCGGTTAGGGAGGGAGGGGTTGCAGGGTTGGGATGAGGGAGGGCTGAAGGTAGGATGGCGGTTGAAGGCACAGTCGAAAGGAGGGTCTTGAGTCCGTCTTTAAAGGAGGCAAGGGAAAGAGCAAGGTGAAGGGATTGTGGGATGGAGTTCCAGAGCGTGGAGGCAGAGAGGCTGAAGCCATCTTATCGTGTTTCAAGGAACACTTGAAGAACATTGCAAATCCTATAACGATCACAATGTTGTTGCACAATAGGTGCGACCCATTGCGTTGTTATTTACTGGTTGTTGATGGATTTGGATTTCAAAGACAGATTATTTGCCTGCAACATGCAGAGCCACAACTACACTTTACATTGTGTCCAGTTTGGAGCTTTGCGACATCCCCCTGATATGAAAGACTCTTATCGAACGTAAGGATTCTTCTTACTATTCATGCAGGGCTGCAGTGAGATCTGAGTGCCTTTGCAAATACCACATGCTGAAAAGGCTCTTATGAGTGAATTTAATGTTTCAGTTTAAATGTTCAGAGAAACAGAAGCCCAATTACAATGGATAAAGAGCAAGGTGCATTTTTAGATTAAAGCGATTATGCTTCAATTGTAAATATCAGCAACAAGGTCACAATCTATATTTGTGTGACTATTAAAAAGTATTTAACTGTTTTTAGCTGTGTGGTGTTATTTTAACAATAAAGTTTACATTGTTATTAATCGAATACAGTGACTGAAGATTTGTAAAACAAAATGCGGCAAAGAAGCTTCACAAGAAAACCAATTTAAAACAGTTAATATAGAAGATGTTAAAGGGCATCATTGCCATATAGCTACACAATAACGTTTTTTTTAAATTATTTAGGTAAATCAATAGCTTCTGAATTCCACAGTGGTGTAAGCTGTCTGGGGTGCAAAGACAGATCCATACTATAAAATCCTAATGAATAGCTTCATAATGATGAATGGAAAAGTTGGCAAAGACCAATACTCGACACTGATTTGAGTTTTGGGACAATACAAGTTCCAGTTATTGCCACCCACTATTTCAAATGGAAAACACAGCATTATGTCACTGATTGATTAAAGCACTTAAATTGCTTTTCACTTAATTTGTTGAACAACCTAAAGCATATGCCTTGTATGATTAAAACCATCGATGATAAACTCTAAATTAACTGAATGGATGAGAATGGCAGGTTCAGTTCACCCATGAAGAAATATGATTGAAATTAAAATGTCATACATATATTCATTACCACATTTATCTGCTAATTATTAAACAATCATGATGTAATGATGTGCTTACAGCAAGTTTTCCTTTGGCTAAATTATGCAAGCATCTAAAAAGGACACCCTCACAATCTTACCGATCAGGCTGCTTGATCGCTTACCGATCACTCCCACAGTCTGGAACTCCATCCCACAGACTGTTTGCCTTACTCCCTCTCTTGCCTCCTTCAAGGCCGGTATCAAGACCCTCCTCTTTGATCATGCCTTCTGCTGCCCTCCCAACTCTCTCCCTCCCCCTCCTAACTCTTTCCCAACCCTCCCCCTACCCTGCCCCTCTCCCTTGCTCGGGTACTGACCTACTGTTCAGTGGCTTGGGGACGCCTTGGGGAGGTCCTCCCAAAATGTAATTTTGTTGCTGTTGTTGTTGCTCCCTTTGTTTAGTGAATACTGGCCTGACTTGTTTCCCCCACCCATCTGCCACAGAGGATGTGCTTTTGGTCATTCTGTCCCTATTCTCTGGAACTCAATCCCGGAGTCGCTCTGACTCCCTCCCTCCTTCCCTTCCTCACCTCAATCAAGGTCCTTGCTGAAATGTATCTCTTTGACAAATGGATTATGTGAAGAAGAAAAACAAATTTATACTTCCAATTCCTCTTGTATTGCATCTATATTTCATCCCTCAACTGTTCTTTCTCCCTCATATCTGTGCCAGAGAAAGAAAAAGAAAAAGAGAGAGAAAAAGGAGAGAGGAAAAACAGTGCCCCTTTAAGGCCAAAAACCGGAAGTGTCACTACCGGCAGCATTCAGAACTAATCATACTTTTCTCTCCTGCGACAATCGACTCATTAAATGCGCCATTGCCATTGTGCCGGATAAGATCCGGTTATTCGAATGTGGACCTTTTTTTTTGAGGTGCCAGTTACACGGAAGTTATGGTTGATCGGGTCACGGATAAACAGGCTTTTACTGTATGTTGAAGCCAAGATGTGGGAACAAGATGGAACCTGCCTCAAGCGGCATTGATGACAGCAACTCAGTCGCTTTTCCAGCTGCTCCTGGATGGCCCCAGGCTGGGCAGTACCATGTCAGAAATGGGACGATGGCAAGCGGCTCGGGAGGGCCGTGAGGTTTCTGGGTTCCTCCGTGTCACACCCTAGCTGTGAATAGCCAGGGAGGATGAATTCTGGGGCTCAAGTCTGGGTTTCACCCAGATGAAATGTTTGTCCGAGTTTCTGTTTGTGTGTCAATCTACATTAATTTGGATTCTATGGCTGCAAGCAAAGTTGCAATGGGTACTTCTAGTTCAGCATAATGCACCTTTCACAGAATTTACTGTAAAGCATAGATTGTATTTTGTGGTAAACAGTCTATTTGTGCACCATAATGTCTCACAAATAGTCGAGGGGTGTTAGCTATTGTGTTATTAAATTGAAAACACACTATAGATTTACTCAGACCTTTAATTCCAACTTTACAAATCAACCTCTTTCAAATCTGTCCAGTCACTTTCCTAGAATTCTTTTATCTTTGCATCAATCATATTCAATTGCCACTTATGTCCTTAAAGCAATATGCAACATTGGCCAGGACACTGGGAGAAACTCCGTTCTCTTTTCGAATATTGCGGTGGGATCTTTTACGTCCACCAGGACAAGTAGATGGGACAAAACACAAAAGATGCTGGAAATCTGAAACAAAAGCGTAAGTTGCTGGGAAAACGCAACTGATCAGGCAGCATTCATGGAGAAAGGAAAGTGAGTCAACGTTTCAGGTCCATGACTCTTCATCAGAACAAGTAGATGGGACCTTGGTTGATCAACTCATCTGATGGATGAGACTTAGAACAATATAATGCACCCTCAGCACTGCATTGAAGACATAGGCTATATGAGTTTGAAAATCTAACATGGGGCTTGAACCCACAATACTGAAACTCAGCTGAGAATACTACCAACTGAATAACGATGATCATTTTTGTGTTTCGTCATGCCATCTGGAACACAGAGAAATCCACTGCCATTCATAAGAGTAGCCAGGGGAATAGATAGAAAGAGAGAGTGAGAAATAGAGAGGAAGGAAGGAAGGAGAGGGAGAGAGAAAAAGAAAAAGAGGGCGAGAGAGAAAAAGGAGAGAAACCAGATTGAGTAGTCAACCCACATATTTTGAGAGGTTCTCCTAATAGCCATTGCTTTTTTTCTGGACTGAGGGGAGGAATTTTTTTTGTAATATGTTGGAGAGATGTATTCTGAAAGTCACACAATAATGATACAATAATACACAGAATCAGAACATTAATGATTAAACGTGCTTTTGAACTGTGCTTGTGGCCATAAATTGGGTGCATATTGGAAGCACAAAACTAACACGCAAGTCTAGATTTTTTATATTCCTATCATCTTAATCATTCTGTCGTTTACCTACAAATCCATATTCACTAACCTTTACCCTTTACAGTATATCTTGTGAAGTCCTTAGACACATCCTACTGACATAGCGAGTGTTATACTGAATGTAAGGATCCTTGCTATAATCTGTGATTTTATGTGATTTCACATGATGATCTCCCCTTAATTCGAAGTGTCTACTGTTAATCTTTCCTTAACTGGTGTGTATATTTGTGGGGGATTTATTTCAACTGCTGTGTGTTTGCACATGTGAGTGTGGGGGTATAATTTGTTGCTCTATATGAAGCAAACAATAATAATCCTGTCAATATTTTTTTTCAAATCAATGCCATTTAACAGCTTGTTTTCTACATGGCAGAATTGTGTGCTTTGCTGGAACTAATCGCACCTTTATAGTTGTCAGCATTGGAGTGGTAATTCGACAGACATTGGAAGGAGAACTATTTCTGCCCCAGATGGCTTAAGAAAAGAAAAGTATTATTCTGTCATTCTGCCACAGCAGCTACCTCTGAGCCAGAAGAATGTGGGTTCAAACCCCAGTTCTCAATAGCTCAGTGAGGACATCAGTGCTACACACTAAAGTTTCCAGTATTCATCTGCAGAATTCTAAGTTATTATAATAATCCTTGCATTTTATTTAGTTCTTTGCACTTCAGAGGAATCTCTCAAAGTCCTATACAGGATTTACTTACGAAGAGTAGTGCCACCTAACAGGCAAGTAAAGCAACTAATTAGCACACAACAAACTCCTATGAACATGGACAAAATGAATGACAACAACCACAAAATCGCATTTGCATGAATATTACCTGCGGGATTGCTGACCGTGAGAAACTGCCTTTCTCTTCCGTATTTTTTCACTGGGAAAAAATACAAGATTTCTTCATGGAATTCTTCGACAAGGAATCACCTCACAATTTTCACTAACCTGCAGGAAAACTGCCCTGGATATAGATCACACCAATAGATGAGTTCCCTACAGTCAGCACAATTTACTTGTGATTAGTGGCAGGCATTTCATTTACACAGCGTGGATTCTTTTAATAAGGAGGCCTGTGAAAAAATATTGTAAATTGGACCCCTGATTTTGCGAATATGTGAGCTTCAATGGTCAATAAAACATCTTCCAGCAAATTAACATTAGTCACATTTTACAATTCTGCTGAGAACATTTCCTATAACAATTTAACAGATTATGGTAGATTGTGTGAAGCCAACCGAGCTTTCCTTTTATTTCAAATAGTTTGGTGTAAGCGAGCAATATGTTATTAAATCATGGCAATGATTGATGCATTAATGGGACTAGCAATGAATAACTTAATGAATCTTTGAATGGAGAGGTTGTCAATACTTTGGCCAAGGACAATAATGTTTAGAATTATTATATGCTGTGAAATGGGGAGGCACCATGCAAATGGAATTTGGTGGTATCAACGTTACAAGTACAGTAGAAGCCCGTTTATCCATGACCTGATTAACCGGATTGCTCGACCCCCCTCCAGGGGCAATTCCCCATTCCAGCAATCGCGAGTATGCTCAATTTGCGCATGCGCACTTATTAAACGTACAAACTTGGAGGTTTTTACTGATTGGTAAAAAATGCTGTTAGCTAGTTAGTAGCGATACAATATTCTGTTACTATTTAGTATATTGAGTATATTATTAATAAGGGTATGTTTTTAAATAAGTATATTTTTTGTGTTGGGTTTTCAGCAACTTGCTGCCCGATTATCCGGCACAGTCAATTAGTCGACCACCCCGAGTGTGTCGGATAAACGGGCTTTTACTGTATTTTCATGAAACAATAATTTTAAGTTAAGCACAAAATTTAATGTTATCACCAAGCTGTCTGATTAAAACTTGAATGTGAAGGTTCGCTTGTGTTTAAACTCTATCATGGAACTGCCATTGGCATTGGAGATTTGGGGAATGGTCCAGTTGAACCGTCAACAAGACGGAAACACTCCTGATTGGCTCCCATCAGTGCCTCCACTCCTCAGCTGCTGACAGCATCAGCATCCAAGGATCCACACTCCATCTCACAAAGCTAGTCCGAACCTTAGCATTTTGTTCGACCCTCAATTATGCTTTCTATCCCACATCCATACCATGACCTGCTCTGCCTTCCTCCACCTCCGCAACATTGCACGGCTCCGCCACTCTCCCACACTCCATGCCGCTGAAATTCTTATATGTGCATTCATAACATAATGCTATTCTGTTAACCTGTGCTTATTGGCAAAATTATTGATCATAATATATTTAATTTGCAAGCACGTATCCTAAACATTGGTAAACACAGTATACTGAAAAGCATTGAACAATTGAGCTTGCTGCTAACAAGGGGTGAAATAGTTTCTTGAGCTATTGCTTCTTATTTTTCTGATTGTGATTCTCAACCTGACCATTATTCTGCACACTGAAGACATAAATTACTGAATGACATACAGCACTGGCTTGTCACTAAATCAATATAAAATTATACTGGTTCATACCAAGTATGCAATCTTATAAATATTTTATTATCATTTATGCTTTATGTTTGAAATAAAATAGGAGCTTGAATATAGATATTCATCAGATGAATGAGTTGAAGCTTTGCTGATTTTCCCATTGTCTTTTAAGATATAAATGCAGTTAAACAGTGCATTGACTGTAAAGCACGATCCTTTGTGAAAGGCGCTATATAGCAATTTGAGTTGTTGTTTGGTGCTTATTCACAATTTCATTGTTTTTGTTGTTTTCACAATAATATTCCAATGAATTACCTTGCTCTAGCAAAGATGAAGAGATTTAGGGAAGGGGTGGGCAGTGGCAGTTGAGTGGCACCAAAATATGGTACATTCTTCCATAAATAATGTCATACAATATCATAAAATGTTTGTAAATTGAACAAGCAATAGCTGCATTTACACATCATTGCAATATCTCCCTGTATTATAATAGGTATCCTAATAAATTAATTAGGATAATTATTCATTATGTCTTTGTCATTGGACTATTGCACGTGTACATGCATTAACTCTGAAAAGTGTGTACTACAGGTTAATCATTTTTGCAGCAGGGATGGATTCAAAATCCTATGAAAACAATTGTCTTCAAAAGGACCAGTTGCCATTAATAGAATGTTTGTCTTATTCTCTGTGCAAAGTTACAAATGCACATTGAAATTAGGGAGTTTAATCCCAGAAATGGCACCTGTGTTTTAAGTTTCCTTGGAGTAAAGCTTGCCTGAGGATAAAAATCTGCGTGACTAAGTTGGTTCATCGCACCACGATGTAAGAAGGTTGTAGGTTCAAGCACCAAAATGGAACTCAGAACTCCTACCGTGTTTGTTGACACTGACATGAAAGGCGCTATACAAATGTGATTGTTGTTGTTTGTTGTTGTTGATGCAGTGCTGGAAGTAGACTATGTCAATTCGTCTGAAATCTTAATGAAAGTCCCAACAAGCGGATGTTAAAACTTCCATAGCTATATTATGAGCTCAAATTCCAGTGAGGGACTGAGTCTGGCTACTTCATCTCATTTATGACTCGTTAGTTTAACGTATGCCCCTTTTCTTCAACGAAAAATGTGTTCAGTTCTTCAATCGATTAGTCAAAAAACAATTTTTCACAAACGGAACCATTCATGGTGTTCTTCTCCAAACCCTGTTGAACATGTTAAGCGTTTCCTGTTTGTTATATTTGAGCTGCGCTATTGACGGAAGCATATTTTCATCTTAAATATTTGAATGCTGCTCTGCTAAATTGCAGACCCAAATGATGATAAATATTATCGTGCATATGTGAATTTAAAGATCCTGATGGAAGTTTGTGGAGTACTTGTAACATGACATCTGAACGATCATGATAATCATTCACTGAAATAGCTTCAATTATTAAATCAATCGATATGTAATTAAAATTCAATACATTGGATTCAAATTAATAGACACAATTTTGATAATTTCACATTTTAATATTGATACCTTAATTGCTTTGTGAATGAATGAATGAATGAATGAATGAATGAATGAATGAATGAATGAATAATGTATCCACTATGATAAGTTGAACACCCAATTAAATTTCACTTCAGATGAATCAGATAAGCACCCATTTAATTTAACTTAAAGTTTCATTTGAAATATGCCTATTCTGATCACCATGTCACGGAAGCAATATTTGGCTAAGATAGCTAGCTGCCAGAAACTAGTTCAAGCTAGTTTGTAATTGATAGCACAGTGTTGCTTTGCACTTTTCATACCGATTAATATCTGTAGGGTTCCAAAAACACGTCAAACACTTGATGTCACAGGAAACCTGATCTTGATATTTTAGTTCAACAAAAATCTGATATCTATTCATCAATTACAACAATGCCCTATGACCTGACTGCATTGAAAGCACTACATTAATATTATTGCCCATCAATAGCCCAATCCTTGCTGGTTCCTTCTTTCCAAACAATGACGTGAAGGTCTTCACCCTCACCTTTCATGCCCCAGCACCTCCCTATCTCTCTGACGTTCTTGTGTCCCACTCCTTTGCTTGTCCCCTCTGCTGAGCTAACAAGAGCCTAATTAGAGTCCCCAGCTCCTCAGCATCACCATTGATAGCCCAGGTCACTGAACCCTAAGCTTTTCAAACTCCCTGCTTCTATGCTTCCACCTCATTCCCCTTCTATCTGTTTTTAAATCCCACGTGGAAATTTACCTCTTCAATTGCGCTTCTTATTATTAATACTTATATTATTAATAATTAATAATTATTATATTATTAATAGTTATTATTAATAATAATCCTTGCATTTGATATAATGCTTTTCATGTTTTCTAGACGTCTCAAAGCGCTTCCCAGAAATATACTGTAAAGTGAATCGACTGTATAATTGTGGTCGAAACACAGCAGTCAATTGCGCACAGCAGTGTCCCCACAAGCAGCAGTGGATTGAAATGACCAATTTTATTATTCTGGTTTTTTTGGACAGATTGCTTAAGGTCATCTTTCCCTTTTGCTTGCTTGGCAGGAAACCTGACCACTGTGGAATGCTCCGAACATCCGAACATAATGTTATCTAACATTAAGGGCATTGCATAAACGCAGCTTGATGTTGAAATGTTTTTCATACAATCAGAAAACACTGATATCATTTAAAAACACTATGTATTAATTAAAACGGAAATTAATTGTTAAATCCTCAGTAGAATAAGCCCAGTAGAAAATTGAAGATTAATAACAGTATATTTTGTTAAACAGTAAATCCTGGGTGATTCACAGAACATCTACATGCAACAAGAATTACTCATTATAGTGAAAATATATGTTGGAGTAATAGCTGCGAACAAGCAGATGGGCTGATAAAATGTCTATTTAAAAAATATTCCTTAATAAGGAATCTGAATCACATAAGGACTCCCAGTAGTAACTGGGAATATGTCATGTGAATCATGGGAACTCTATTCTGACAAGATCTACTTTTTGAGTTATTGTTTCTTCAAGTCCAATGGGATCAATTTTTTATTGAAACAGCCTATTAAGAAATACAGCAAATTGGACTTCACTCACTATTATGCTTGTTCAGTTTGTCTAAAAACATAGTCATTGAGTTTTGCAGAAAACGTTGTGAAGCTCTTTGAGACATTACAGGTGGTATAAAGCTGAAACCTGGAATCACCTCAATATTTTACCTGGAATTACCTAATTTCTCTGCTGCTCTTGCCCAACAGCACTATAGGTATCTTGAATGTTCACCTTGGTTCTAATTTAACAATGTCTTATTAATAACATACTTTAATGTATAAAAGCAAAGGAGTCATAGGCCGAACAGTGGTAAAGTGCATTAAATCTTGAACATTTTACTGCAGATATCAGAAACTTTGCAAGATTTGTTCACTGAAGCAGCATTTCAAATTGGATTTCCTGGACAGTCCCTCTCTGCAATGAGTTTTACTCTTTGTAATAAGATATAGAGGAGTGAAGAATGTCCATAGAGAGATGAGAATTTTTCAAGGGAGAAGCAAATGATTACTTACTCTCAACAATCTCAGAATCTTAGCCATCGAGACTAACCAAGTCTAAAAAGAAAAAGACCGAAAATTACAAAATATCTCACGTGTCAACTAAAGCATATGTTTGAGCTGATCTATGTTAGATAGTGGCAAGTCTTTGAAATAAATATTTGAACTCACTCCTAAACAGTACATTTTATTTAGAAAAAAATTAACTGCGTAAGTGCCGACACAAGAACAAAGTGTCAAAATGTGATAAGTCAAATACAATGTATTAGTTTTTGTTTCATATGATTTTTACATAGATAGTGCAGCACGGAAACGGGCTATTTGGTCCAACTAGTCAGTGCCAGGTATTATATTCCACATGAGCCTTTTCACTCACTGATTCCCCCACCCACGCCTTCTATTCCCTTCTCTTTCATGTGTTTACAGTATCTGGTTTCCTCTTAAATGTATCTGTGCTATTTGCAATGTTTGCCTTAACATTCTGTGATGTTTAATTTGCCTCATGTTATCTTTCGACTAGAACTGCATTCTCCCGTTTTCTGAATTTTCCAATATTGCACTTGAAAGTAAACTCCTAAATGTTCAAAATAAAATGTAGAGGAGAATCTAATATAACAACCGTTTACAAGTTATTTGATAAAAATGGGAGTCGAAAGGTTATAGCTTTACTTATGTGCCTTGCTTGAAGAGGTTTTGCTCAATATAATACGGTACTGTACTGGTTTCCCTGTTAAAGTGGTTACCCTGCATACCCATTCAAGTGTAAATGAAACATTAATTATAATGGCACTCATTTAAAAAATATGACTGCACAATTAGGATCATTTCAGCATAGGTACTGATTTTGCCACCTCATTATTTTGCTTTTATTTAGAATCAGCCAATGTAAAATGAACTCTTTCATGTATTTGATCGGCCTCAGATGCAGTGATGCATAAAATTATGTTAAAAGCCTCGCTTTCTTCTCTCAAACAGAAGTTCCAATTGCCTGCTTTCGCTAAAAGTATGCAAATGCTTTTGAACATAATTTTTCCAATTAAAAGCACACTCTTTGTTTTGATAAAAGTTAGTGGTTTAACCGTTTTACCTGCACGTACAGAATGCCACTTTGTAAATTCACAGTGGTTTCTTTCATTCTGATGAGTTTGTGTAGACTAATGAGTCAGATAATTCAGGTATACAAAGAAAAGATCCACCTTCACAAAAGATTAGCAACAGCCATCACTATACATGATTTCATGGTCATTCTAGTCTGTGTGGTTTTAAGTTTCAGTCATCTAATAAATCAAAACCCAGATAAAAAATCAGATGATGTTTTACATAACAGGCACGTTGTCTTCAATAAGGAGGCTATTACGGATCCCAGGTGCAGTAAAGTAAGGTTTGCCTATTTTACAAGACAAAGTTATTTACAAGACAAAGTTACGAAAAATTGCATGCATAGAGCACAACTATAGAACTCAGAGCATGGCACAAAAGATTTCACCATGACATTCCTGTTAATAACATCTTTCATCTGTTGGTTTCTTATCATTGACTTATCTCCCAGCTTCCTGCTTTGTGTCTTTCTATTGATGTAACAAGATTCTCTTTGTTCGAAATACCATTATTAAAGATGAATCCTGGAGTTCATTTAGTCAGTGGTTGAACTCGAGAACCTAGGCTCAGCTATAGCTTCTAAGCCTTCAAATAGGTCACTGATACACTTAGTTCACACTAGCAATTCTATTTTTTTCCCCACTGGCATCAAAGGGAGATTTGCTGCAGTCTGCTTAGGGATTTGTCCGGCAGCAATTGGGATTTTGTAACTGCTGAATATCACTTCACATCATAAGTGAAACATACAAATAAAGAGGAATGTTTTGTCTGAGGAAATCCAATTTTCGACCTCCCAATCGTATCTTCATTATCAATCAAAACACCTGAAATCTGACATTTCTCGTATCTTGGCTTTAACACGAAACATTGAAAATGGTGCAGAATTTAGAAAAGTTCTTGAATTCTGTCTTAATTCGATAGCAGATTTTCCAGTAGCTCTCAAAATAATTTTGGCAAACTGGCTTCCAAATTAATAATGCACATTCGTCCTTACTATCTCCTGGATGGAGGGATAGATGGGGAGTTAATCGGCATCTACCTGGAACTGAATAGGCTCCAACATGATGTTCCTGGCAATGGAATGTAAGAATCAAATCAATCCTCTGCATTGGTAACAGTAATCCAGTTTCCTGAGCCAGACAGCCCTGTAATGCTCCACTACACTAATGACAACAACAACAACAAACTGGCTTATCAGCAGGAATTGGAGGAGCAAATAAGGGCAGCGATTCTTTCCCCTCAGATCCTGTTAACCCTGCAAGCCAAAGTCCGGATGGGAAGGGTACTCCTAGCTGTGCAAGCACTGAAAAACCTTGCCAGAGAGTAGTATCAATGGTAACAATAACAACGATACAGGTACATTTGTAGAGCACCTTTCACGTCGGGAGGATGTCCCGAGGTGCTGAGCAGTCAGGGATCGGGACCTGAACACAAGGGGAGGGGAGGGTAGGGCTGAGGGCAGGCAGAGAGGTGGAAGAGCAGCTGAAGGCATGGTCGAAAAGGAGAGTCTTGAGACCGGCCTTGAAGGAGGCAAGGGAGGGAGCAAAGTGGAAGCACTGTGGGGTCCAATTCCAGAGTGTGTGGGCAGAGAAGCTGGCCGCTGATGGTAGGGTGAGTCGGGTGAGACTGAGAGCCCCCTGGACGGAGCGAGCGGGCAGGTTGGTAGGGAGTCAGCAGGTCATAGAGGTAGGAGGGAGCAAGGCTTTGGATGGCCTTGAAAGTGAGGACGAGGATCTTGAATTTGATGCTCTGGCGGATGGAGAGCCAATAGAGGCGAGCGAGGGTGGGAATGATGAGGTTTGGATGATCTGTAGCTCGTGAATGGAAGATTTGGGAAGGCCGATGAGAAGGGAGTTTCCGTAGTCAAACCTTGATGTGATGAATGCACGGGTGAGGGTTTCAGCAGGCTGGGCGGTGAGGCAGTGGCGGAGTCTGGCAATGTTGTGGAGGTAGTGGAAGGTTGTACAGGTCATGGCGTGGATTTGGTAAGTTCTGCAGGTTTTAGCAGATTAGATTCCATCAGTACCCCAACACACACTGTGGGGTCTCAAAGCTCTTGCCAAACTCTGCTTGTTTCTCTCCTGAATTGGGCAAGCAGGATGCATACCATCAGCGAAGAATATGTATTCCACTCCAGCATGGGAATTTCCATGTGTCCATGGCATGCATGAAACGTGTGTCCTTAGTTGGTTACTCTTAAGTACGGTGTTGGGTGTTCGGTTTCCGCATGTATCAGACATATTATGTTGGAAAAAAAATTAAGATCATTCCAAAATCCTGCACTACCTTTTAATGATAAGGTTAAGACCACAAGGCTATTTTAGGCTCCATTTTTTGTTGATAAATTTCCAGTGAGGAATACAGTTCAATTCAGATGTTGAGACATAATTAAGACAATTTACATTAGTGTCTCTTTATGATTCATGTGTAAAAATGTGCAACATTTTGTGCATCTTTATAAAACAGTGAGAATGAACAAAGTTAAGCAGAATGAATGCTTCATGTCTTATTCCATCTGCTTTCGAAAAGAGGATCTGCTATTGATCAGTTTTAATAAATCAATTTCAAAGAATGAAAATGCAGGACAATTGATAATGATTTCGCTGCATTAAACAAAGCATTTTGATACCTTTGCTAAATCTGATATTCAGTGAAGTGTTTGTCAGTTCTCTGTGTCAATTTGCTTCTGATCGATTTCAATGAACGAATAAGAGCTGCAATTGATGGTACAATTTAACTACATTAGAGCGAGGAAAGAATTTCACTCCACATGGATCCAATTAATGCAACTTTAAAAAAAAACTAGTTTGCCCATCAGCAACCTGCAATGAAAACAACAACAATTACATGGAAAGCATCTTTCACATCGGGATGGATATCCCAGGGCACGGAGTCTCAAGGCAAAAATAATCTACTTGATATTTTCCAGATCCTTTTTGGTGTTGAATCCCATTTTTTTTGTTGGTCAGCCAGATCTCTGATAAACGAAGAAACCCCAAACGATGATCCAAACCACAACTAAGCCACCTGCACATGGAAATTCACGTGTTTGGAATGGAATATGCCCCCACCACCCCCCTCCCGCACCCTCACTGGAGGGACACATCCCGCTTAATTCTCAAGTTGCATCCCTCTGGGGAGAGAACATACATTGCGCACTGAGCCTCTTGTTTCTTTATCAAGCTTTCTCCGTGCTGAAATACAAAGGTATATCCTGAAAGATATGCCAAATATTTGCTAAACTGGCACAAATATGTTGTACGCTTTGCCATGAGTCCTTTTTTTTAATATACTGATTGTCACTCCAACAGCCACAATTTACATTCAAATGACCTTCCATGGAGTTGAACTTCTCCAAGTGTGTTACCAAGGTATAGTGGAAGCAAAAGGATTGGGAGACTTGCTCTTGGAGAGAAAAGGCCGGTTGCTTATGGGATGGCAGGTGAAGAGTATGACAAGATAGAGGTTTCAGTGATGGCACTTTTGAAATTAGAGTGTCAGAGGATTAGGAATGGTTGATGACATTAACAAGCAAGAGAATGAAGAATACTAGCAATGAAACCAAGGTAAAAGCCTGAGAGTAGAACAGTAACACTATTTAACCTCTGCTCATGTTATTGAGATAGAATCGGCTACTCACTTTGTTTCATTGCTATTTGAGGGATTTTCGGGTGCACAAAGTAGCTGCCTCAAATACACAGTCACTACACTTCACAATTCCTGTGACGTATTTCAAGATATCTTGACAATGTGATCAACAACAACAACGACAAATCACATTTGTTTGTATAGCACCTTTCACATCAGGATGATATGCCAAAGTGCTGGGATTAGAAGGTATACGTCCCGAAATGCTGGGATCAGATGCTATGTCAAATGCAATGATTGTTACTACAGTATTATTATTTTGCAAGAATATTGTGGCAAGAAGCTTTCAAAGTTATCACAATATGGATCAGGCACATAATGCTTTTGCAACATCGAAAGAATGGTACATTTTGTGAATGAAAAGGCAGCAGTTGTACTGCAGAGCACAGCTCAGGGAACAAAGCCTGTTTCGCTTTGTGTCGATGCTGCGATATAAAGGCAACACAAACTGTTCACATGTAAAATATGTGAGCTGAAAACACAACGCAAATGTTAGGAGCATTGTCTTTTATTCATCTGAGAATTTGATTCATGAGAGAAGAGATAAACAAGTGTGATTCCCCAATGTTAATGTGACAAAAATGATCGGTTTGATTAGATAACTTAAGGTTTATCAGTGGAGGCTTTACTGAAGTAAGTAAAACAATAGAAGGGATTGACAAACTAAACCCACAACAGGAATTTCAGGGAAATAAAGGCAGCAAAACAAAACTGATTCTGGGGTTATCAAACACAATTTTGGAATGGAAAACAGGAAGGATTACTTGGATGGAACTTAAGAGCTGGAACAAGAAACAGGATGTAAAAGGAAGGAAGCGTTGTATTCAACAATGACAACTCGTATTTATATAGGGTCATACGTGTGGGGTAGCGACCTTGAGTACTTATTCACGCAAAAGGTGTAGTGGAAATCTGGAACTCTCTCCAAAAGGCTGTGGATGCTGGATTAATTAAAATTTTGAAAATTGGGTTCAACAGATTTTTGTTAGATAAGGGTTATGGAGTAAAGTCGGATAAATTAAGTAAAGGTACAGATCAGCCATGATCGAGTAGTATGTCAAAATAAGCCTAATGGGGCCTGCACCTGTTCTTTGTTCCTTGATTGAGTCCAAGATAATGGACTTATTTAAAGAAAAATGCTGCAATGGGAAGATGGTTGGCTGGGCATTCTGAAAGGTTGAGATGAAGTGGACGAAATGACATTCTTCATCTGAACCTGTTGATTAATAACATTTATAAATTTATAATTAAACATATATAAATTTATAATTATAATTGGCTGCCACATTTTGTCCCCAAATATTCAGTCACTACACTTTACGGTATATTCTGTGAAGCACTTTGATACATCTGAATGATGTGATAAGGCACTATATCAAATGCAAGGATTATTATTTATATATATTTAAAATTTTACAATATAAATAAACATTCTAACTTATCTCTGCTTTTATTTAACTTAAATCAGTATCCCACAGTTGGAAGCCCAATGTGTAATGCTTAACAAATCTTTTAGATTTTTTTGAGGACATATCAAGTAGATTAGATACTGGGGAATAAGTAAATGTAGTGTATTTAGATTTCCAAAAGACATAAGGTGCCACATAAAAGGTTGATCTGCAAGATAAGGGCCCATGAAATTAAGGAGAATATATTAGCATGGATTGAAGAATGGCTAAAGGGAAGAAAATGGAGAGTAGGGATAAACAGGTCCTTCTCAGATTGGCAGGATGTGACTGGTGGAGTGCCACAAGAATCAGTGCTTGGGCAATATTTCAACTATTTACAATCTATATCAACGATCTAGATGAGGACATCGAACTTAAAATATCCAAATTTGCATATGACACTAAATTGGAAGGGAGAGTAAACATTGAAGATGACATTTTAAAAAATGCAACTTGATATAGATAGACTAGGTGAGTGGGCAAGTGGGTGGCAGATGAAGTATAACGTAAGGAAATATGAAGTCATCCACCTAGCTAGTAAAAACAGTAGAGCAGATTATTTTTTTAGAAGGGGAGAGACTAGACGGTGTTAGTGTTCAGAGGGACTTGGGTGACCTTGTACACCAATCACAAAAAATTAGTTTGCAGGTATAGCAAGCAACTAGGAAGGCTAACGGTATGTTGGCGTTCGTTACAAAAGTGTTAGACTATAAGAGTAGGGAAGTCTTGCTGCAACTGTATAGGGCCCTGGTGAGACCGCACCTAACATATTATGTGTAGTTTTGGTCTCCTTATTTAAGAAAGGACATACTTGCCTTGGAGGGGTACAGCATAGATTCATTAGGTTGGTACCTGGGATGAGGGAGATGAGCTATATGAGGATAGGTTGAGCAATCTAGGCCTATATTCTCTAGAATATAGAAGACTTAGAGGTGATTTTATAGAAACCTATAAGATTATTAAGGAGCATGACAGAGTAGATAGTGGGAGACTATTTCACTTGGTTGGAGAAACTATAACCAGGGGTCACAGTCTTAAAATTAGGGGTCAGCCCTTTCACACTGAGTTGAGGAAAAAGTTCTTCACTCAGAGGGTAGTGAATTTATGGAATTCTCTATTCCAAAAAGCTGCAGATGCTCAGTTCTTGAACATATTCAAGACTGAGATTGATAGATTTCTTGTGGATAAAGAGATGAAGGGATATGTGGAGAAGGCGGGTAGGTGGTTAGATTAGAAGATCAGCCATGATCTTATTGAATGGCGGGGCAGGCTCGGGGTTGGGGGGTTGGGGGGGGGGGGGGGGGGAATGGCCTACTACTCCTGCTCCTAATTCTTATGTTCTTACATAATGCATCTACAGACACCAATATTAGAGGGAATAATCTCCACACCAACAACAAGAAGAAGAAAATTACATTTATAGCGCGCCTTTCATGTCAGAAGGATGTTCTTTGACCAGTCAAAGAAATGCATAACAAAAGGTCATAAACTGCTTACTAGTAAGTTATGAAATACTGTAGATGAAAATGAACACATCACAAAATATATCCCTTAGAATAGTTGGTATTCAATTCTCAGGCGTTGAAGTAAAGAAAGTCTAATTTACTTGAGGCTGCTTATCATTTTTAAATTCTTCTCACGTAAAAAATGCTCAAGGCAACTAAAAATGGTTGCATATTCATACTCAGCTTTGAAGGGTCTCAGAGGTTCCTTGAAATATTTCCAAGTTTTAAGGAGAAGTTTAAGGCAATGTTAAGGCATTAGAAAGGGTGCAAAGAAGGTTTACTAGAATGGTACCAGGATTGAGGGACTTCAGTTATGGGGAAAGGCTAGATAGGCTAGGTTTATTCTCTTTAGAACAGAGAAAGTTGAGACCTAATAGAGGTTTATAAAATCATGAGGGGATTCGACAGGGTGAATAAGGAAAAACTGTTTCCAATGGTGGGCGAATCTGTGACTCGTGGTCACAGATTTAAAATAGTTTCAAAATGAAGCCGAGGGGAGCTGAGGAGAAAATTATTTACTCAGTGGGTTGTTTGAATCTGGAATGCATTGCCTGAAAAGGTGGTGGAGGCCGATTCAATAACAGCTTTTAAAAGAGAATTAGATCTTTATTTAGGGAGAACAGGTCCTGTTAGGTTATGGGGAGCGAGCTGGGCAGTGGGATTGAGTTGCTCTTTTTAAAGAGCCGGCACAGACTAGATGGGCCGAATGGTCTCATTTTGTGCCGTAAAATTCTATGATTCTATAAGTATTTTTGCATGTCTGAAACTGAATCTGTATATTTAACTTATTTCCTTCATTTAAGAGTCTGCTTAGAAAAGAAAATGTGAACGTTCAGAATATTTCTAAAAAAAACCAGTAAATTATAAAATAAATTTATACAGTAAAAGCCCATATATCCGCACCCTCGGGACCTGGCCAATGCCGGTTAAACCGAATATTAAGCCAAATATATGATCAGCCAGCTGCCGAAAATCCAATATCAAATTTTTCATTAACAAAAATTACAATATAATTTTTTAAACATATCATATTAATAATAGACTAAATAATAATATAATATTGTACCAATAAAGCAATCAATATCAATTATGGTATATAAGCACAGCACACAATCAAAGGGGTACTCTTGTTTTTTCTTTTTCTCCCTCCTTCAGACTGGAGGGAAGTGAGCAGTGGTGTGCCACAGGGATCAGTTTTGGGACCATTGCTGTTTGTAATCTACATCAATGATCTGGACTTGGGTGTACGGAGTACAGTTTCCAAGTTTGCAGATTACACTAAGTTAGGGAGAATAGTAAATAGTGAGGAGGATAGTAGCCATATGCAAGAGGATATAGACAAATTGGTAAAGTGGGCAGACACATGGCAGATGAAGTTTAATGCAGAGAAGTGTGAGGTGATGCATTTTGGGAGAAGAAATGAAGGGAGGCAATATAGGCTAGATAGTGCAATTTTAAATGGTGTGAAGGAACAGAGAGACCTGGGGATTTGTGTTAGTGACTCGTTGAAGGTGGCAGGACAGGTAGACAAGGCTGTTAAGAAGGCATATGGGATACTAGGCTTTATAAATAGGGGTATAGAGTACAAAAGTCAGGAAGTGCTGACTAACCTCTATAAGACTTTGGTGAGGCCTCAGCTGGAATACTGTGTTCAATTCTGGTCACCACACTACAGAAAGTGAAGGCATTGGAAAGGGTACAACGAAGATTTACTAGGATGGTGCCAGGATTGAGGGACTTCAGCTATGAGGAGAGGCTAGATAGGCTAGGGTTATTCTCTCTGGAGCAGAGAAGATTGAGGGGAGACCTAATAGAGGTTTATAAGATCATGAGGGGTTTCGACAGGACAAATAGAGAAAAACTATTTCCACTCGTGGGCGAATTGAGTCGTGGTCACAGATTTAAAATAGTTTTAAGGCGCAGTAGTGGGGAGCTGAGGAGAAATTTTTTCACTCAACGAGTTGTTCGAATCTGGAATGCATTGCCTGAAAAGGTGGTGGAGGCTGATTCGATAACAACTTTTAAAAGGGAATTAGATCTTTATTTAGGGAGAACAGGTCTATTAGGCTATGGGGAGCGGGCAGGGCAGTGGGATTGAATCGCTCTTTTCAAAGAGCCGGCACAGACTAGATGGGCTGAATGGCCTCCTTTTGTGCCGTAAAATTCTATGAATCTATGAATCTATGAATCCTTCCCCCTCTCTTTCTTTCACCCACACACACACAGTCAGTCTGGAATCTCAATGGCCCCAAACCCAACCTTCCTCCACTCCTCTCATTTTCCATCTAAATTAATCAACTCATACCCTTCCCTCTCTCTCTCCCTCCCTCCCTCTCTCTCTCTCTCTCTCTCTCCCCCCTCCTCTCCCCCACCTCCCTCCCCCTCCCTTACTCCGCCCTGTTCTTTCCCTCTCTTTCTCCCCCACCCCTCTTTCCCTCTCTCCCCCCACCCTTTTTCTCCCCGCCTCTCTCTCAAACCCGGAAGTGCACTATCGGCAGCATTCAGAGCTACTATGTGAGGGGAAAAAAATGGCAGCGCCACCTTCAGGCACTAGTGGCAGCATTCTGAAATATTGATACGAGGGGAAAAAAAGCGTCACAGCGATTGTGCCGGATAGATCTAATTAATCGAATGGGGATCTTTTTTTGGATGTGCCAGTTATACGGAAGTTATGGTTGATTGGGTGATGGATCAACAGGCTTTTACTGTACTAATAAATTCTTCAGATATTTGAAATTGTTCAATATAATTTACATCTGTATAGCATCTTTCATGTTCAAAGTGGTTGAACCTGCTGGTTGGGTTCCTGAACTGGGGGTGGGGTACTAAGGAGGAAAGGGTATGAGGGAATAATGACTGAAAGCATCATAAAACTGATAGATCTCGAGTTGGATTTTAAAAGTGGGAGGAGAAGGGTGAGGCATACTTCTGGATGGAGTTCTCTTGAGTGGTGAATATAATATACTAGATATAAATACACAGTCAATACACTTTACAGTAAATCCTGTGAAGCACTTTGAAACATTGGTTGAACTGATAAGGTGCTGTTCAAATGCTGTTATTATCTTTGTACAAAAAAAGGTCACATTTTTCATATTTATCCAATATTGATCAATTATTTCCATATTTCTACAGAGTCAATTTGAATACATGGTTCCTGTATAATTTGCCAGTTAAAAAATAATGTTTGAATAATAAAGAAAATTCAACACTTAAAAGGCTTGAAGATGAAACGGTGTAAAAACAGTGCATTAACACATTTAATGCCTCGCATAATGTATTACTAGTAATTAATGTCAAGTGAAATTAGGAAATGAAGTGTGATATAACCTTTGATGTGGTAATTATCACACCTGCTATTGTTTGTAGTTGCAATTTCAGCTTCTAGCGCTAAATGATTTTAAGAATTAAGTTTTATCTTCAGTCTATTTGCCTGTGTGGGAGGATCAGTGACACAGTGGGGACAACTCAATAGCTGTCACAAGTGGATTTGGATGTAGCAATATTCTTCAAGATGCTGGGAGGTGGGAGGGTGGGGCAGATTTTATTCCAAGCAGGTCAGCAATTTGACCCATTGACAAGGCTGATACTCGAACAGTTCTGGAAGAGTGTTGCATAAAGGTGCCATCCTTTAGATCAGATGAAACCGAAACCCGAAATCCCAAGTTAAAAATTGTTTCATACGAAGAGAAGGGAGTTTCTCCCAGTGTCCTGGCCAAAAATCTCCCAGATGAAATGGATCGTTCACTCATAGCTATTTGAGGAGGATTACTCTGTGCAATTGATTGTCCACATTTTCCTACACAATACATAATCGCTACCCTTCACAGTAAATATTGTGAAGCACTTTGAGAAATCTTTTTCCCAATGTGAAAGGCAAATCAAATGAAATCAAATGAAAGGATTGTTATTATTATTAATTGAGACAGAGCAGGAGCAGAAACTCTGACAGTGAACATCAACAACAAAATTACACTTATATGGTGCCTTTCACATCAGGAGGACATCCCAGAGTGCTGGAAAGTCATTGATTCAGACCCAAGCTGGGGTTGGGGTCGGGGAGGGTGGAGGGAAAGTGGGGGATTTGGCGAGACCGATTCGACCGTCAAAGACGAGGGCCTTGAGGCGAGACTTGAATGACGTTAGGCAGGGCGTGAGATGGAGGGACTGCGGAGGGAGTTCCAGAGGTTGGGGCAGAGTGGCTAAATGTTTGCCCACCAATGGTGGGGCGGGTGGGTCCAGGGACGTGGAGCAGTCCAGTGACTGCTGAGCAAAGGGGGTGGGAAGGTTGGTAAGGCGTTAGGAGGTCGCAGAGATAGACTGGGGCGAGGCCATGAAGGACTTTGAATGTGAGGACCAGGATCTTTAATTGAATCCTCTGGGTGATGGGGAGCCAATGGAGTCAGGCAAGGATGGAAGAGATGGGGTCACAAAGCTTGGTGTAGTAGATGACAAGGGCTGCAGTGTTCTGGACTATCTGCAGTTCATGGGGGGAGAAATTGGGAAGGCCAACAAGCAGGGTCTTCGTGTAGTCAATCCGGAATGTGATGAAGGTGTGAATGAGGATTTCAGAGGATTTCACCTGAGGGGTGAGGTAGTGACGGAGTCAGGCAATATTGCGGAAGTGAGGGGAGGCAGAGTGGGTCATGGCTTTGATGTGGGGAGGAAAGATATTTGAGGATCGAACAAGACACCTAGGTTCCTGACTGGCTTGGTGAGGTTGAGTGAGCAACCATGGTGGTTGACGCTGCCAGCGCCTGATGCATGAAGGCACTAGCCAATCAGGAGGGCTTCGGCCTTGTTGACGTTTAACTGTAGAAAGTTAGCTCTTATCCAGGACTTGATGTCTGACAGGTAGTCTGTGTTATTAAAACTAACAGAATATTCATTAGTTTATTGCTTTATCAAAAGAACATTCTCAAACTTGATAGCATAGAAGTCCTCATTTACATATAAATGTGGATTTCCTTATGAATGATCAGGGTAAACACTGAATGAGTAAAGGCATCAATCTGAGCTGCATATAAATCTTACATATTCCATTCTGTTACACAATCTACTTCAAATACTTGTTTTAATCTTATTAATATTCTTCAAATATTCTACAAACTTCAGATCACCTTTTGCTGAAACCCATGCATTTTATTTTGCAAAAGGTGATCTGAAGTTTGTAGAATATTTGAAGATTTTAGTGTTCAATATTGAGCCTTCTCTATATGTGTTTGGGGGAAAACTTACATTGATGTTATTTTTTTTCAATTCTTTGTGTTATTTCTTAATACAAATTCCTGGCAGAATTCTTTTTCCAACAAAAAAAAATACTCCGGAAGTCAATCTCATAAGAGATTTCCATTATGAAATAATGCAAATTACACCCCATTGTGAATCAGCCTGACTCACTGCTGTGTCAGACAGTTGTGGGTTCAACCTAAATGTCTAAGGTGACTTTCTAATACTGTACAATGCCAGGTCAAACCTGCATTGTAAGAGGATGGCCTTCAGATGAAACATTAAACCTGTGCCTGATCAGGTGGAGGTTAATGATTCAAAGAACTATTCAAGATAGGATGCATGTTTCTCCCAGAGTCCTGCCCAATAAACCTAAAAACATTGATCATTCATTCACTTCATGGGTTTTTGAAATACATTTCTGTGCACAAATCAGTTGCTGCGTTATAAGAAATACACTTTACAGTAAATCCTTTGAAATGCTTTGAAACACCCTCATGATTTGAAAGATGCTATAGCAAAGGCAAGACTATTTCATGTATTATATTAATTTCTTCTTATTCTGCAGTGAAATCCTTAATACTACTATAAATGTAATTTTGTTGTTGTTGAAATCCGATTGTATGTAAATACTATATTATTACAGATTTTGCTTATACTCAGATTGCTTTAAATCAATTCATAGTTACCACATAGCAATGAGTAAATGATGACATATCCATCCGGCTTGTTTCAACACCCAGGGCAGTTTCTAGACCTCATTGAGTTTGTGTGATTGTTTCCCTTCCTCAGATCCAAATGATTTTACTCTTCGCTGATCAAGAATTAATCCAATTCCCTTTGGGTGCTACAATTGACTCAATATTTATTGCACTAGGTGGCACTCTAATATATGAATCAACAACAAACAAGTGTTGGCTAAAGTCAAAGTTAGCTTGTGACTCCCTCGGGTTATAATAATTTCTGGTTTCTTGTGGACGCTATGTGGACTCACATTACCGATTCCCTTAATTATTCTAAAAGCTTGTATCATGTTCCATTTTGCCTTCTTTAGTTTTTCCTTCTTGCATATTTCCTTTTGTCGTATGCCTTAATACCACTATTATGTCTTCAAAGTAAATAAATCTTCCCTGCGGTGACCTCATTAGCACAAACATTATTAACAACAACAACACAATTACATCTTGGCGCTGGACAAACGGTATATCAGACCCGAGCTGGGGATCGGGATTGGGAAGGGTGGAGGGCATGGATGGAAGGAGGTTGATCCAAAGTACAGTTAAAGAGGATGGCCTTGATGTGGATATTGAAGGAGGCAAGGGAGATGGATGGACTGTGGGGATTGAGTTCCAGAATGTGGGGGCAGAGTAGCTGAAGTTGAGGCCAGGGATGGGGCGAGGCGGGATACGCGAACCAGTTGACGTTAAACTAAAGAAAGTTAGCTCTCATTCAGGACTTGATGTCTGACTGACATTCTGTCAAGATACCATTGGTCCTGGAGTCATGAGGGGTAGTAGAAAGATAGAGTTATGTGCCATCTGCATACATATAGAAGTTACAATGTCTGCACATGATGTCACCAAGAGGGAGTGTTTAGATGTTGAAGAGCAGAGGAGCAAGGACAGAGCCCTAAGGAGCACTGCACAAGATGGTGCAGGGGCTGGAGAAGAAACCGTTTGTGGAGATGAAGTGGAAGTGGTGTGGGAGGTACGAGCTGAACCATTCAACAACAGAACCATGAAGGTTGAGATGAGCGGAGAGGTGGTGGATGAGGATAGAGTGGTCAACGGTGTTGAAGACAGCAGTGAGGTCAAGGAGGATGAGGAGACAAAGTGAGCCTGGGTCGCAGATGAATAGAATGTCATTTGCTAAGATCACTTTTCAAAAACATTTATTTGGGACATAAACTGTAATTGTATTGCACAAAAATTTGCTTCTTTCGTGGATTTTAAATTATGCATTTCCTTTTTGAAGCTATTTGTAATATAAACTGTGACACTTTTGTTGAAGAAAACAGATCGAATTTTTCACCCAAGAATGTGAAGTAAAAAATTGTTTTAGTGAAAGATATGTGTAATATTTGCACTTAAGTTTGTTCAGGTAAATGATTTAATTAAGAGGGTCAAATGTGCAATAGTTTTAATTACATTTGTTAATTAAGGAATCTAAATGATACGCTTTATGGTAAATGGAAGTGCATCGTGTATCTTGTACTTTGTAAAAAGTAACCTTGCTTAGGAAATAGAATGAACAGTGGTTTGCAATTCTGGATCAGTTATTGCAGAAATCCCATTAAGAGATATTACAAGATTCACCTCGAGATAATGCTCTCAGTCAGGCTATTATCACATGTTATTTGAAACATAAGACTGAAATAGCAGAGTTATCCGAACATGTACACACAAATTTAGAATCTATTCCAAACGAGCCGCCTGAATTCAGTTCGATGACATCCATTAATATGTGTTTTCTCAATTTAAAAATGGGTTTCACAGCTTTGTGCTTATATTGGACATTTACAGAGCGAAGGTATCACTGCTTGACTGGATGCATCACCCTTTTGTTCTCCAGGAGCAGACAAGTGAGCGTGAAATATTGAGGTTTCAGAATAAACAAAGTTAGGACACGCAGTTTATTCCAAGTATCTTCATGAATCAAACCTGTGTCACATTCTCCCTCACCTGCATTCTCTTTTCTCCAAATAAAACATGTTGAGTTCCTCAAGCCTTTCATTATCACTCTGTTCGCTAAAAAAAAGTTCTTATCTTTGTTATCCTTGACTCTCTTCAACTGGCCCTGGCTTTTGCAAGTATTAGTTGCACTGCTCAATGGGGTTGATAGGCCCCACTTGCTGAAACAACAATATTTTCATTTTCTATTATAAACAAGAAAAAAACGAGCCTTATATTTAATCAATAAACTAAAATATTTGGTTTGATCATTATGTTAAAAAGTATGTCACTTTCTAGATGTTATGGGGTGAAAATTGTGCCTTGTGAAATATAAACCTGACGTGGCTCGTACCACTCTCATCTCTGAGTCAGAAGGTTGTCGGGTGAAGTCCCAGGTTGCCACTTTAAATTCACAAGTCATGGCTGACACTCTTAGTGCAGTACTGGGGGAAATATTATATTGTTAGAAGTACCATTCTTTGGATGAGATGTTAAGCTGATGTCCATTCTGTGGAAAAAGGAAACTTGCCCAAAGGTTATCTTTTACCAACTCCCACAGCTACTTGGATTACACCTCCTCCCACCCTGCCTCCTGTAAGGACATCATTCCCTTTTCCCAATTCCTCCGCCTCCACCGCATCTGCTCTGACGATACCACCTTTCACGCCAGAGCAACTTAAATGTCCTAATTTTTCCTCAACCAAGGGTTCCTATCCGCTTGACCGTGTCCACCCCATTTCCCTCAGCCTTTCCCAATCTTCCCAGAACCTTGACAGGGTTCCCACATCCCTCACCTTCCACCCCACTAGCCTCATTATCCAACGGATAATTCTACACCATTTACGTCACCTCCAATGTGACCCCACCATACAGCATATATTCCCCTCCCTTGTCAACATTCAGAAGGGACCATGACTCCCTGCTTCATTCTTCCATCAGCACCAACAGTTGCTCTCTTTTCCCAGTATCAACACATGTCAATGCAGGAGGTGCAATACCTGCCCTTTCGCCTCCTCCCAGACCAGTATCCAAGACCCCGAGCACAGTTTTTATGTGAGGCAGCGATTTACCGTCAGTGAACATCACATCACTCCCACCCTCGCTCATCTCCACTGGCTCCTCATCCCTCAGAGAGTCGAATTCAAGATCCTCGTCCTCACTTTTAAGGCCATTCACGGCCTTGCCCCCCACCTATCTCTCTGACCTGCTGTCTCCCTATCAGCCCATCCATCCCCTCCGCTCAGCAGGCTCTGGCCTGCGCCATGCCCCCCACCCGATTGCCCTACCATCAGTGGCCGGGCTTTCAGCCTCTCTGCCTCCTCACTCTGGAACTCCGTCCCACAATCCCTTCGCCTCACTTCCTCCCTTTCCTCCTTCAAGGCCGGTCTCAAGACCTTCCTCTTCAACTGTGCCATCTGCTCCCCTCCTATCTCTACCCCCTCTCCTACTCTCCTTCCCCCTCCCCCGCACCCCCTGCTTGGGTCCCGACCTAACTGTTCAGCACCTTGAGAGGTCCTCCCGACATTAAAGGCGCTCTATAAATGTAATTTTGTTGTTGTAGTATAATGCATTCGCTGCTCATGATGTGGTCTCCTCTACATTGGGGAGATCAAATGCAGATTGGATAACCGATTTGCCGAACACCTCCGTTCTGTCCACAAATACAATACTGACCTACTGGAAAAAGGAAACTTGCCCAAAGGTTATCTTTTACCAACTCCCACAGCTACTTGGATTACACCTCCTCCCACCCTGCCTCCTGTAAGGACATCATTCCTTTCCATTTTAACTCTCTTTTCCACTCACGGTCTGACCTCTCCATCCACGGTCTCCTACACTGTTCTAATGAACTGCAGTGCAAGCTTGAGGAACAATACCGTATTTATCTTCTAGCGACATTACAGCCCTCTGGCTGTATTATTGATTTAAATAATTTTGCCCCAGAACAGCTCACTTGCCCCCTCCCTCTCATCTGTGACCATCTGGTCTGCCTGTTCTTTTGCAATTTCACCTCCACTTTATTTAACGTTATTAACACCTCTTCTCTCCAGCTTGGTTGCAATTCCCCCCCATTTTGTTTCAAAACATTAACTCCTCTTTAACCCATCATCTCCTGTCCTCTACCCCATTTTCTCCTTTGTCTTCCTTTCCTACCCAACTTGCCCCAGTTCTGACGAAGGATCGTGGACCTGAAATGTTGACTCACTTTCCTTTCCCCATAGATGATGCCTGACCTGCTGACTGTTTCCAGCGATTTTTGTTTATGTTTCAAATTTCCAGCATCCACAGTAATTTGCGTTTTTGCCCAAATGAAACTTCCCTACGGCTTTGCCCTGCCCAAAAATTGAATCCGGTCCTCTCATTTGGAAAGCAAGTGATCTAACCACTAAGCTACAGAACACCCAGAATATACAACCATATGTGACTGTTTACTTTCTGAAAAAAAACCTTGCGTTGATTTATTCCTTCAAAATGTCTGTCAGTGCTTAACAAATCCCAGGAATCTGGGCATACAGTTTATCTGTCTGGAGGTGGGAGGGATTTATTGTTTATCAGTTCTATCGGCCTTACCTACAACCTGTCTTGCAAAAATCAAATGAGTGGAGCTTACAACGTATGCTGACATGGTCATTGTGCTTCTCGTGTCATCATAGAATCATAGAATTTTACAGCACAAAAGGAGGCCATTCGGCCCATCTAATCTGTGCCTGCTATTTGAAAAGAGCAACTCAATCCCACTGCCCAGCTCTCTTCCCATAACCTAACAGACCTATTCTCCCTAAATAAAGATCTAATTCTCTTTTAAAAGCTGTTATTGAATCGGCCTCCACCACCTTTTCAGGCAATGCATTCCAGATTCAAACAACCCACTGAGTGAAAACATTTCTCCTCAGCTCCCCTCTGCTTTGTTTTGAAACTTTTAAATCTGTGACCACGAGTCACTGATTCACCCATCAGTGGAAACAGCTTTTTCTTATTCACCTTGTCGAATCCCCTCATGATTTTATAAACCTCTATTATGTCTTCTCTCAACCTTCTCTGTTCTAAAGAAAATAAACCTAGCCTATCTAGCCTTTCCCCATAACTGAAGTCCCTCAATCCTGGTACCATTCTAGTAAACCTTCTTTGCACCCTTTCCAATGCCTTAACATCCTATCAAAAGTGTGATGACCAGAATTCCAGCTGAGGCCTAACCAGAGTTTTATAGAGATTAGTCAGCACTTCCTGACTTTTGTATTCTATACCCCTATTTATAAAGCCTAGTATTCCATATGCCTTCTTAATGGCTTTGTCTATCTATCCTGCCAACTTCAAAGTGTCACTGACACAAATCCCCAGGTCTCTCCGTTCCCTCACACCCTTTAAAATTGTACTATCTAGCCTATATTGCCTCCCCTCATTTCTTCCCCCAAAATCTGTCCTAGTAAAACCTGTCATTGTGCAAACAAATCAAGCTCAATAATGTGCAATAACGAGTGTCTGTAAATATTCTTATTAGTGCCCCAGAAACTCAACAGTATTAGTATGATTAGGTCCATTCATAGGACTCAAAGGGTTAAGTAAAAGCTCACAATTACAATTTCTTCCCAAGTAACTGACTCTGGATATCATTTCAAAATGAAAAATAAAAGCTGCTGCTATTACCGCATGATGCAGTAGGCTGTTCCTTAAAAAAATTATAAGGGATTCATTATCGCGCATTAACAGATAGATTACTGAATCCATATTATCTTAGTAGCTGAGGTAGTGGCATTTAAAACCCAAAACAAGCTGAAATGATGCAGCTCAGTAGTTGCGGGAGTATCCATTTACTAATGATCGATACTGTGCCTCGTGCTTTATCAGCTCCCTATTCCCAACTCTGGCATTAAGCATGTTAGCATACTCATTTCAGCAATAATAAATATGAAGGCATCAGGGGTTTCTCTGTGTCAATAATTGAGTTGGCAGGAGGCACAGTGCAGTGCTGATATCATCATTTTTGTAACAAAGACCCCCAACACACTTACTTTCAAGTTCAAAATTACCAGTCGATTCTCTGGGGTAAAAATTGGGACGTGGTACCCATTGGCGATTATGGAACATGGCTGTTGCATTACTGTCCAAATACACAGTCACTGCCCTTACCTTAATAAACGTAGAGCTGTATGAGATGTTCCAAGATTATCAGTGCTACATCCAACGCAAGGATTATAATTTATTATTATAATTCTCACACAGTCATAATAGCAACAGATCACCAATGGCCATGCGTGTGCACCATCCCCAAAGACAACACATTGTCTGAAGCAGCGCGCCGTTGTATTTGCTGGCTGTAGAGTCTTGGATATCAGTGTTGGTTTGTAGGATGTCAGTTGATATTTTTCTTAATAATAAATAATAATCTTTACATTGGATGTAGTGCCTTTTAAGGTGTAATGACTGCATATTTTGTAGGTGAGCGTGCCAGCCAATTTGTGCATTAAAATGTCCCACCCACATCCATGAAATAAATGACCAGTTCTATCTGGGGGATTGTTGGCCAGGATACTGGGAAGAACTTCCTTCTCCTACATTAAGTTGCTGATACACGTATTGGAGTCTGTGGGTTGGCATCAGTTCCAATCACTATCCTAATCAGGTGTGGGGCTTTATACATATCGCCCCTCAATAACTATTGATAATTATTAATACAATTATTATTTGGCTCAACTACATATATTAATAATGTGGTGATGATAATTGTCACTCATGACAACTTTTTCCCTTTTGATTTATCATTTGAAGAGAGTGTAACAAGTGTTCAATTCAATCCGACACTGCAGATCTACACACCCTAATGGCTGCTATGTGCACAGCTCTACCAGTAGACACTCAATCATATTTATTCTATTATCTTAGCACATCAAAGAATGCAGAATTCGTCAGATTCTTAAATACACTCCAGGGCACAGCCAGGCTGGCTCGTTGACAGGACTTGGAAGGATAGGTGGGATGCATGGAACTCTCAGTTTGATTTTGGATACGTTTAAGCACGTTGATGGGTTTCCACATGGGTCAGACACCCGACCAACTAAATTAAAAGCTTTAATTTTGAATCCATTTAAAGTTTCTTTAAATAACTGCAAGAAATAGACTTGAAAGCCGAAATTAATTTCAACAATTTGCCAAATTCTGGACACTCTGAAATGCTAGGTTAATAGAGTAAATCCAGGAACAGGTGGAATTTCAATTCAGATGACTATTTACAAAAATGTAATTGTTTGTAGATGGGGGCAATGTCAAGAGATTGCATTAACAAATTGTTCAGCGTTCCTCTCAACATTCCAGCTTCTCGAGTGCCAGGCTAAAAAACAAAAAATCCTGCGTGGAAACAAACAAAAAAAAATGTCAATTGAGCTTATAAATGGCCTTTTCTAAAGGTCAATTAGAGAGTAGCTCATCCAAAAATGCTTCAGATGAGGAAGAATACGGTAAAGAGAATGGGTCAGAGCTAAAGTTAATGAGGGTAACTAAAGCGGTGAGTTATGAGTGGGTGGGGAAAATGGAGAGCAATGAATAATACGCAGCACTTGTCTGACAGAGCAAGGATATAGCAGACACTGACCAGCATATTCAAGAGAAGAAGGATAGGAAGATCGACAGCTGCTACATAGAGTCTGATGAAATATAGATACTATTGAGAGTACTGTCTGGCAAACTTTCCTGTTGCTTCTCCAGCTAGGACCACCCTACTGATGAGGGCTTTGGGTTGTCGGGTTAACCAGAGAGTTCCTGTCCCCAGTGACAAGTCTATCCTTCCAAGTCCTGTCGACGAGCCAGCCTGGCTGTGCAGTCATCAGCTGTGCCCTGGAGTGTATTTAAGAATCTGACGAATTCTGCATTCTTTGATGTGCTAAGATAATAGAATAAATATGATTGAGTGTCTACTGGTAGAGCTGTGCACGTAACAGCCATTAAGATGTGTAGATCTGCAGTGTCGGATTGAATTGAACACTTGTTACACTCTCTTCAAATGATAAATCAAAAGGGAAAATATTGTCATGAGTGACAATTATCATCACCACATTATTAATATATGCAACTTATCTGACTTTGCAGGTAAGCTATAACTGAATTGCACTGCCTGATCCACATCTTGCATTAAGCTTTTAATTGCCCTTCTTCCTTTAATTGTCTTCCTAAAACCTTTCTGGTCTGAAACAATGACTGTCTGGTACTTTGGGATGAAAGGCGCTATACAAGTGTAATTCTGTTATTGTGGATTGTTCCTCACTTCTTCAGTCTCCGATTTGGAAACCCATTCCTTTCGACTGCGCTTTGGCAACTTCCCACCTACCTCCTTGCCATGGCTTCCCACTTTTGCTTCCACAAAATGCTTTGAGACATCTCTCCGTGTGGCACACAAGGTGTAAGCGCCAATGGCTGTGTTTGGATAGAATTGTGGGATCATTGATGTCCACCTGAAGAGGTATCTAGATGAGCCTTGGTTTAACATCTCAATTCAGGATTGGAATCCCTGTGCTTTTCTAAATCCCGGGTTTGGGAATTTTAATGCAACAAATCCCCATGATCCCGAGGTGCTAAACTTTGCCTTGGATAAAAACATCAGGGAACTTGGCAAAGAGCATAGCATAGCACACTCTCCCCAAACCAGCTACTGATTCACTCCTCTCCACGCCTACTTCAGCAACCCAGCAACCTGACATCAAGGAGCTGACCAACACAGGCAGCAGCCAGCACTGTGGGGAGGCAGTCAACAAAGCAGGAGGTTAGTGATGGGCAGATTTATTGGCAAGGAGAATAGATGACACAGAGAGAAAAAGTGACAGAAAACCCCCCATCAATTGCACAACCAGATACCAAGAGAGACACATTTGCATAGTGTACATAGAGAGAGAGAGAGAGAGAGAGAAAGAAAAGAGGGACATAAAACAGGACTGAACGAGAGTTCGTGGCACAAACAGATGGTGTGAGTGACACAGAGAAATAGATGTACATTCACAGAGAAACCGCACAAGGTTTATTGGCACATACAGTGGGAGGTGGTGCGGTGGGGGTGGGTGGTTTGAAAGAACATCCAATATAGACTGTGAGCGGAAGAGAGTCAGTAACATACAGGAGCAAAATTGACAGAAAACATGAACTTAAATCCTGACTGTTTTCGGCCAGTCTCTCTCCCGTATGTTGTTGACTCTCTTTAGATCATTCCCTATATTTGACATTTTTTCTCTCCCCTCCCACTGTATGAAACAGATGAATATTATACTAACAGAAATAAGCCGATGAGAGTTGCTGAAAGAAAGAGAGAGAGAGAGTGAGTGAGAGAGGGGGAAAACAACACCGCAACTCAAACCAACTTAGCTGCTTTTAAAAAAAAACAATTAATAGAATCTCAAAAACCCAAGATTCTCTTCTCCATATCCCAGGGTTTCGGCAGCACCATTACAAAGGCAATTCATAACCTTAATTGAAGGATGCTACCTTCCACAACGCAGCAACCCTCAAGCACTGCACTGGGGTGCCAGTATAGATCACGAGCTCAAAGTCCCCAAAGTGGTGAACTGTTATAATCGCTTAAAATGATTATTCAACTTTCTGTAGCAATAACAACAGCAAAATTACATTTGGATAGTGCATTTTACATCGGGAGGACGGCCCCAAGGCGCTAAAGACCGTTTCTACAAGACCGATGCTCTCCTAACTTCGCTCCTGTCATCATCCTCCCATTGTAGACCTTGACTGCATTAATCCGAACGCATGTTCCGTCTGCTTCATTAAGCGAGTGTTGAACCCGGTGTGTTATTGGACCATAACTGTCCTGAGGGCTTTCACTTGCTAGACGTCTCTCATGTCCTGAACATTGCCAAACTTCATCACTATCTCTCTCCCCAGGCTGTTGATACCATTGTGAAGTCCCGTAGCTAGGTGGTTAGAGCACTCATCTCGCAAGTGGGAGACCTGTATTGTGTTCCTGGCAGATTTTATTGATCCACACACCACTGTTTACCTACCTTTAAGTAAGAACCCAGTTGTTAGTCAATTGGCGGATCGCTTTACCGTGCGTAATAGTTCTTAAAAAAAAAAGGTTACATGAAAGGTTACAAAAATAGTATTCCTTCCATTTGGTATAGTGCCTTTCAGACCAGGAACGCATCCCAAAGTGCTTCACAGGATATACTGTAAAGTTTTATGGGTGAACATGAAAGCAAATCTACACACAGCAATATCTCACAAACAGCCATGGAGCGAATTATTTGAGCGAATTATTTCTCCCTGTGTCCACCAGGACACAGGGAGAAACTCGCTCTGATTTTTGAATAGCGTATACCGTCAATCCACTTCACATTTTATTCTGTGAAGCGCCTTGAGATGTCTCAATTGCACGATATGGTGCTCTACCAAATGCAAGGATTATTATTATTATAGGATCTTTACAACAACAACAAAATTCCATTTGTGTGGTGCCTCTAACGTCGGGAAGATGTTGCACGGCACTGGCGCCTACTGCCTACTTGAACATACAAGGCCTAATTTGGTGCTCCTGCGATTTTCTTGTAATTATTTTCTTGTAATTATTTCTGACAGTCTGCCTTTAGCAAAGAGGAATTTGGGTGTTTTGCTTTCCTTAGTGTTATACGATTCTGTTTATAAAACTGCAATAACAACAACAACAACAAATTACATTTATAGAGCGCCTTTCACGTCGTGAGGACGTCCCAAGGCGCTGTCGCCTTGTCGCCTGTCGGGAGGACGTCCCATGGTTATTGTCCCAAGGCAATAACCATGATAATGTAATGGAACCGTAACATGCATTTAACTGATATAATTGGAGACCGTGCATCTAATAGTTCTTAACATTGTAAAACCTGATACATTTTTAAAGCGTGGGATCATACAATGATGAAACCTGTTGACACTGCCAAATTTTTTATCCTGTTTGGTGTGATGAAAGTGCTCGTAAATCCAGTTATTTGTCTCTGTAATTCTATGTGTGTCAGGGATATAAAGTAGCAGGAATGGCACGTGGTTAACAGAAACTCTCCTTGATCAGTATGACCCTGAAAGATGGAGAAATAACAGGATGAGATGAGCAAATCAAAGTGAAATAATCAAAGGAAGAACCAAGCTGAACAAAGGAACCACAGACAGGAAGAAAACTGGAAAATCAAATAAAAACGAGATGTTTTGATACACTTCATTTTATTACATTTAATATCAACTTTAAAAAAAAAATAATTCATGATTTCTTTTTAAATTGTTATTTGTGATAAGAGTATATTATTAACAATGTAAACATTCAAGAATTAAAAATAATTTACTGGACAGAAACAGGCTAGTCATCTCAACCAGTCCCTGTTGGTGTTTACGCTCCACATGAGTCTTTCAAGACCTAAGAAAAGAGAACAAAACTAGACCAAAGAGGCATTTGTAATCATTAGTGGGTGAATACATCTGACTCTGTGACAATATTTAGGTCTGCAGCCACGGACACTGGCCATCTGTCTGCAGAGCATTGCAATCTGAGTGCTGTTGGGCAAGATACTGGTTTAATTCATTATGTTGAGTTAATATAATATGTTTCTCACCAGCCCTGCTCCATGCTCCATGAGCTCATATTGAAACAGCATCAGAAGCAATAACTGTACAAGGGAGGGTAGAATTGACACATCACATGTCATCATTTTCATTTATTGCATTTTCAACGCATGAAATGATTATAATAAGAAGAATCCTTGCATTTGATATAGCGCTATTCGCATCTTCTAGACATCTCAAAGCGCTTCACAGAATATACTGTGAAGTGAATTGACTGTATGTTTGTGGGCGAAATGCGGCAGCCAATTGCGCACAGCAGTGTCCCCACGAACCATCGTGGATTGAAATAATCAATTTTATTATTGTTTTTTTTTTTGGAGGGATTATTATTATGTGTGGAGTAAGGAAAGTTGCCCAAGGTTTCGCCCTGACCTGCCTGGATTCGAACACAGGTTTCACGCTTGTAAGGCGAATGGTCTAACTACTGAGCTACAGGACTCCATCAAATGATTACAACAATTCACTTTCCAATTTTTAAGAGGACGGAGAATAGAAACGTTGTGGTTGAGAAGCTGGAATACAATAATTAGGAGGATCGTCATAGAAGATCAGCATGAACTCAGGCCTGTGGTGCACAGGAGGTGAGAAAAGCAAAGGATGGAATTCAGCTTGAAGGCAAATCTTCCTCTTTATTACAAACCAATGTTTGTTATGTCCATTTTATGAAACTGTTTCTGAGACAATATGCATCACACCTCCGCACTGCAGAAATCAAAACAGAAGAGACCAGTAAAGAAGGGAGCTCATTGTATGTATGGGTAGAAATATTCAGAGCTCCCGTCATCAGGTTTATGAAAGACAATTTTAGGACAGACGCAATAAAGATTTATTTACATAGGGGATAATTAACACCTAGAATGAGTTACCACGAAGAATCAGTGAGGCCAAGGACATTTGAATCATGTAAGAAGAGTTGGATGCTATAATGGCAAAGTAGTGGGATCAAATGGATCAAAAGGTTTTTATTATTCTTAAAATAAAATTTTCTGTTAAAACATCTGCCATATGTTTTTAGGATTTTCACATCAATTTTTTCACAAGTTTTTCTGGCATCTTCAGCTGATTTTGGCTTAATTCCTTTTCCAGATAATTCCCAATTTTGAGCTGACCACATAGAAAAACAGCATTCCAGAAAAGAAATGTGGAAAATGTAAAAAATAGTTTTACAGGCTGCAGAATAGTTGGGTTTCTTTTTTGGCGTGGCTGAAAAAACCAATGTAAATGCCAACAGGGATTGAACCAAGCCCTCATTAGTTTGCTGTATGTCAGAAATAGCCTAAAGCATCTGTTACCTGCTGAGTTATCAGAAAGAAGTGCCAATTTAATTTTTATATAGATTGCCTTTGATGGAAGAATACTTAATGTGCACTTGTGAGATATTAATGCGGATAGGAGTGGACTATGCATGTCCAATATTTATTTTGATACATTAATACAATCTTTGTTGAGTTACGTTAGGCGGAAAAGCATGTGATACAGGCCTATGTGGTAGTTATAACAGAGTCAGAAGATAGGGTCACATTTTGTCCTTGACATCCTGCCCCTTCAGTCAGGTTATCAACTGAATTTTGAAGAATGGGTTCTTCCTCCAGACTGGTCAGTATTCTGAATACCGCTATGTTCGAAATATCTTTCAAAAACTGGGTTACCTTTGAGATAGAAGGTTGTGGCTTCAAGCTCTGCATTGGGACTTCAACACGTACAGTGTAAGGTAATACTCCAATGAAGTGCTATGGCGTGTGGCATTGTCAGAGGTATATTCCTTTAGATAGTATGTTAAGCAAAAGTTCTGTCTGTCTATTCAGCTGGAAGTTAAAGATACCATGGCAACATTCAACAAGAGAAAAGAGTTTCTCCCAGAGAAATTTTGGCCAACAATCCCCAAATTCAAATTGATCATTTGCTTCATGCCTGTTTGTCGGATATTGTTGTGTGGAACTGGGCAGCAACATTAGCTTACAGATATGCAAATAGTCCACAACACAACGCTCTGGGACATCCTCCTAGCTCAAAATCTAGTACACTAAAAATGATTACTGTATTATGTGTAGGCAAAATTTATAGAAAATGAACCGAATTTCCAAGTGGAGATGGCATGTATGGAATATTTAATCTGGTTTGGATGCCCTTAAGCATAGCGATGGGTTTGCGCATGTGTCAGATACTCATCTGTCCAAAGAAAAATAATTAGATATCTTGTGGAATCCGATTACCTGGAGGGCAAAAGTTACAGAAATGTTCTTTAAGCCTCTTCCACTTTATTGCAATCACATGTTTGTTATGTCCGTTTTATCTTGCTTTTCTAAGACAATATCTTGCTAGGACTATCCTCTTGGGAGTGGGGCGAGGGGGGATGGAGAGTGGGGTCTCCTTATAGCTGAAGTGACTCACAAGGAGTCATGTTTAGCAATGGAATGTCAGAGTCGAGCCAACCCTCTGTGGTGGTCTAGATAATCCAGCTTGTGCATCAAGGTCAGCAGTATATTCCAGCGCACTGCTGATGACAGTACGGTCACTCTGGCTCATCGGCAGGAATTGTAAATCCAAAACCCTTTTGGGTAGGCTAGTCAAACAGCATGAAAGCTTGCCAGACAGTGCTTTCTGTGACAAACTGTGAGTTTTAGTTGGTTAGACTCCAGCAATAATCCAACGCATACTGTTGGGTCCCCAAGCCTTGGCTTAATCCTGCCAACCTCGTGCTTAATACTCTCTAGAAATTGCTAAGGAAGATCATTCCTCCAGGGAAGGTGTACATATTCCATTCCAAGGAGGATAGTCACTCATCATTTGACAGCCAACAAACACAGGTTTCAGCCCTCTCTGAGTGGATAGCAGATACCAGTAACTCTGCATTTGCAGGCAAGCTCTTTTCTATTTTCCTCTCCCCTCCTACCCTTTACGAATCAAAATTTAACCCCAAATTTAAATGAATTGACTACTCATTTAATTACTCTTTAGAAGTCACTGCTGGTCTAGATGAGCTGTTGCGTTTTGCCAATATAACATTCACTTTACTTTTAGTCAGTTATATTTTGTAAAGCCTTCAACACATTTATTTTTAGGTTGCTGGTGCCATCAAAATGCAAATATTCTTTAGTATTTTTACTACTTATCGCCAAAGGATTCACACTCCTCCCACACAGCGCTAGGACAATTCTGCTTTGAACAGTAGTTTCTAACCTTGATGACATTTTCATGGAGTGCTCAGAAAGTATCTGAGAAAGTCTCTACCTTCTTACCGAGGATGGTTCAAAATGTAACAGATGCAGAAAAAACCCAACATTGAAGAGAGTGAAGTTAAATTGCTTGTCAACAAATGGCCGTGAGAGTATTGGCAGGATGAGTGCCAGGTCAGTGTCAGATGAGCTGAGTGAGCCTGAGGCAGAACATATCTGAATGAAACCAGAACACCAACAGTTGTACAGATGAGGTAGCAAGCCGTGCAAAGAAAATATCAGTTTCATTCGCCATGTGAGGGAAGAAGGACTGGAACCAGTGCATTCATCAGCTTATCTATCAAAGCATTCGAGACAACAGCGCAATCAATGTAGGGCTATGCAGGGCAATTCCTGAAACATCAACCGATCTTCCACTGAACTCATGTGTATTTCCAGTGGTGTGGTTATTATCTTTAAGCATGTGCAATTTTTTTAATCTCAAATTTGAATTAAAATATGGTTCACTGTGCCCAGTGTAGGGAGTGCCTGTCTGGATTCAGGCCAGCTTTATTTAATAATTCATTTATGCATACACTGATATCCGAACAAAGGCATAAATGCTGGCGTAGGTTTCCTGGAACACCGCTTGCTCTGTTGCTGCTCCCTATCCATTGCGCACTAAAGTACACAATCCAGGAAAATGAAAAAACACCTTCAGTGAGGACACTTTCAGTCGATTATTAAAGCACTATCACTCTTTAGGAAGGAGAAAGACGTGTCAGGAGACATCATTTTCATTCACCATCAGAGTTTCTACAATACGGATCATCCATCATCAATCAAGAGCCACTTCAACATTGTACGGTAATATTTTACCAATATTTCTTTCAAACAGACAAGAGTAAATAAACTCTATAGGGCTGCATGCTTATTGAGCATCAATGCACATAGACACTCCAGAGCAGGTTGAGATAAAACATTAATCTTCTTCGATGAATAGGTTTGTTGTTGTACACAATACAATGCTGACTGTGCTGTTTTAACCTTCTAAAGCCTTGTCAAGTATTCACGTGAAAAAGAGCTTGAGATAAACAGTTCTTTACATTAGAAGTTTACTGTAAATAAAAATAATATATCCCCGATTTGCATGTTACATGTCCAACCAGCAAACATGCGTTACATATCTACCAACGTTAATTTTTAGCTGATGGTTATTGAATGTCAAGCACATTTGACATATTTGCTGTAAAAAGCCTTGAAACTTAATAATGACCCATTTCTCTAAGGGGTAAATGCACGGGCATAATTATTTGCTGTAAGGGCTATTATGAAGAAGGCATTTCTTTGAAACGAATGAAAATCAATGTTTTACATTAGGAGACATTTGGATGTGCGAAAACTGTCCATTTTAAGGATGAAGTATTCTTTTAATATTTATAATTCGCCCACAAATATACAGTCGACTTTCCTGCTTTTCTTCCCCCTGCCTCGACCCCTCCCGTTTTGCTTCTTTACCCCCTTTTGCCCCTAGTCCCACTTCCGTGACTGATTGTGGGACACTGCTGTGCGCAATTTGGCTGCCGCGTTTCGCCCACTAATACAGTTACTTTTCCTACTATTCTTCATCCTGCCCTGATCCTTCCCACCCTGCTCTTGTCCTACCTGACTGTACAGCGCCTTGGGATGTCCTCTCGACGTGAAAGGCGCTATATAAATGTAAGTTTTGTTGTTTGTTTGAAGTAACAGACTGTTTACCAACTGTGGTGATCGGAAGGATTCGATTCTTTTGCAGATGCGTGTGAGTTTCCATATAGCAGAATTGGAATTCTTTATTCAGAATTTGAATAAACGTGTGAGAACATTGCAGGTGAATTAATGTTGAGTGATTTCCTGTTCCAGTTCAGCACAAAACACACTTGGTTAATAAAGGAAACTATCAAAAGCCTTCAAAACCCAAAGAGATATTTGAATGGTGCTCACATTCAAACACGTGCTCACAGTGAGTTATCAACCGAGTAGCCTTGGGTTTTAATTTCTCGTGATGTCTTATCAACATTCCTCATTACGGACCTTCGTTAGAATTCCCGTTGACCCATGATAAGTAGGTCAGATAGGAACAAACTTCCCACGGTTCAAGATGATTTACTTTTGCTCATCAGAAGAAATTCCCATTTGCGTGACTCGAATTCCTTATCCCAAGAATTCCTTTGAGAAATACCGACCTCAAATTTGATTTAACTATCAAAATATTGAGCATCGCTTGAACTTTATGAGGAAAACCACATAAAACTGCAAGCCTTGTTCAGGAAGTGATTGCTTTTCATATTCCCATAGCCAATTTGTAATAGCAGTGATCCACTAAGCTTACTTCAATGCCAATTAATGGCACTTTCTTTTTTATCATGTTTACGGTAATGAACAAAATAAGCAGAGTCATGTATTAAAACCATAAGCAATAAGCATGTCCTAAAAGGCAACAAATAAATGTTGTTAGGCTCCGCAACTATCTTACCCCCCGCGCTGCCGAAACACTCGTGCACGCGTACATCACCTCACGGCTGGACTACGGAAACTCTCTCCTAGTCGGCCTCCCCAGTTCCTCCATTCATAGGCTGCAGGCCATCAAAAACTCTGCAGCCCGTGTACTATCCCGCACCCGCCTCCGTGACCACATAACCCCCACCCTCGCCCATCTCCAATGGCTCCCCATCCTCCAGAGGATCGAATTTAAGATCCTCGTCCTCACCTACAAGGCCTTGCACGGCCTTGCCCCACCCTACTTAACCGATCTACTCTCCCCCTACACGCCCACCCGGACCCTCCGTTCAACAGGACTTGGCCTGCTCCAAGCCCCCCGCCCGAACCACCCCACCATCGGAGGCCGGGCCTTCAGTTTCTCCGCTCCCACCTTATGGAATGCCATCCCTCAATCCCTCCGTTTCACCTCTTCCCTTTCCTCTTTCAAGGCCGATTTGAAGACTTTCCTCTTCGACCGTGCCTTTTGTTCCACCCCAAACTCTTTTACCTCCCCTTCGTGTTTCACCCCTTCCCAAACACTCCCCTCCCAGCTCGGGTCACACGCCTCTTGTTTAGCGCCTTGGGACGTCCTCCCGACGTGAAAGGCGCTATATAAATGTAAATTGTTGTTGTTGTTGTTGTTGTTATGAGCTGGAATGGCACCAAAGTTGCTGAATTTGAGTTACATTTTGCTATCTGCTCTTTAAAAAGTGTGTAAAACAGAGACTCAGCCATGTAACAACAACAACAGTGGAGTCCTGTAGTTCAGTGGTTAGAGCATTCAGCTTACAAGCAAGACCTGGATTCAATTCCAGGTAGGACGAAGCCTTGGGCAAGTTTCCTTATTCCACACGCCTGATATTAATCCTTCCAAAAAAAAATTAAATTGGCCATTTCAATCCACTATTCCGTGGGACACTGCTGTGCGCAGTAGGCTGCTGCATTTTGCCCACAGTCAATTCACTTTACAGTATATTCTGTGAAGCACTTTGAGACGTCTGGAAGATTGAAAAGTACTATATCAAATGCAAGGATTGTTATTAACAACAAAATTACATTTGTAAAGCACCTTTCACGTTAGGAGGAAGTCTCAAGGTACAGTTTACAGTAACAAGATACTACCATAATGCTGCGAACCAGGCCTCTTCCCATTCAACTCTCATTATCCTTGCAATCCATGATCAGATTAACCAATGGGTAGGGTAGTTCTCACTGAACAAGTAGCGGTAAAGCTTGCAAGACAGTGCTTTCAATGGCAAGGTATGCGGCTTTAGCTGGTTAGACACCAACAGTACTCCAATCCACACTCTAGGGTCCCCAAGCCTTGGGTCTTGCCAACTCACACTTAACATTCCCCAGAATTTGTGAAGCAGGATACGTTCCTCCATGCCATTCCAATGAATATCTCGGGAATTTCTAGGTATATGTGGCATGGAACTCTCAGTTCTGTTTGGATACATTTTATTATGGTGATGGCTTTTTGCACATGTCAGGCATGTTTGACACTTGTTTGACACTTTGCTGACACCACAAAATGATCAAATTAGGCCATTTATAAACTCAGAAACATTGATCTCCGCTAAACTGAAACTGGCAGTGCCCAAAGCTTTTCAGCTGGGTCTGGGTGCAGCTATTAATCATAATAATAATAATAATCCTTGCATTTGGTATATCGCTTTTCACATCTTCTGGACATCTCAAAGCGCTTCACAGAATATACTGTAAAGTGAACTGTATATATATGGGTGGGCAAAACGCGGCAGCCACTCGCGCATAACAGTGTCCCACAAACAGTCGCGGATTGAAATTACCAATTTTTGGGGGAGGGATTATGATTAGGCATGTTGTGTAAGGAAACTTGCCTAAGGTTTCTCCCTGTCTGGATTCGAACACAGGTCTCATGTTTGTAAGGCGAGTGTTCTAACCACTGAGCTACAGGACTCCTATTACTCGGAAAGCAGGCATATTAAAACACATTTATTTACTAACATTGTAATTTTGTGGGGAATTATTTGTATGACGGGGATATTGGCCAAGATAACAGGACAAACACCCTTCTCATTTTGAATAGTCTCATGGGACCTTTAATGTCCATCTGAGTAGACAGATGGAGACTTCAGTTAAATAGGTGTCAACCTGTTTTCTATTGGTCACACTCTTGTTTCTGAGTCAAAAGATTGTGAGTTCCAGCCTTCCTCGGGACTCAATGTCAACAAGCCACATGATAAAATTGATTATTTCTTCATGGCTCTTTATGAGCCAATGCTGAAAACAACTTGTCTGTGGAATATTCGCCGTCAAGAATACCTAATCACTACCGTTTACAGTAACTCCTGTGACACCATTTGCGGTTTCCTCCCAACATGAAAGACCCTCTACTTTGAGTCCAGAATATGAATTCGGTAACAAACAAGTGGAAATTTCTAAACATATGTGGAGAATGTAGATTGGTTTTGATACTCTTAAACATGGTGATGGAGTTCTGTTCGTTTGAAACACTTGGCTAGCAAAACTAAAATCACAAGGTAACTAGTTCACGAAATGACAAAATCATCTGGTTTTCCCATTTAATTTAGCAATTTCCCACTTAATAGGTTTTGGATCTTCAAGTCATGTACATCTCCAATGACTTCTGTATATCCTGTATTTAATGTTTCTAACATTTACATAACCACCAGGGATCTGATATGAACCATCAATCTCACTTTAATTATTATAGTTCCTGGTAAATCTCAAATTCAGTTAAACTTTCTTCTGTTCCCTCAGGAATCTGAATGCGATTTCTTGCTTGCCATGTCTTAACGCTCTTGGGCCTGATTTCTCATCTCTGAGAGGCTATGTCCCAAGTTCCACACTATTCCTTCCTATCGTGAAAACTCAGCATCAGATCTCTGAGGTTCTTTCTACCCCAGGCATTTACTACAGTCAATTTCAGTTCAATAATTCTTCACTCTAAAACTGTGAAAAAATTGCTAAATTTGTTTTGGTTATATACCATATCTTTGACTCAAGGGATATATTCTCAGGATTGTGAGCAAAAGATTCAAGAGAGTCTAGAAAGAATTTCTTTCCTCAGAGGACTGTTAGTATGTGAAATCCGTTTCCACAAGTGACATTTGAGGTTTGACCATTAGCATGATTCAAAGGGAATCGGATAAGCGTCTGAGCAGTAAAAACATTAATTGATATGTGGAATGAGCTAGAAAATTAAATTAAGAAAAAGGTGGTATTTTAGTGTTAAAAACGATAATCTAGATAGCTAGATATCAAATATAATTCCTTGGTACATATTTCATTCAATTTTTATCAAAAGTCCATTGGACATAGTCTTGCAAACTTAAATAAATCAGTTCAGACTTTCTTTTTGGATAATCCAAATTGTCTCACAGGGAGTACTAACTGTAATTTAGGTCATGAAACAGGTAAAATATATTCATAAGATCATATGACCTCAGAAGAGTGACTGATGAGTAAAAGTGCTTTGGCACATTTAATCTAATCGTTCCGGAATTATTTTAGTTCGAAATGTAAGAATTGTCTTTGGTGGGATGGGGTGGTGGTGGGCGAGGGGGGGGGAGAGGGGGGAGGGGGGAGGGGGGGGAGTGGGGGGAGGATGGTGCAGAGGGCGTGGGTTAGCTAGGAGTATGACATATGCAGAAACCCATTACTGTGATTAAGCGTATCAAAACCAAGCTGAGAATTGCATACATCCCACATACACATGGAAATTCCAGAGTTAGATTGTTGGAATGGAAAGCACACTCTTCTGGTCCCTGGAGGGGAAATATTAAAAATAATAATCTGTGGATTTGATATAGCGCTTTTCACGTCTTCTAGACGTCTCAAAGCGCTTCACAGGTTATACTGCAAAGTGACTTGATTGTATATTTGTGGGCAAAACACGGCAGCCCTTTGCACACAGCAGTGTCCCACAAACAGTCGTGGTTTGAAAATTTATTGTAGGTTTTTTTTAGACAGATTATTATTAGGCGTGTGGAGTAAGGAAACTTGCCCAAGGTTTCGCCCTGACCTGCCAGGATTCGAAACACAGGTCTCATGCCTGTAAGGCAAGTACTCTAACCACTGAGCTACAGGACTCCATAATAAAGGAATTGCAAGTTTATTTAGACTGTGAATGCATTTGATTTTGCTCCTTTATCACACCGGAAGATTCAGCTGGAATTGTATGAAAAACAGAGGTGCCGTTCTCCTTCACCTTAACATCTATAAATAATGTCTAAAATGTGACTTTTGCAAACTAAATTCATTAAAAATTCTATTGCAGATTCTGCTTTGCAATCGATGGTTGTTAGTTGCAAATTACTGCACTTTAGAATTCCTAAAGCTGGCAAAGGTCAACAGTGATGTGAAGATCTCAGTCACATCTTTAGGTTGATGTTGGAACCTGTTCCAGGCATTAATTACCCTATTCAGAGTCATAGAGGAAATGCTTACGAATCTTTTTTTGTGAAAAACAAATGATTTTCATTATTTCTTAGAAACCGTTACTTCAATGTTATTCTACAATGCACACCAACTACTTTCTAGATGAACAAATAATAAAATATAATACAAGTTACATTTATAAAGCATCTATCACTTCAGAAGCATATCTCAAAGTACTTAATGCTAGTGGGCATCTGAGCTGGGAATGGGAGCCGAGAAGGATAGAGAGGAGAATAATGATTAAAAGCGCGGTAGAAAGAGGAATGTTTTGAGATGTGTTTTGAATAAGGAGAGGGAGTGATTGTGAGATGGCAGTGATTGACCGAGTGTAGAATAGGAAAATGTAAGCAATGTTGCAATATAACATTTAGGAAACAGAGACTTATAATTAGTTTTGCTTTGTAGGTTGAAAAGAACAGTGAAACATTCTTCTCTTATTTGATTTCAAATACTGGATTGGTTTTATGCAAAGAAACATGCACAACTGTTCGTTCTTCTGCCATTTGCAATCATAGGTGGGAAGATGATAACTAAGAAGTTTTTAAGAGGCACTGTTAATCTTGTCATAGTAGTTCCTTGGGTTGGAACAGAGTGTAGCATATCAATGAGATAAGTTTTGGAGCCTTTATAATATGACGTGACATATTAATTACTCCTCTGGAATACAGTGTCATATTTCATAAACTGAAGACATTAGGGAGAAGCTATTTGATGTGTGCAATATCAAACTGTAAATGATCAGTGATGTGGAATTTAAAAAATTGATGGCATTACAACATTAAAGGAACATTTTTAAAGATATATTTCACTTACAGTGGACCTATATATTTATATAATATATAATATATAATTATATATTTAATATATTTTCTACATCAATAGATATATGTAAAATTGACCTTAAAGGGTTATATTCTACTTAACTTTTCCTTTTTTTTCCAGTGTTACCTAAATCACAGTTAGTGTCTTAGTATGCAACGTTCGTTTCTTATTTTATGTATTATTTTTCTTTGGTTATTAGATTCATGCCGAGGTGAGCTCACCGTGATAAAATTTGCTTCTTTCCTTAAAATGTTACTTATGCAAATAAAAGTCAAGGAACGTGTTGAAGAAACCCGCAATTTTCCTTGAGTATAAAGCAAGATCCTGTCTATAAATTGAGTGAGACACTGATACCCACAGGAGCATCATCACATATTAATGTGCCCAAACAGCTACAGTCAACATAAGTTACATACATAAATTGTAAAATAAAAGTGTTTGTTTTCTTGAATGGCCAGCTTTGGGAAAAGCTATTTTCATTTTTTTTTTAAAAAAAGCCTATCTCTACAAGGAGCCAATTTGTTGATGCATTTTTATTTTTCACAAATTGAGCCCAAATTGCTTTGTGCACACATTATTGGGTTTGGCATGAATTAATAATACATTTGATATAGCACATGTAATGTCTGCGGTTTTCTGTAAAGTGGAATGCTGGTGCAATTGGAGATGAACACGACAGCCAATTTGCGCACAACAATGTTCCAGAAACAGCCTTGAAGTGAATGATCAATTTTATCTGCAAGATTGTTGGCCTCAACACCGGAAATTTCTTATGCTTTCAAAGAATATTATGAAATCACAAAGTCCACCTAATCAGGCAGACAAGTGTTGCATCTCCAACAGTGCTCCCAATAACATGCATTCAAATGAATTAAAAGTTATGACCTGGGCTTGAACCCACAGCCTTTTGACTCAGATGTGAGTGCTGCCAACTGAGCCAGGCGAACATCTTGTACAGCCCCTAGCATGCACATCCTACGAACGTCAGTATATTATTATACGGTGTTTTAATTCATTTCTAATATGATAATTGATGCTGCGTTCAAACTAGAGTCACAACATGAGACACCCTCATAATAGCTGAAATATCCATTTGTGAAACAAAGGGTGGAATATCGTCATGAGCCTTCCACGCATAATCTCCAAAACCAGTGCAGTTCCTTTGTAACCTTTGATATTCCATGCCTTTTAACTCTCTAAACATCACCTCAGCAATAAATTCCACACCTTCTGACTTTGCTTTTTGAATAACTTCCAATTATTCCTTTTAATAATCGATGCTCTGATCAACCTAGATTGTAATATGCATCTGTACGTATGTTTATTTACAAATGACACAGTTACATCAACAGCATATCCTGTGAATCGCTTTGAGACATCTTCCTGATATGAAAAGTGCTACATCAAAACATAAGAACATAAGAATTGCCAGACAAAAAAATCCAGGCAAACTAGATGGACCTTGTTTTTTTTCATCCCCAGCAACGTAAGAGAGCAGGACCAGAGAGGCTGGTCGGGTGAAAGAGGGTAACAATGTTTGATGACGTGAAGCAAGTAATGAATTGCCAAGCAATGGCAGCGCTGAGACTGCAGGGTCACACTAGTGGTCACACTTCTGTACTCCGGAAAGAACAGATCAAACTTGGAAAAGGTGCAAGGAGTATTGATTTCAATTCAATGATGGTGGTGGGTTTGAATGTACTGGGCATTGTATTTGGACAATGGGAGAGGCAATTTTTAAAAAAAATACCGGTAGTTATTTGGAATAAAGGCCACATCCCTAAAGATAAAATGCTTTGCGGTATCCTCCCAACATACAAAGTACTATTATACAGTAAAACCTTATTTATCCTGTACTCAACCAACCGGTATCTCCCAATTATATTGGGATCATTTTACCGAGTGTGCTTGAATGCTTTATTGGGAAGTATCCTAACAATATTTTGTTATTATTTAATCTATTACTGTATTAATATGGTATGTTTTACAATAAGTTAATTTTTTGTGTAGGATTTTCAGCAACTAGCCGCTCGAATATCCGGCATATTTGATTAACCAGTACCGGTTCAAGTCCCGAGGGTGCTGGATAACGAAGGTTTTACTGTATATAGATGGTTGTTACTAAATGAAGTTTGCAACCAATAATTGTTAAGCGAAACAAAGTCACCAACAAAAAATTATCTGCTTTCGGCTGATGTGCTAAAGATAAGATGTTTTTTTTCAGATATCAGCAGTTTATAAATATAGTTATGCACTTTTAATTTGATCAAAATATTGTTATTAACGTGCTAAGGGATCAGGGAACAGATATAGTGGAAGGCACTATTGCAATTACATCAGAAGTGCAAGATATATTTTCAGATTGAGAGAACAAATTGAGTTAAATATCTTTATATTGCAATATAATCTGGGAGGGAAACTCATTGTATTTGTGGGCTGCCTTGATACATATAGTATCATACTTATTCTCTTCAACTTCCAGTCACAAATTAAAGTATGAAAAAAATGGATGAGGTATGAAACGCTCAATCAGATAACCTGAACTGCCAATCATCTTCCTCTGGTTGACTAACCCAGTATCGTAAGGCCAAATTTAGACAGGGAAAATCCGCTTCCTGGGGAGTTAATCTACTCTGTTGATTTAGCATAGGGACGGGAAAGGTCTGACCTGATTGGCCTCTGATAGGGGAAAACGTTTCTACTACAACCCTACAATATTTATCTGATGACAGAGATGATGTTAATTGGTCTGAAGGGACCGAGAAGGACTGCTTTGATTGACACTTGCTGACAGGAAGATCGAATGGCCAACGCGAGCAGGTACAAAAATGGACCTGCCAATAGTGAGTTGTGATGGCCCCAGTACTTCCGTTTCCTGAGCTGTAAACTTCAAGTCAATGAGCCGCACTTCCAGTCCACAGTCTATTGATTCCAGCTAGCAGAATCAAATGCCACATTGTTTTAGGTTTTATTAGGAACATCTATTATGCATTAAAATTGAAGTAATTTATCAAATCATGTTGCTATGTGTGGACAGCTTACATCTTGTATGATATGAACTACATATTCCAATTTGTTTAACGTTATGCCCCTGCCCTTGCAATTAAATGTCTATCTTTGTCTTCTGTTTGGGAGAACAATGAAACACTGAAGGGTGCTCCTTCCCCGAGGATGTATTTTGCTGCCTCAAGAACCTTGCCAATATCATAGAACTTGGAAGGTTTATTGGAAAGATGGTAACTGTGACCTGTAGTAAATGTGTCTATAAAATTATAGAACACCACTGAAGCATTGTCAATGTTCAGATAAGAAGAGGAGTGCAAATTGTTATTGGATATAGGTCATTGTGCTCCTACATGCTTAATTGCTCCTGAAGCTTCAGAAGAGAGCTGCTGAACAGCTGAAGTGATTATTTTATGTCCATTGTGTTGCAAGCTTTTGTGAATTGTTTTGTTAGATGTTAAATGCAGTGCTTTGCATGAATTTCTATGTATTGAGAACAGGCTTGCCTATTTTGTTAGCATTAGTCAGGTTTCCGATCATTAAATTTGGCACATTGTTCAACATCAGTTGCAAATGAAAATGAAAAATTGTACATATAGTGAATTGCTTGTTTTAGATAACTTCAAGATAATAACAATAGTAATAGTAATAATAAAAAGTATAAGAATAAGAATAAGAATAATCCTTATGTTTGATGAAGTGCCTTTCAGGTCTGGAGAGTATCTCAAAGCGTAAGACGATGACTTGGGCAAAGACAATGTAAGCAAATCTCAGCTAATTTGTAGATATCACCAAAATCGAATACAGAATGAATAATATAGAAAATGGAAACTAAGAAAATAGGTTAATACATTAACAAAATTACTTAATGCACAGCTGTAGAAGGTACAACAGCTCTTTCACACTTTTAGAACCGAGAAGAGAACAAAACAATTTGCAATTTGATCGAATTTGAAACTTGAAACATCAGCTTGGCTCAGTTGGTATCACTCTCACCACTGAGTCACAAGTATAGTAGGTCCAAGACTTCAGTCATGTCAGGACGATTAGTTTATTGTCTAGGCTAACCCTCCAAAAGTTGTATTATCAGAAAGTCCCTGTGATCTTTAACACCCATTTGTACAGGCAAGAAGCACCTGATTTTAACACCTCAGGTACATCTGATGTCCAATGCAACACTCCTGATGTATCAGGAGAGGTAATAATAACAATAATAATAGTCACCTTTAATATAGTGCTTCATCATGTCTTAGAGATGTCCCATAGTGCTTAACAATGTATACTGTAAAGTGAATTGTCTGTATATTTTGTGGGCAAAAGGCAGCAGGCAATTGCGCACAGCAGTGCACCTCTAACAACCATGGATTCAAGCGACCAATTCATTATAAATATTATTTTCTGAAGGAATTATTTCCTCCACCAACAGTATTGTGGATTGAGGAACCGAGTTATTCAGATTATTTTATTGATTTATTTTTCATCCCTGGAAAAGCTTTCCACCAATTGACTAACACAGTGTCTCAGAGCACCTTTGGAGTAGAGGCATGTGGAGTGAGAAACTTGGCAACGTTTTGCCTGGCCTGGAAATGAACCCGGGTCCTCTTGCTTGTGGAATGAGTGCTCTGTCCACTCAGCTACATTATTCCCATTCCCTGTGCCACGTCCATCGAACCGTTGGCTCTTGAGAGGATGATTCACCGGGAAGGGAGGGAGCAAGGCATATACTTTGAGAACATTGATACCAATAATAATTGCATTTGATATAGTGCCATGTCATACTAATCCAAATACAAGAATTATTAGTATCAATTCCCCACCAGATAAAACATTTGTCATTTACTTCATGGCTTTACGTGGGACATTCCTGCGTGAAAATTGATTGTTGTGTTTGCCTACAAATGCATAACCATCGCACCATTACAGAAACCATTGCCCCATGATAGTTTTATATCAAATACATGGATAATTATTAATACTAGAGCTCTCAAATTACATGCCTCAACCTTTCCCGAATGAGACATTCTCTATATCATCACAGACTATAAAAGAGGTAAAACTAGCAGATGGAACATTTGTCTCACGCTCAGGGTTGTCATGCTCCAGCAGTGGGATCGCAAAAAGATTATTCTTGACCTTGTTGCTCTTCCTCACCCATGTTCATTCATTCATTCATTCATTCATTCATTCATTCATTCATTCATTCATTCATTCATTCATTCATTCATTCATTCATTCATTCATTCATTCATTCGTTCGTTCGTTCGTTCGTTCGTTCATTCTTTTCACTGAGAAAACCGCAAAATGCTTGTAACTTTGCAACTAAAGTGGGGGGGAGGAGTGAATATTTTTCAATCATCGTCGTAATAATAATAATAATAATCTTTGCATTTGATATAGCGCTTTCCACATCTTATCAACGTCCCAAAGCGCTTCACAGAATATACTGTAAAGTGAATTGACTGTATATATATTTGTGGGCGAATCGCGACAGCCAATTGCGCACAGCAGTGTCCCACACACAGTCGTGGATTGAAATGACCTATTTTATTATTGTGGGGTTTTTTGGAGGGATTATTATTATTAGGCGTGTGGAGTAAGGAAACTTGCCCAAGGTACTTCACTTGCAGCGCTCATATCAGTGGTGGCCTGAATAATTTTTAAGGTCTAAGTCGATTTCATTGCTATTAAGAATTAAGTCCTCAGAAACATCATAATACAAAAATAATCCTTGCATTTGATGTAGGGCTTTTCACATCTTCTAGACGTCTCAAAGCGCTTCACAGAATATACTGTAAAGTGAATTAACTGTATATATATGTGGGCAAAACGCGGCAGCCAATCACGCACAGCAGCGTCCCCCAAACAGTTGTGGATTGAAATGACCAATTTGGAACCGTGCATTTTTTTTTACAACACTCACATTTATGCACATTGATCGTGACCCCATTCCTTCAATCACCTTGAGTGCCACTTACCATGCTCCTGAGGATTTCTCAACACCAGATCATCCATTTGTCAAAACATTCCTCTTAACCCGTTTAGTGCATATGAGGTGTTCTACCGTCGGTGATCTGGGACTGGTAATATCTCAATGACAGGCAGCTATAGCAAAAACTCTGATGGAGCAGCAAAATTTATTTATACAGAACATACTCTTTATTCAGTGTTTATATTGGTGTCCTGTAGCCTAGTGGTTAGCATGCTCGCCTCGCAAGTGAGAGGACTTGTGTTCAATTCCCAGGCTGGGCGAAACCTGAGGCAAGTTTCCTTACTCCACACCCTTGCAGAGTGGTGTCATGGAATCTACCGACTGTATTTAATTTGCAGGCAAGAATCCACAGGGACCAGTAGTGACATGGACCTACAGAGGAATTAACTTGTTTCCAAATAATAAATTATGTCTTCACTTTTTTGTTATGGACTGTGATTTGTGTGATGATCCATACAGTTCAGCAATTGTAAGACATTTCTTCAGTTCTATCCTGAGCTAAGAGCTCATTCTACCTGCAGCTCACAATCCATACAGTCCACTGTCACTAGTAGAGACAGCAGGAAGGATAGTTTATGTTAACCTGCCTCAATGCCTTTGCAGATAATTTAAAAAAAATAATCTTGACATGGAACAAGGAAGAATAGAAGAGAAAAAAGACAAGACTGAATTTAAGAGCGTTTCACAATTTTAGATGATCCTACATTTTATATAAAAAAAAGGTGGTTTTGTAAGACTAATATTATTTGAAATTTTGGCCATTTGATTTGTCCATGAATTGTCTTCATTTTCTCAAAAGCTCACAGATGTTTGTTCATCCACACTAAATATATATTTCCCTGATGCTCACAACTCTGGAACTGATTTACATTCAATCTGCCAGTGCAAACAGAAAAGTATTCCAGTATCATGGGAATACCATACCTCCAAATTTGTCTCAAAGTCACGTGTCAGATTGACATGGACAAAGCCCTTTGTATATTTTCACCTGGTAGGTAAGACATTAACTAGAGACCATCAATTTAAGACCATCGGTAAATGGAGCAAAGAGGGAGGTTAGGAGAATTATTTTCACTCAAAATGTAGTTAGGATATGGAATGCCTATGGGAAGACATGCTCTCGCTAACGTCTCCATTCGCACGGCTCTCACCTCCTCCACCTTCCCGAACTGCCCCTAAAACTCTCCGAGCCTGTGCGCAACCTTGGCATCAGGTTCGACCCCCAACTGTCTTTCCTCCCCCACATCTGGTCCCTCACAAGGACCGCTTTCTTCCACATCTGACGGATTGCCCATCTCCGGCAATACCTCGTCCCAAAAGTCGCTGAAACCCTGGTCCACGCCTATATCATCTCTTGGTTGGACTATTCCAATGCCCTCCTCGCCGGTGTCCCTTCCTCCACAATCCACAGAGTCCAGCTCATTCAGAACTCTGCCGCCCGCATTCTCACCCACACCAAACTTCGCTCCCCCATTAACCCAGTCCTTGCCAGACTTCACTGGCTCCCTATCCCAGAGAGGATCGACTTCAAGATCCTCTCCCTTGTCTTCAAATCTCTCCACTTCTCTGCACCCCCCTACCTCTCTGATCTCCTCTCTCCTCAAACCAGCTCCCATTGGCTTCGCTCCTCTGGGTCTGACCTCCTCCATGTCCCCCAAATCCTCCGATCTACACTCGCCAGCTGTGCCTTCAGCCACTAGGCCCCGAGGCTCTGGAATTCCCTTCCTCACTCCCTTCGCCTCACCCCCTCCTTTCCCAGTTTCAGGTCCCAGCTGAAGACCTTTCTCTTCGACCGCACCTTTGGTCACCTTTCTACCCCTGCCCCTGTCCTGGGATCCGCCATTGTGTAGTGCTCTGAGACGCTGTCCGGCGTGGAGGGCGCTATATAAATTGGCGTTGTTGTTGTGGAGGTTGAATCTGTATTGGCTCAAGAGAGAATTAAACAAATATCTGAAATAGCCATCTATATCAATATGGGGAAAGAATGGGTAAGAGGGACTGAAATATCGCTTTTGAAGGAGCCAGTCACAGACTTGATGGGCTGAATCGGCTTATTCTGTGTTATAAATGTTTTGATTCTATGGTTCTCAATCTCAGACTCAGATCTTTCGGTTTTCACTGATGTGATTTTAGTGAGTTGGGACACACTTGTTAAATAAGTTCCAAATTAGTCATCATTTGCACCTGATGGTTAATTAATTGTAGTCATTGATCCTTTAAGATTGTAATTGTTGCTCTTAGACTTTCATTTGTTCCACTCCCAGTTGAATCCTCTATTGATTGATACACATTAAAATCTGAAACAAAACAAGTTTGTGTTGGAGCTATGAGGATTACCAGAAATCTTATTTGCTTTAGTCTATTTTACCTAAAATATTGAAGAATTATTAATTCATTAGTTTATTTCAGACTCATTTATTTACAGTTGCAATTCTTGCTGTTACGTATAGGTACTAAAAGTCATGTTCCCTGTTGGTCCTTTACAGTTTAACTATCAAAACGGCATATGGACAGCTGGCTTGATTTGTTTCCATTGTTAATGAACCTTATGAAGCAGATTCATTAACAATCGAAACAAATCAAGCCAGCTCTCCATATGCCTTTATGCTTTAAGCAAAACAACACATTTTTCAAGGTGTTTCAATTAATAATAATTTGATACAGTGCCTTTTTGTGTCAGGTAGGTGTCTCAAAGTGCTTCATATGAATTACTGTAAACAACAGTGCCATGTATTTGAAAGCAAATGTGCACAACAATGTTTTACCAATAGCCATGAAGTGAATGATGAAACTGGGGGACTGTTGGTCAGTACAATCATAAAGATTTATTGAAGCTCTGGCTGCAAAGATTCACCTTTGCATCCATCTCTCTTGAATTATCTTACTCAAAATGGCTGTCAGATAAAGTTTCAGAGACATTGGCTTTTTTCCCCAACATTTACTGTAATCCTTGGATGCCATTTCACATCCATTTCAGGGCTTACTGCCCATCTGCTACACATATTTCATATCTAGCAGGCTAAATGATAACTCCATCACTTATGTAGTGTAGAATTGCACCCTGTCTTAACCTGTATGGCCATGTCATCTTGAAATAAGTGATGGTGCAGAACTGTGAAAGCTTCTTAAATTCAATATGAAGCCAGTTTTCTACAGCCCCAAAATAAATTAACTTTCAAATTACGACAACTTAAAAATTTCTGATTTCTGCTCTGAATTGTTATTAGGAAAACCTGCTGTGAATCATTGGTCTTCCAACCTCAACAGAAAGTCCTGCAACGAATCTAATCAAATATTAGGTTGCAGCTTGAGTGTTCTTGTAGCTCGCGGTAAAAGAACATTAACAAATTTCAGAAGGTTCAGAGAAAAACAACATAAATGGTATCATTGCTTTCAGCTCCTAGTCATGAATAGAAGTTCAGAGCTGAATTTATTCTCATTAAGAAAAAAATGATTAAAAAAACATGCATTGAAGGCCTTTAGAATGGTAATGGGGATTTGAATGGGCTATTTGATTTAAACAGTCAGAGATGAATCGAAGGGTGTAGGTCTAACATTGAAGGTCTCAAGTAGCAAAGACATTAGAAGAATTTGTAATGAATTTACTGAATGGATGCCCAACAAAGGCACTAGACAATGTGCTCAGTTATTCTTGCGAAAAAAATGGAGACATATCCGTGAAAAATAGTATCAGAAAGGATAAAGTCATAGGTACAGACTGAAATGGGGGAAAAAAAGTGTCCATGGTACACGGGAGCTAAGTTTGGATGCAGGAATGGATACATATTCTGAAACTTGAGTTCACAGTTCAAAGCAACACTATTTGCAGAGGTGTAAAGCTTTGGATAAGAATTCAACTGATTTCCTGTCTGCCTGTTCAGATGGATAAAACATTTTGCTTGATTATTATTTGGATTCATTGAGGATCTGCGTAGAACCTCCCATGAGATAGAATGAGAGGAGTGCAATCCATGAAGGTTGATTTGATCCATGAATGCAGTAATCCTAATTCACCGAATGGCCCTTTCTTGTCCTGTGCTTTCTTACATTCCTGCCTACCAAATTGTAAAACTCAAGCAAATCTGTTCGAGTCTTGGATCAAGGACCATTTGATATTTGATGTACGCACTTCTTTGCATGTGGCAGTTGTATTTTTCACATACCACCAATTACCAATCAATATCTTGACACTGAGTACTTTTCCTTTTACAATCATGTAGAATGAGTGCTAGTATACAGTGTACATCTGGAAAAAATGAAAGGCAGTAAGTCACAGAGTGTCCCAGATATTTCTTGGTGGCTGGACATATGAGCAAAAATAGAAGTAATGATTGGCGTCATTGTGTATCAACATTGTGTTATGACTTTTGTTTCCTTTATATAAGATGTCATCCTGCACTGATATTTCATCTCTATGATTGTGATATGGTCTAATGTCTTTTAAGATACCGTGGAGGGGGAACCTGTGGGTAAATTTACCATCCATGGAGGTTAGTGCTTACAAAGGGATATAAACATTTACTGACAATAGAGAACAATACCTACACATTGCCAGGAATGGTAACACGATAACAAGTAAAGAATCACCATTTGGATCTTGTGCGCCAGAAACCATTTTTAATGTTTTCAGCTTCCACGGCATTTTCTTTTAAACTGGTTCAGATTAACAGGCAATTATTTTAGTTTTTGATCTTTCAAACGGCTGCTTGCTAATCCGTTCGTAGGCAGCTTCTGCAAGGGATTGATCTTAACAGTAACCTTTCCTGTTCATTAGTTTTTGGAGTTTGAACTCAATTTAAATTTGTTACTTATTTTAATTTCCTTCATCAAAGTAAGTAAGAAGAATTCAGCTTTAGAATCGGGGACTGTTATCTTCTGATTCATTTTGCCTGCAATATTTTGTTTCCCTGCAGTGCATGCTTTTCACGCTTACTTTTCAAAATGGCTTTGTTTTCCATGTAAACTGCAGATCTGTGCAGTTGTATTTCACAGTTACGGTTATAGGTTCTTCCTTGTCGGCTTTTGATGCCCTGTTAAAGCTCTATTGGGTAGGGTGATCCACTGGCTAGCCCACAAGACAATGCTATCAATGGTACGATATGTGATTTGATATGATAATAATCCCTCCAAAAAAAATTGTTTGTTTCAGTCCATGACTATTTGTGGGACACTGCTGTGCACAATTGGCTGCTGCATTTCACCCACAAATATAGTCGATTTACTTTAAGTTATATTCTGTGAAACAGTTTGATACGTTGAGAAGACATGAAAAGCGCTATATTAAATGCTAGGATTATTATTATTATTTGAGCTGGTTAAACTCCAGCATTACCAGAATGCACGTTCTGGGGTTCGCAATGGCTTTTGCCAACATGTCCCTAATACTTTCCAGAATTAGGTAAACAGGGATATATCCATCCAGGGAAGTGTGTGCATTCCATTCCAAATGCAGCAAAATTTCCATGTGCAAACATAGAAACATCTAAATCGACAGTAAAGAAGGAGGACATTCGGATCATCAGGCCTTCAATGTCGCACAGAGCAAGATATATTCTAAAAACTCCCCCACTTTCCCTCCACCCTCCCCATCCCCCGACCCCAGCTCGGGTCTGAAACAATGACTGTCCAGCACCTTGGGACGTCCTCCTGATGTGAAAGGCGCTATACGAGTACAATTTATTTTTTTTGTTGTTGTTTATTCTTGGGGTAGTTGAAAACCATATTATTATGCCTCTGTTATAGTAGTTGCATACTTTGCTAAACTACATGCAAATTTGTGGAACTTACAGTCTAGTTTCGATACTCCTAAGCATGGTGAAGCCTTTCTGTATATGTCAGACCCCCAGCTAACAAAAAAATTACATTCTGAAGACATTTGATATTTGCAATCATAGTACACATTCTGTACACATTGTATTATGATAGCTGCTGTTTTTAATTGATCTCTGATCAATACTGATTTGATGTGTGTCTCATCAATTTCACTTGCTCTACAAAAACCTGTAGCTTTAGCCAATTTTGAGAGAAAAGGATGCCTTTGATTATTTATACAAAATGTGCTCTTAGATCAGACTGTTTATTAGCAAATTCACATGATTTGTCTTTATTTCTTAACTCAATCACATAATGAACTATCGACACACCCATCCCGATTCAAAAAATAAGCGTTTCTTAGTTTTTGCTTTTTTGCAGGAATTGCAATAGGTTTGACATTTTTCAACAATCTTGTTCATTTTCATATTATCATATTTCATCTCTACTCCAGGGCCACCAGCTGTTCTGACCGATGGCTTGTCAGACATCAAGTCCTGCATGAGCTTCAACTTTCTTTGGTTAAACATTGACAAGCCAAAGGCTCTCCTGTTTGGCTCCCATTAGTGTCTTTCCACCACAGGCACTGACAGCATCAACCTGCATGGATGGGCACTCCACCTCAGAGACCCAGTGTAGAACCTCTGTGTTTTGTTTAACTCCCAATAGCCTTTCACACACTGTGTCTCTTATCCACTCAGCTTACCATTACCTCCAAAACATTGCCTGTCATCGTCACTGTCTCTCCTCCGGCTACCAAGTCTCTCAATCATGTTTTTATTATATCCAGGCTTGACTACACCAATGCTCTATTCACTGGACTACCCTTCATTCCCTACATAAGCTGTGGAATATCTACAACTCTGCATTCCTTGTATCCTCTCACACCAAGTTCTGTGCACATATGATCGCCATGCTTGGCCCATCTAACACATAGTCACTGCACTTTACAATATGTCCTATGAAACACTTTGAGATATCTTCCTGACATGAAACATGCTGTGTCAATTATAAGGAATATTGTTACTATTACACTTGCCAACAACAACAGCAAAATAAATCTCCACAATGCCTTTCGGTGGCTCGGATCTAACCTGGGATTCAGGTTTAGGGAGGGTGAGGGGGCAGTAGGGGAAGCATGGTGTTCAAAAGCACGGTTGAAGAGGAAAATCTTAAAATGGGTCTTGAAGGAGGCAAGGGAGGGGGCAAGGCAGAGAGACTGCAAGATGGAGTTCCAGAGGATAGGGACAGGGTGGGAGAAGAACTGCCCACCAATGGTAGGGTGGTCAAGGTGGGGGATGGTGAAGCCCACTGAATGGTGGTTGTGGGCAGGATGATATGGGGTTAAGAGGTTGCAAAGGTAGGGGGCAGCAAGGGCATGGAGCGCTTTGAAGATGAAGACCAGGCTCTTGAAATGCATTCTCAATATGATGAGAAACTTGATGGGAGTATGGTGCCCGGTGTAGGAGAGGACACATGCTGCAGAGTTCTGGGTGATCTCCAGTCTATGGAGGGATCAGCACCTCCCAACGTCCTCCCGACATGAAAGGTGCTCTATCAATTAATTTTGTTGTTGTTGTTTTGTTGTTGAGTTGAAGCGGCTGACAAGCCAAGGTGTTACCATAGCCTGGATGTTATGAATGGATGTATGAGGCGTTAGGAGGTGGGGGAAGGCAGAGTGGGTCACAGCATGGATGTGGGTTAGAAAAATTAGTTGAGGGCCAAACAAGAAGCCAAGGTTCCCGACTGACTTAGTTGTGTGGAGTGTGCATCCGTGGTTGATGATGCTGTCAGTGCCAGAGATGTGGAGACGCTAATGGGAGCCAAACAGGAAGGCATTGGGCTTGTTGACGTTTGAATGAAGAATGTCAGCTATCATCTAGGAGTTGATACTGAACTGACATTCTGGAGGCAAAAGGATAGATTTGGGTGTCATCCATATACATGTGGAAATTGACTTAATGTCTGCGGATGATGTCATCAAGTAGGATCAGAAAGATATTGAAGAGGAGGGGACCAAGGACAGAGTCCCGAGAAGAGGGAGTGAGTGAACTGCAGAGAGCTTACCTCTACTGACTCTCCATTCCCCTAGTGGATGGAGTTTTGAATCCTCATTTTCACATTCAAATCCCTTCACTATCTCACCCTGCCCCAGCTGTGTGACCTACTTCAACCAGAACAACTGGTGCATTCCCTTCACTCAGCTCTCTTCACCCCCACCCTATCTACCTCACAATCAGTAGGAGGTCTTCCAGCCATTCTGCCCCTGTTCTGCGTAGTTCCATCATTGACTCTATACAGCTCCTTGACTGCCTCTACTCATTTAAGGCACATCTCAAAATCTCTGATCATACTTTCATTCATCTTTCCCCTTCCCATCATCCTCAGGTCCAGCCCGAGCTCAGGTGTTCATTCATTAAGGCCTGTAGGTAAAAAGCTAATATTTGTGTCTTAAAAAGAAGTGATTCCATCAACAACAGAAAGCTTAACAGTGGTGGACGTTGATCAGGAGGTGACTTTAAGCACAGTCAAAAAGGAAATTTCTGAGTTAAGACTTGAAATAGGGGATTGAGGGGGCAAGACGGAGGAATGAAGGGACACTTTTCCAGATCTCTTATGCAAACAAACTTCTGGGAAAGGCTGCTCCTATTCCTATCTTCTTATGTTCATTATTCTTTTCCATGAAAGAAGGATCTCCACACGACGCTGACCAATGCTGTACTGGTTCCCAAGACCATAAGAATTAGAAGCAGGAGTAGGCCATTCGGCCCCTCGAGCCTGCCCCGCCATTCTATAAGATCATGGCTGATCTTCTGACCTAACTCTAATTACCTGCCCCATCCCCATATCCCCATATCCCCTAATCCTCTATTTTTTAAAAATCTATCAATCTCATGAGGCCCAAGCACTGATCCTTGTGACACTCCATTAGTTACATTTTGCCAATTCGAGAATTACCCGTTTATCCCTACTCTCTGTTTTCTATCAGTTAGCCACTCTCTATCCATGTTAATATGTTCCCATTAATCCCGTGGGCCTTGATCTTGTGCAACAGCCTTTTGTGTGTCACTGTATCAAATGCCTTCTTAAAATCTAAATATACCACATCTACTGGTTCCCCTCTATCCAAACTGCTGGATACATCTTCAAAAATCTCTAAAAGATTAGTCAATCAATAGATTAATCGCTCTTATTTTACAACTTTGAATCAAAGAATCCATGCTACACAGTAGGTGAGTGTTACAGTCCATGCAGGATTCTGGCTTCAGTCAGGAAGGAGGGAACTGGGAGATTGGAAGGAGAGAATGATGGCTTCATATCTCTACAATTGAATTGCCTTTTTGGTAACTATTTATTAGCATTGCAGTTATTGACTGCCGCGTTTCACCCACAAACATACAGCCAATTCACTTTACAGTATATTCTGTGAAGCGCTTTGAGATGTCGATAAGATGTGAAAAGCGCTGTATCAAATGCAAGGATTATGATTATTATTACCTAACAACAGAAATATTAGGTGGGAACATTGTGTGCAGGCAATTCTTAAATTTTCATTTTAAGGCACAACAAACTATCAAAATGCTGTAATCCCACCCTGACATCATTAGCAATTGTATTTCTAATGTCTTGTATCTGAGGCCCCTGACCATTTCTGGTGGATTTGTCTCATGCTTTTCTCCAAGATAATTGTTGCAAACATTAATAGTTAAGCAGGAAATGGTGGACATATATTTGTGGCCACATAATACCAAATTGTGTTCTAAGATTAATCGGTTTAGCACTTGCACTCGGGTTCCCAAAGAAAAACCCGCAAGATGACACTTTGTGAAACTTCTCTTTTATAGCAAAAACGTTTGGCAGAATTCCTACAGTTTGATGGAGACATTCTTATTGAGTCAAAGCAGAGATGTAGTGAATTTTTAGAAACATGGGCTCCACATTTCTCATGGTTTTAGCCTTAAACCAATTGGCTCGCAATAATCAACAATGAATATTCTCACTATCATCAGTAACTAGTTTAGAAACTGACTCAGATTGTAGCCCTGTGACTCTACATTTAGGAACACTGCAAAAATGAATGAAGGTATCCCTTGGCACCTCCAAAGCTGGCAGCTATTGAGCTATCATAGTAGAATTTCAGAATCAAGGTATTCCTAGCTTGAGTGTGAGGATAGTGACTAGGTCATTTAAATATTTGGTTCTCCATACATTAAAGTCCAGAAACATCAAACTTCGCACTCTTTTGGTTTTAGTAAAGTAAATCGGTAATTTCCAACTCTCAGGGTACCATCTGTTATTGTGTCTAAAGCTATTTTTAAATCAGGAAAAATAGCCCCAGTATTTGGTTCCTTATCAAAAGTGTGATGTATGTGTTCAATAAATGCAGTGACAAATGCTTAAATGAAATGAAACGAATAGAAGCCCGACTGACACTGATTGATTGAATTGTCCATCCATAATTCAGATGTAATCCTTTAGGCTCTTCTTACAAACGTTTCCAACTATGCTTAACATTGAAGGTGTTTGTCATTGACGTAATGTGTAAATGAAGATTTACACCAACTTTGCATAATATGCTAGTGATTATTACCCAAGTGCCAAGTATACCAGACTTTCCTTCTGAGCAAAACATGAGATCTGGACTGAAAAGAAAAATGCTTGAAATGCCAAGTTGATCTGCCAAAGGAGAAAATGCTGGGTTGATGTTACACTTTCATTGGAATGGATTGACCTCTGCTTCAGTATTTTCTCTTTTTTATTTAACACTATCTTGATTGTCGTCATCACCGACCTTCCAAAAAAAACATCTCTCTGTCTTATTGCCTTTCAACAATCCCCATCTGAAGGGTGCTATATAAAAGCGAGTTGTTAATGGTGTAATCCTGTCTTAAAAAATGACTGTTTTGATACCCTCTTTACTTCTCCCTGTTGCTTGGCACCCATGACATTATCATTCGTGTAGGATGTTGTTTTAATGCAAGTCGTAAGTTTGAGTCTTTCACCGATGTGCAATCGAAGCTTTATAACAGCAATTTTACCAATGCAATTAAGCAAACAACACAAGAAACGATAAATTAAACATAACTTATGACCTAATAATTTCTTAACAAATTGCAAATGGCAAATCTTTTGCTTATTTGAAAACATTATAGATCTGATGTTTTACTCATATAAGAATGAAAGGGGAAAGATAGTTATTCAGCCCTGTATGCTTATAAATAAATGCAATACAATTTTGACAGTCCAATTTAATTTTACATTTACAATATCATGTTATTTATTATTTAAAATTGTATTACATTTATAAGCACAGAGGAACAAAATCACTAAACTTACCAAGTGGACCAGAACTTCTACTATATTAACAAGTTCAATGTGGTTTTTTTTGATCATCTGAGTGACTGTTGTGTGAAAACAAATCTGACACCTGGTCCACATACAAAGTTTCCTAGGCTGTTGAGGGAAGTTAGGGTAGAAATAGCAGAGGCTCTATAATCTTTCATTCTTCCTTGGATATGGGAGTCGTGCCTGAGGACTGCGCAGTTGCAAATGTTCATTCCTGTACAATAAAGGAGAGAGAGATGAAAGTGATATCAACAAAAACAACAACAATAACTTGCACTTATATAGCTCCCTCCACGCAGGGTAGCGTCTCAGAGCACTAGGCAGTTAGACTGACTACAGACCAATCACCCGAACATCACTGCTCGTAAATTTCCCGAGATTATAATCTGGGACAAAATATATTTTCGCTTAGAAAAACATAAGTTAATGAATGACAGTAAACACGGATTTATTAAAGGCAATTCATGGCTGGCAATCTGAATTGATTTCTTTGATGATAAAAGTGACAGGATTGATGGAGGTAATGCAGTTCATGGAGTGTTTATGGACTTTCAGAAAGCATTTGCCAAGGAGCCATACAATGACCAGTTAGCAAAATTGACGCCCTTTGATAAAAGAGACAGTGGCAGCACGGATATGAACATGTCTGGGAGACAGAAAGCAGATGGTAGTAGTGAATTGTTTTTCACACTTGAGGAAATTAGACGGTGCTGTCCCAATACATATAAACGACTTGAATTTGGAGATAGAGAACAACATTTTAAAGTTTGCAGAGGACACAAAACATGAGAATATAACAACAACAACTTTGATTTATGGAGCTCCTCTGGCTTAGTAATTAGAGCACTTGTCTTGCAAGCTGGGGAGACTGAGCTGGGGAGACCTGTGTTCGAATCCAGGCAGGTCAGGGCGAAACCTTGGGCAAGTTTCCTTACTTACTCCACACGCCTAATAATAATCCCTCCCAAAAAAAAACACAATAATAAAATTGGTCATTTCAATCCACGACTATGTGGGGGATGCTGCTGTGCGCAATTGGCTGTCGCTATTTGCCCACAAATATATACAGTCAATTCACTTTACAGTATATTCTGTGAAGAGCTTTGGGACGTCGATAAGATGTGAAAAGTGCTATATCAAATGCAAGGATTATTATTATTATTTATTTAGCACACTCCACTCCGGACAGCGTCTCAGAGCGCTGCACGATAAAGAGTGCTTCAGAATAAGTAAACAATGAAGAGGATGGTAGCAGACTGCAGGAGAACATAGATACATTGGTGAAATGCGCAGTAACATGGCAGATGAAGTTTAATGCAGAGAAATGTGAGATATGCATTTCAGGTGGAAGGATAAGTGAGGCATTGTATACCAAATAGTACAGTTTTAAAAGGGTTTCAGAAGCAGAGAAACCTGGGGTGTTCACAATTCTCTCTCGTTACCCTACCTGAAGATGTTGACTCAAGATTGGAAACATTTCTTCATACTTGTTGAGTCCTGTGGCTCAGTAGGTAGAGCACTCGCCTTGCAAACATGAGACCTATGTTCGATTCCAGGCAGGGTGAAACCTTGGACAAGTTTCCTTACTTCACATGCCTGATAATAATCCCTAAACAAAAAACATAAACTGGTTATTTTAATCCACGACTGTTTGCGGGACACTGCTGTGTGCAATTGGCTGCCATGTTTTGCCCACACACAGCCAATTCACTCTACAGTATATTCTGTGAAGCGCTTTGAGACGTCTAAAAGGTGTAAAAGCGCTATATCAAATGCAAGGATTGTTATTAGTATTACAGAGGTCTTTGAAGTTAGAAGGACAGGTTGACGGAGCTGTTAAAAAGCACAGGGAATCATTGCTCCAATCATTGTTCCAATTGTTGACTGATTATCGTTTGTTGTCACCTATGATACCTGCACCCAGTGCAAGTTCTCGGACGGTTCAAAAAACACTATATTATTCACACATACCTCAACATCAAAGCAGCAGTCAGTCACGGTGGCAACATTTCATGTTCAAAATGAATAGTGATACGGCTGTTTATTGCTCTCATATTTTGCAGGACGGCAGCCAGTAAGTTTGATAATATATATATATACCATGACGAATAGCGGCAGAAGAAATCCAGTATCACAAGTGAAGCGTTACATAATTGATTGGCTAATGTAACGCAGGAGTTTATGATGCTAAGCCTTAGTCTGTTTCATCTTGGTTCAAAACTCACAGTTTTGAGCGTTTGGCAGTCAATTTTGAGAAGTACTTGGTGATGTCCTCCCAATTGACATTTAGAAGTTGCTCGGAGTTCTGTGTTGCCTCGGACGCAGGAGATACCCAGTGTTTATCATTAGGTGTTCATTTCGTCTAATGACAAAAAATTGAAAGAAAAACTTAAAGCTTGGGTCGGGAATGTGGCTGAGCAATCTCCTCCACTCTGCACTCAGCTATGGACATCTGTCCATACTAGGCCTGTAAAGTTTGCTGATAATTATAGCATGAACCCCTTTGCTCTGTGTCACAGAGCTAACATGTCCACAATTCATGATTGGTAAACCTGGGCTATATATCTGTGGGATTTTCATGTGTAGGGATAACTCAGTTTGTATACTCTTTAGCATAGTGATGGGATTTTGCATGTGTCAGACATCCGAATTACCCAAAAAAATATATAAAAGTTGGAATGTTGTTAAAATGATTAAGTAGAAATTTAAGATGTTGTGGAAGGATAAAGAACAATATTAGTGTTATCAAGCTATTCCCTTTCACGGATGCTACTCTCATTTTATCTCCTGGGGGAAGGTTGTACATATGTTTTCTACAGGCAAGCGAAAAATATTTTTATGTCTTGTGAAATTGCCTTTTGCAACTTTAAACCCATGTCCTCCTATTATAGTTTCAGTCTACCTTAAACAACAACAAAATTATATTTATAAAGTGCCTTTCACGTCGGGAGGACCACCCAAGGTGCTGAAGAGTCAGGTCGGGACCCGAGCAAGCGGAGAGAGGAGCAGGGTAAGGGAGAGAGTTAGAAGGGGAGGGAGAGAGTTGGGGAGGGCAGCAGAAGGCACGATCGAAGAGGAGGGTCTTGAGACCAGTGTTGAAGGAGGCAAGGGGAGGGATCAAAGCGAAGGGACTGTGAATGGAGTTCCAGAGGGTGGGGGCAAAGAGGCTGAAAGCCCATCCGCCAATGGTAGGGCTGGTCGGGTGGGGGACATGGAGCAAGCCGGAACCTGTTGCAGGGGGGACAAACAGGTTCTTAGGGACAGCAGATCAGAGAGATGGGGTGGGTGGTTGGGGGGTAGGGGTTTGGGGCAATTTCTCCTTGAAAGTGAGGATGAGCAACTTGAATTCTTGAACTCTGGGGATTGGGAGCCATTGGAGGCTGGCAAGGGTTGGAGTGATGTGGGCACAGAGCTTGGTGCGGGTGAGGACATGAGCTGCAGAGTTCTGGATGATCTGCAGCTTGTGAAGGGAACAACCAGGAAAGCCAACAAGGATTTTATCATAGAGTTTATAACATTTTAAATTGGATCAATAAATTGGATTTATTGATCCAATTTAAAATGTTATAAACTCTATGAGATCCCCTTTTAGATTTATAACACAGAAAGGCTATTCAACTCATTATGTTGGTTTTAAATTACAATCTTTAACGAACTATTTTAAAGAACAATGTTAAAGAACAATCTTTCAGTCCCAGTTACTTGTTTTTTCTCCATGGGATACGGGAGTAAAGTGGAGGGGCCAAGAGAGTTCCAGATGTTAAAATCAACAATAATAAAATTATATTTGTATAGCGCCTTTCACGTTGGGAGGATGACCCAAGGCGATGGACAATCAGTGTTTTGCACCCAAGCTAGGGCTCAGGGAATGTGGAGAGTAATGGGGGAAGGAGATTGACCAAGCCATTGACCAAGAGGAGGGTCTTGAGGCGGTTCTTGAAGGAGGCAAGGGAGAGGCTGGGGGACTGCAAGATGAAATTCCAGAGGGTGGGGGTGGCTGGAGGCCCATCTGCCAACTCTGCAATTAAGGGATAGAATCAGAAAGCTCGGACACCCAAGGCTTGGAATGCACAGCTAGCCTGAATTTCCCAAGTGGACGAACAAGCTGGGAAGTGAAATAGGAGGAGGTTGTAAAGATCAGGAGTTCCTAGGGTATGAAGGGATGTATAACTAACTGGTCTGATGGATAGACTAAATGGAGAAATTATTTTCTTCAAAGATTTGGATTTAAAAGGGCCTTTTGTGCTGTAAAATTCAGTCTCTATAAATGGAATAAATAGAGTAAATAGAATGAGTGACTTAGCAACAGTGATGTATGCAAATGATTTGAATTGTAACACTAGACAGCAGGTGACCTAAGTCTCAGGAATTACATCTCCCAACACGATTCTCTGATTTATTTTCTTATATCCTATGATTTCCTGACAGCAATTCTGGATTTATATGTCATGACACCTCAAATCTGCTTAATTCCTTGCATAGATTGTACGGCGTCTGCTAGTTAAATATAAATCTTTGGTAACAGTGAGTGTCAGACTAGTTTAACAAACTAATTTGCTGTTTGAAGATCCTTTGGGATAGGGATATTCTTCTGTTTCCTGTGTCCTGGTAAGACAAAGCTTTCAGCCACACTGGGATTAGAAGTAGGTTTTAAATGCAGCACCATTGATCCACTTCACTGAATATTTGGTCCTCTAACGTTTGCAGTGCATCGGTTATTCTGTGCATCCCGGTTCAATAATAAAATGGTAACTATGGCACTCAATGCAACACAGAAGCTCATTAGCACAAATGTTAGAAGCAGTGTATCCCACAGCACATGTAATTAGCAGCAACATATGGCGCAAGCATCAAAACATGGCAAGGCATTCACAATGCTAATGGACAGGACTTTCACATGAATATAAAGCAAATAGTAGAGAGGCAAATAACAGATGAGTTAAAGAATCATGCAAAAGATTGTGTAAGGAAGCAAGCAGGCAAGCAAAGAGAAATGTTATTCTTATCATTTCTTATTATATCAAAACATCTCAGAATGCTTCGCAGGAAATGGTTGTCAAATGTAGTCACTATTTTTTTTAAAAAGGTAAACATGGCAGCTATTTACGCCAGCAGAGTTGTAAACCCATTGATGAATAACCGATTAATCTGGACTCCTTTCTAAACTCATTTCTCTTTTTCACATATTGTCGTGAAGTTTCTGAAGCCCAATTGAATAGTCAAACGGGAAGTGATCTTAGCATACCATCCAAAAGATACAGTTTCCCAGAACTGCTTTGGACCACCAGCATAGACTAGAAAATAGCTTTCTATTTCTAAACTGTGTTTGAAAAATATATTCTGCATATTCTGCATAATTTAGAGTCCGTAGAGTTAAGAGAAAGATTTCTAGAATTAGTGTTCACACTTCTCACCAATGTTGCACCCTTGGTGTGAGTGCTCTAACTAAACAGTAAACGGCACTCTCCATATTCCAGTGTGAATTTAACACCATGGTAAACGAATGCAAAACTGAAGCAAAATCACCCATGTTGTCAATTATTGGGGTGGGAGAATGATGACAAACAATTTAAGCAATGATATATACTCTGATGTTTCAAAACACAGTAATAAGTCATGTTAATAATACAATATGGCATCTAACAGTTCACCTTTGTGACCTCTGGCAAGAATATGTTGAGAAGAACTCACCAAGAATAAGAAGAATCTCAGTCATTATTGTTACCATTTAGCTCAACCACTTTAGTGATGTTATGGTTGAAGTAAGTTGATGGTGTGCTTAATAAACAAGACATAATAATGCTTGCATTTATACATTTATCTAAATGTCTCACCACTTCACAGAATTTTTACTGTGAAGTTTAATGACTATGTATTGGTCAGCAAGCACAGCAATGAATTTGTCCCACAAAGAGTCATAAAGCGATTTTATTCCCAAACAATCCTGGGGATTGTTGACAAGGACTCGGAGAGAAACTCACTTCACTTTTTGAATAGTAATAGCCAAACAACGCAAAATAAAACCAGCTCCAGAAATGTCAATGGCTTTTTATATTGAAAATCCCTACTTTATGTTTAATGCAGAAACTTCTACTGTATAAACATCCTTTGTGAAACAATAAGGTCTACATTTATTTTTGCAAGCTAGTTATTGTGTTTCTGAAATATGTTGAGAGAGCAGTTACAGTAACATCAAGGCTTTTTTCTCCAAGGTCTCTTCCTTGGCGGTGCATTACCTCAACCTTTATTTTCTTGTATTTTTGCACAGTGAATCAATGTTAACGCCCTGGATACAACGGAAAAAAAAAGTGTACTGAACATTCTGTTAGGTATTTACGTTCGTGAAGTATCAACAAGAGCTTTAATTAAAAGATGTTTGACATACAGGTATCCCTCCCCAACTGCGGGGATATGTTCCTGTAAACCTCCGCGGTTGGGAAAACCATGGTTGGAAAATGCAGGGCCCTATGGGAAACATGGGATATGGGGAGTAAGTTCGCGTTTCGTAGAACTAAACACTAAAGAAACACATACAGTTATAACATACATGGGGATAGGGGGAGTAAGTTTGGGCGCATCTGCAGCAATCCGCGAGGCTGTCTGACTGACTGATCTACACACAGACAGAGAAGAGAGAGAGAGAGAGAGACGGTGAGAGAGAGAAGGGGGGGTGGGGGGAGGTGGGGGAAAGAGAAGGTGGAATAGAGAGAAGGTGAGAGTCAGAAGCGGGTGTGGTGGGGGTGGGGGGGGGGGGGGGGGTGAGGGGAAGAGAAGGTGAAATAGAGAGAAGGTGAGAGAGAGAAGGGGATGGGGAAAAGGGGGAAGGGGTGGGGAAAAGAAGGTGGAATAGAGAGAAGGTGAGAGAGAGACATTTCTTAAGTCCGAGATGTACTCACAGAGAGAGGGAGAGATAGAGAACCCTTTTCAGCCTGAGATACAGAGAGAGAGACTTCTACAGCCTGTGATACACTTACAGAGAGAGAGATATGCAGATCCTGGCAGCCAATACTCCCAAACTTACTAACTAGGCTGCGGAGAAGCGACAATAAATTCATGTTACTGTATTTACCTTAATCCTAAGAGAGAAGTGTTGTCGCTGGTTGATTGCAACATCGCAACTGGGTCCTAGTGCTACACGCTAGCGCCTAGCGACATCGCGGCTGGTTGATGCAACTGGGTCCTAGCCCTAAACGCTAGTGTTAGTGTTAAAACCCGTGGATAAGCAAAGGTTATAAGCCGTGGTTTGCAAGGGTTGTCGCATTTAGCAAACCGTGGATGCGTGAGTTTCGTGGTTGACGAGGCCAAGGTCGGGGAGGGACACCAATATCAGAATATGTCAAGGGAAATCTTTCAAAAGTCGTAGGTTCTCAGCATGGTTCTTTTGCAATGTTAAATCCATTATATCTAAGAGAAAAACAAACCCTTTAAAGATGGTGCTGGGCCTCGGCCAAAAATAAGTCATCACTCTTGACACAGCAGCAAGAATAAACAAGGAAATACAAACCATTATAGATAGGAAAACATTGGAATAATCTGCTATTCGTTCAGAAAAAGTATACGGATTAGAAATATAATGGTTGCTTCAAATTGATAGATTATAAAACTCTTTTGCTAACTTGGATAAAGAATGTCAAGGTGTATAATTCTGCCTCCATAATTTTGAAAGCAGTGTTTTTTTTCTTTTGCAGATTATACTTCGTTTCAATTATTCAATACCCAGTCATTTTCGTTCAAACAGCTATCTTAAAAATAATGTTTGTATTTTAAATTGCCAAGGAAAGCCAAGAAAGAATTCATGCAGCATTTTGTTTACACTTTGTACAACTGATCTCAGTGACTTCTCTGCAAAGCAAGGAATATTAATGTGCTGTATATTTTCTTGGTTTAATATAATGCTCTATTCCTTATCATTTGCATCCACAATACTTCTACATACTGTACTGTACCTGTTTTACGCTGAACTATTAGTTTGTCAAGAGACAATTTTGTATTTCGCACATATGCAGTATATCCTGAAGGACGTTGAGCATCTGAATGATATGATAAGGTTCTAATGTGAACACAAGGATTATTATTATTAAAAACAACAATAATTAGTACACATATTATTCATATTATTATCATTAATATGATTATCATTATTAACAGCTGAGGCTCAGTAACACCAAAGTAAGCATTGGGGTACTGGAGTTTCGAGCTCTTTCGAGCTGGAGTTTAACCAATTAAAACTGTGCAGATTGCCACTGGCAACCTCTCCGCTGATTGTATAGATATGACCAACTTAGGGCTCTTGGTTGCAGAGTTAATAGGCGCTGAGTTGGAAGAACCCCAGTTCCCAGTGTCTAGTTTGCTCCCTAAAGTCCTGCTAATGAGCCAGGCTGACTGATTTGCAGATTTGCTTGGATCTGGAACCAGACAACTGAGACTCCAATAGTAGACTGAGTTTCAATACGAAATTCTGTTGACACACATTTCATGTTGTCACCAGCTCTACTTCAAAGAGATTAAGCTTTATTGTACTTTCTATCTTTACTTGAATTACAAACTATGCTTTGTTTGTTTTCATCTTGGTTTTGGTCATCCCTTCCCTCCTTCATTAGCCCAACATTTTCCAAGACAATGTTTTGAGGCACTTTGAGACATCTGTGTAGCTCACTGGTTACAGCATTGGCCTTGCGAGTGAGAAACCAAGTAGGTTGAATTCCAAGCAGGGCGAAACCTTGGGCAAGTTTCCTTACTCCACATGCACAATAATGAGGGAAGACAGAGAGGTAGGATGGCCACTTCAGACCAGCGTTGAAGGAGGCAGGGGAGGGAGTAAGTCGAAGGGATTGTGGGATGGAGTTTCAAAATTGGGGGGGAGGAGAAGCTGAAAGCTTAGTCACCGATGACAGTGTGGGTCGGGTCGGAGACATGGAACAGGTTGGAGTCTGCGGATTGGAGGGAGTGGACAGGTTGATAGTGATAGAGAGGTAGTAGGGGGCAGGGCCGTGGAGGGCCTTGAAGGTGAGGACGAGGATCTTGAATTCAAACCTCTTAGGGTGGGAAGCCAGTGGAGCCAGGTGAGAGTGGGGGTGATGGAGGTTGGTGCAGGAGAGGACACATTTTGTATGATCTGCAGCTTGTGGAGGGAAGAGTTGTGGAGGCCGACAAAAAAGGAGTTGCTGTAGTCGAGCCTTGAGGCGACAAGTGTGTGTGTCAGGGTTGGTTTCAGCCACCTGAGGGATGAGATAGTGGCGGAGACGGGCGATGCTGCGGATGTGGTTGAAGGCAGTGCTGATCATGGCATGGATATGGGGGGGAAAGGGCAGTTCATGGTCAAACACCCAGGTCCCTGAGCAAGAGTCAAGGGGGAAGTGAACATACGCACAGTCAAAGAGATAGGACTTAAGGTGGATTTAAAGATAAATAAAAAAAGGGGTGAGAAGGAGGGATTGAGGCAGGGAGTTCCAGAGTTTGGGAGCATAATGGCTGAGGCACTACAAGACAGCTGATGGGACAGCACATATTGGAGTACTTGGCACCAAAGAGATGCGTAGGAAAAAGAGTGGCAAAGGTTGGCACATTCTGCAATTCACCCTCATAGAGACACCACTGGGTAGCCTGCTCTATTTCCCCCCTCAGACCCACTTGAAACACACAGAGTTAAGGTAGTTAGCAAACAAGAGAGAAGGAAGGTAGGAACAGGAAGCACACGCCTTAGTGTGCTGAGGCTCGGAGCCAGGAATGTTTAGTTTCTGTACCTGCCCTTGTTTGAGCCAGGTCTCTGTTATTGCCACTTTTGAAGTACAGTAATGTACTTGACTGCTTTGCATTTCTCTGGTAGGTGAATTTGCAAACCTCTGGAGAGAAATCTCACTTGGTTCTAAAATTCTGATGAATTGCGTGGCAGTTTTGAGTGTCCAGAAATTTGAAATTGTTTTTCTATCATTGTTAAAAAAAAATTGCTAACCAAAGGCTTCAAAATTAAGACAGTATATATGCAATACAATTCTGGACACATAAATGCTACATAAAAGGAATCAATCTGGATCCAGGTGAAATTTCTCCCTACCTATCTTCACCAGTCCCCGATCAAAGTGTGATTGATCTAAATTCAGCTTCCGATATTATAGAACATGGTATTTCCCGCTCTCAGAGGCACCTAGCATTCTTTGGTTTGTGTGTCCTTGTTAATACAAAAACAGAAATGTTGCAAAAAGCTCATTGATCTTTAAAGTGCATCCCGTTCGCATCCTAGAAACAACTTGCAACACTGAAATTCAGACGGGTAATTTAATAGTATTGATTGCCAAAAAAATACCAACAAAAATATAATTTGATTTGTTTCTTGTTCAGTACAAGTTCAGTAATATTAGCCATCCGAATTAATGTTTAATTTGGGTTTGAGAATATTTCTGTCATGCATATTATTGTACCGTAAAACAGTTAAACATAGACAAAAATGTAATAATAGTGAAGAATTAGATGAAACGATTCATCAGATTTATATTTTAAAAAAGTGAGGAGTATTTTGTTGCAATTGATTCATGATGCAGCCATCGGTTTGATGTAAACATACATTGAACGTTTTCTGATAGGATGCTGCAGCACTGATAATGGGTACATTAGTTATTGTCAGTGAAGAAACACCAGTGAAGATTTCACAAACACTGGGAATCATCGCAATTATTATAGATATATCAGGTAAAATATCTGGGAGAATGACATAACTGTTTACACAGGAAAACTCAGACAGATAAATATGTTCGGTGCAAACTTTTAAACTGTAGAAGGATAATAACTGCAGAGTGATAAACTAATATTAGCACATTTCCACAGTATATTTTTTAAGGATCGTTTCTTATTATTGATTGTAAAAATAAAGTAAAACATAATACAGTAATTGAAATTCATATAGGATGCGGGAAAATGCCTTGAAATGCTGCGTAAAACAAAAAAAAGGTTTGAACATATTTGCAACACGCATAGTTAAATACATTTACACCATTGCAACACTGTGTATTGTGTATTGCAATTCTGTTATTTTAATTTCTTTAAAACCAATGCAATCAATCTGATAGCTTTGGTGAAAGTTATACTGCATCCTGAAAATGGAGTGCAAAGATGATGGCATTTCAGGACTGCTAGAACTGAAAGGAGTTTGTTTTTCTATTGGTTTCCATCACAAACAGAATTCCCAGCTTCAAAATAGTAAGTCATTGATAATGGTCGCTGCGCACACAAAAGAACTGGTAGGTTTTCTAACGATTGTCCAGTTGACCAAGCATCATGCTGTGATGGGAGAGCAACATGTTGAGTGATTTGGAAGTACAAGATAAAGCGGCCAAAGAGTTTTTTTCATCTTAACCTCTTGTGTTAACTGTGTTCTTGTTTCTGCTCTCCCTGATACTGCTCTTGCTTCTTGAGTTGAGGATATATATGTCTTCACCACTAAATTTTTCGATGAACTAATAGGAGAATGGAGAACCACCCATGATGTTTTAAATTACAGTGTCCGTGGTAGGTTTCACCAATCATTTAAGATAGTTTCAAAACGAAGCAGAGGGGAGCTGAGGAGAAATGTTTTCACTCAGCGAGTTGTTCGAATCTGGAATGCATTGCCTGAAAAGGTGGTGGAGGCCGATTTGATAACAGCTTTTAAAAGAGAATTAGATCTTTATTTAGGGAGAACAGGTCTGGATATGGTGAGAGAGCTGGGCAGTGGGATTGAGTTGCTCTTTTCAAAGAGCCAGAACAGACTAGATGGGCCGAATGGCCTCCTTTTGTGCCATAAAATTTGATGATTCTATGATTTAATCATCAGGTTAGATTAACTTCAGGAAGAGATATATTCTGTGAAGCGCCTTAAGACATTCCAACAACATAATGAGGCACTACATCAAATGCTGGGAATCTTGTATCCTTGCCCGAACACTCAGAGGACGGGTTTGCGCGGTTATGGGGAGAGAGCTGGGGATTAAATTGCACTTTTTAAAGAGCTGGCACAGACTCAATGGGCCGAATGGCCTCCTTTTGTGCTGTAAGATTCTATGATACTGTACTACGATTCTATGATTGACAAGAAAAAGCAGATTTATGATTGATCTACAGTTAGATCATATTATAAGAAGGATAAATGAAGGTGAAAAAGAAAATAAATTTAAAAATATCAGTAAGAATCCTTGCCTTTCACATCAGGAAAGTGTTTTGTATATTCTGCAAAGTGTGATGACTGTGTATCTTGTAAGTGAACATGGCAGCCAATTTGCACACAGTACATCCCACAAACAGCCATGAAATGGAGGAGTCTAAAGAATCATGCTCCATGCACTACACCTACCTTTCACATTTAGATTCTAATAAACTTATTATTTATTGCTATAGAATCAGCTATATTTGTCATCCTGCTTGTACTGGACTACAAGGTAGAAATTGCAGGCAGATTTAGATTCACAGAATTTATCCAGCATTTGTGAAAGTCCCAAATCTTGCAAATTCTTAAGACAGACTGAATTACTGTATGGACTAAGTCAAGCTTATTGAATTCAATTATGTGACAAATTCTGGCCACTCCGAAATTTATACATAAATTCAGTAAAGTCTGTCTTTATGTTTTTGTTTAAAAAGCTGAGTTTGTTAAGTGCTAGGGAATGGGAATTGTTCGCTCTGTGTGGACCGAGTGTTTGTATTAAGGACACCTATGCAAGCTATACAATACATGCAGGGCAAAGCTCCCTTTGTCTTCATCCATAATATGCCTAAAAATCCATTTCCGAGGGCCAACTGTATGACAGTACGTGTGACATTTTGATTTCATACACCAGTCATCAGTTACGCTGTCAAGCTGCTTAGGCCCCATTATTTTAGAGTGTTTATGGCTTTGTGAGCCATGTTGTAAAATCTGGTTGATACTCCAGGAGTGTCATGAACCAAGATTTTAACCATGTAACCATGGTGACCCGGGAGGCAATTATGCATTCAGTCACAACTCTCAAGAAAATTCTGTTTGAAGGTTCAAGTAAGAAAAAAACTGGGAACAAATGCTTTCTTACAGGCAACATATTTAGCAAGGGCTAACAGCTACAAAACCTGATAGCCCTCCCAACTAACTAACATAAAGAATCAGAGAATTTTTCAGCACAAAAGGAAGCCATTCGGCCCATCGCGTCTGTGCCCGCTCTTTGAAAAGAGCTATTAAAAGTCAATCCCACTCCCCGGCTCTCTCCCCATAACCCAGCAAACCTGTCCTCCCCAAATAAACATCCACTCTCTTTTAATAGTTGTTTTCAAATCAGCCTCCACCATCCTTTCAGGAAATGAGTTCCAGCTAAATATTTCTCCTCACCTCCACTCTGTTTCTTTTGGAAACTATTTTAAATGTGTGACCTCGAGTCACTGACAGACCCACCAGTGGAAACAGTTTTTCCCCATTGACCCTATCAAATCCCCCAATTATTTTGAAAACCTTCTTTAGCTGTCCGTGTAACCTTTCCTAGTTTATGTTATATGTTAGAACATTGTGGCTCCCATTTTACGAGTTTGCACTTTTGTGCATCTTATTTTACCATTGTTTCATTTATTACCAGCCTTTCCTGTGGAATTATCTTCACATTGATGTTGTCAACAATTTTCTAAAAAGAATATAATGTACTTCTTCCATACTTTTAGCGTCCAAATTCACCGTTGATGCTAGCTCTACATCGAAAAGCGATAGCTGTGGTGATCTTAATAATAACACAAACAGAAATTGCTGAGAACACTCAGCAGATCAGGCAGCATCTATGGAGAAAGGAAAAATGAGTCAACGTATCAGGTTCACGATCCTTCATCAGAAATGAATAGTACTGTAATACTGTCTGCATTTGATTCAGCGCTATTGTCACATTGTAGAAATGTGGAAAGCCCGTTACAAAATTCACTGCAAAATTTAGTGACTGTGAGGAAAATATCATTCAGAAATATTGTAGCTCTTGGGATGTTCTCCCGATGTAAAAGATTTGAGACAAATGTAATTTGTTGTTGTTTTAGTCAGATTCACACCCTTGGCTTAATTGGTGCCAGCCAGTCTACCACAGATTAGTTAGATGTATAACAATAGTATCAAATTTATGTTGCGCTGTTCAAACCAGGAGAAAATGTCAAAGCATTTCAACCAGTTGGAGTTAAAGGGTGGCCAAAATATGGTCAACAAGACACTAGTTGTTTGTGTTGTTTTAAGACTGGTTATGAAGGCAGGAAGGGAGGGGAGCAGTATAGAGATAGTCTATCTCTATCCTAGATAGAGCAGGATAGTCCCCAGAACTGAGTTTTAAATTGTGAGTGCAGAAATCCTGAAAGTTAGAAGTGTGAGAATATTTCTCTCACAAGACACGTTTCCAGAATTAATATCAATTATTCAGTCACTCGATCCATGACTATTTGTGGGCTGCCGCTGTGTGCAATTGGCTGCTGCGTTTTGCCCACAAAATGTACAGTGAATTCACTTTACGGTATATTTTATGAAGTGCTTTAAGACGTCTCTAAGATGTGATCTTCCGATCTTGCACTATATCAAATGCAAGGATTATTCTTAATATTATTAGGAACTTTCAGAAATAAAACAGTGTGCACCTTAAGCGCTTTGAGACCTCCTCCCGGCATGAAAGGCATTATATGAATCTAAATCATAATGTGAATTGTATTGTAATGAACAAACTATCAGTCCTCTGTAATATGAAGGATTTTTTATCAACATTGTCCAATCTACTCTCGTGAAATAGAATGTTTACGGTTATATGTGATCAAAACACATGGAGAAAACAAATCAAATGGAAATCAAAAAATATTGAGTTCTTCATATTGACTAGTTCTTCGTATTTTTCTTCTCAAGTGCAAATTAGACTTTGACATTTAATCTTTGAAGTGTAAAAATGTTGGATTGTATGTAATTCGCTACCTTCATTATTACAACATCAAACCCCAAGAGATATCAAACTAGGCTGTGATTATGTATCGCCTTACTTACTTGTGAAATTCATCTTTGCTCAGGTATGATGAAAATTACCAAGCGAATGGTTCAGTTCGTCCCAAATAAATATTGTGACATTGAAGTTTGGTGGCAACAAAGATCATTTATACTGACAAATGGCAATTGCTTCACTATGAACTGTGCGCTATCCATATCTGGGTATGATAAGGTCTATGACTCTAAAATGAAGAGATGAAATAAATGAGTAAGGTTTTATTGGTTTAATTTTCAAACAGTAACAAATGATAAACATAACTCTTATTATACTTTTCAAAGTGAGGAAACATATCTGGAAATCTACCAGTGAGTTAATGTGATGACAACAACAACTAAATCACATTTGTATAGTGTGTTTCACATCGGTTCCAAGGATGTCCCAAGGTGCTGGCAACAATACATAGGTGGAATACTGGAGCTCAGTGGTTAGAGCACTGCAAGGAGGGACCTGGGTTCAATTCCATTGGGCAAGTTTCCTTACTTCACATGCCTCCGTTTACCTAGCAACAAGTAGGAACCCCATTGTTAGTCGATTGGTAGATCACTTTTCTGCGGGGTAATATTACCTTCAAAAATATAATAATTATAATAAATTGTTCACTTCAATCCATGACTGTTTGGGGAGCACTGCTATGTGCAATTGGTTGCCTCATTTACCCACAAAATATACAGTCAATTAACTTTATACTGTATTCTGTGAAATGCTTTGAGATGTCTCAAAGACATGATAGGCAATGATATTATTATTATTGGCCTTGCTTCTCCCTCTTTCTGCTATTTGATTGAGAACCAAATATGATGAGAGGTGTGTGACGTTGAGAGGTCAACCTGGCTCAACTCATGGCGCTTTTGCTTCTGAATCAAACAGGTTGTGGGTTCAATCCCCACCTCAGTGTCATAGAATCTTAGAGTCATAGAATCTTACGGCACAAAATGAGGCCATTCGGCCCATCAAGTCTGTGCTGGCTCTTTAAAAAAAGCAATTTAATCCCACTCCCCAGCTCTCTCCCCATAACCTCGCAAACCCGTCCTCCCCAAATAAATGTCTACCTCCCTTTTAAAAGTTGTTATCGAATTGGCCTCCACCGTCTTTTCAGGCAATGCATTCCAGATTTGAACAACCCGCTGAGTGAAAACATTTCTCTTCACCTCCCGTCCATTTCTTTTTGAAACTATTTTAAATCTGTGACCACGAGTCACTGATACACCCACCGGTGGAAACAGTTTTTCCCTGTCTACTCTGTCAAATCCTCTCATGATCTTAAAAACCTCTATGAGGTCTCCTCGTAACCTTCTCTGTTCCAATCAGAATAAACCTAGCCTCTCTAGCCTTTCCTCATAGCTGAAGTCCCTCATTCCTGGTACCATCCTGGTAAATCTCCTCCGCACCCTTTTTCAATGCCTTAACATTCTTCCTAAAGTGTGGTGACAAGAATTGTACACAGTACTCTAGCTGAGGACCAACCAAGTTTTGTAGAGTTTAGTCAGAACTTCCTGACTTTTGTACTCTATGATCCTATTTATAAAGCCTAGTATCCCATATGCTTTTTTGATAGCCTTGTCTACCTGTACCACCACCTTCAAAAAGTCACTCACACAAACCCCTAGGTCTCTCTGTTCCTTCACACCCCTTAAAATTGTACTACCTAGCCTATATTGCCTCCCCACATTTCTCCTCCCAAAATGCATCACCTCATACTTCTCCACATCATCTGCCATGTGTCTGCCCATTTTATCATTCGGTCTATATCTTCTTGCAGATGACTACTATCCTCCTTACTATTTGCTATTTTTCCTAACCTTGTGTCATCTGCAAACTTCGAAATGGTACTCCCTATACTGAAGTCCAGATCATTAATGTAAATTGAAAAGAGCAGTGGTCCCAATACTGATCCAATACCAATTACAAATACCGATACATCTGGAAGACATGAAAAGTGCTATATCAAATGCAAGGATTATCATTATTTATTATCATGTCTTTGGTTCCATTTATGAAAAAAGCAATTCAGAGTAAATCCCACTCCCGGCTCTGTCCCCATAACCCTGCAAACGTTTCCTCCCCATATAAATGGCTGTTGTGCCTACCAAAAGTAGTTGCTACTTTTAACCAGCTGGGAAGTACTTTCAGATATTTTGATTTGATGAAATGCCATATCAAATCATAAATTCAAGGATTAAGATTGTTTATTATTAATATATTTAAGAAAAGCTATGAAACGAGCAGATGGATGTTATGAAATTTCCATTGTTTGGTGTTATTTCATGATTGATAATAAATGCAACTAGATCAGAAATAATTAATTTGATCAATAAGAAAAGCCTTGTATGCATCCAAAGCAAGATATTATTATCTTCCATTGTCATTAGTGATAATATGCTCATTTATTTCATTTTTAACAGATGAAATTCTTGATTTTGTACAAATGAAGCAATAAGCTAATATTTAGCTGTGGCACGTTTATCCTCTGTGCAATTCAGACATTACTGATGCTGGGTCTGGTAAAGTAATTAAGACAATCCATTATCTCAGATTAGTTTAATGGATGAACTGAAGTTAGAGAATAGGTTTCCAATCCAATGTCTGATCTAAGCCCTCACTTCAGATATTACTGGATTGTGTCTGCTGGGCAGGGTGCAATTGTTTATGTGGGTATATTGTCAAATTTTATTTAGCATATTACGAACATCTACAACTTTCAATCTACTTGCCAGCTCCCACTTGTGTTTTCGGCTTACAACCATCCTGCCATATCAGGCTCTGAAATGTGGTATTTACAAACAGAATCACGACTGAGGTGACTCCTGACAAAAGTACGTCACGCGGGAACTATGCTTGGCTGCAACATATTTCCAATTGTGTCAGAATAGAGTTCCCGTGGGTCAGAGTGACAGACAACCGACAACTTGCAGAACTACCTATTTATGAATCTCTTGGAGAACATTTCATTTTAGACACACCCCTGTGTTAACCATTTGTCAATATTTTCCTCTGCAACAAGTATCCGTCGCTGGCCATCATATCTCCCACCAGAATCCTGCCACAGATGTTGATGGAGTTGCCATATATTCCCAGCATAGTAAAGACATTTCTGTCAGTATGATTTGGAACCAATTACGTTTCAAATTCGCTGAACAGAACTGTTTCTCAAGGAAAGAAAAAGTTTAATTACTGCTCACCATCTGCTGGTAATGCCATTTCCACCTGCGACAGTTCTCACCCCTTGATGTACATGCAAATTTTATTGACGCTTTTGTGCTGTGTAGCCTCTGCTTCTCTTCTAGTCCTGTTGTTGTGACTCTATTTCAAAGGTGACTCAACCCCGTCAGGATCACATACAGAAGATTATTCTCTGTTAACCCCAATGCCCGGTAACTGGAACGTTTAATTAGTCTGCTCGCACTAGTGGATCACTGATGTTGACAACTATCATTTGAAGTCCTTACGCCTTTTCTTGTCTAGAATCCTAAGAGACTCAGTGATATATTCAGTAGAAACAACAGCTATTTATTTCAACCTAGCAACCCTAGGCTAACCTTGCACACAAGGAACACAACAATGGAAGATCAAACATAACTATCACACATAACTATTACAACTGGCGGCCCAATACTGTATTACGTTTGTCAAGAACATGAAACCAACTGTGACTGTACAGTAGTCCTGGATGTATCAAATCACGACTATTAGTTGTGTGACTCCTCCCACCGAACGATGTGACGCAAGGGATTTTTTTCCAGTGCTAGTCGCGCTCGTTAGTTCAATCTGCAGGCTGCTTGTTAGTGTTCATTACTTGATTGTCAATCAGCAGCCTTGGATCCACGTCTCTGTTGCAACTCATGCAGGCTGCTTGCTTACTCTGTGCTGCAAACAGCTTCGACAACTTGGAATCTTACAGAACCTATTTAAAGGCGCAGGTCAACCCCCTTCCCCATCAATAATATTACAGTAATAGCTCGGTTATCCGGCACCCTCGGGACCTGACCCGTTGCCGTTTAATCAAATATGCCGGATAGTCGAGCGGCAAGTTGCCGAAAATCCTACGCCAAAAATTTACTTATTTTGAAACATACCATATTAACAATAGACTAAATAATAACAGACTATTGTATGGATACTTACCAATAAAGCATTCCAGCACGCTCGCTAAAATGATCGGTAAAATAATAATTCCTGCGTTCGTTAAGTTTAATAAGTGCGTATGTGCGCGCATTGCACGCAAAGTGAGTGTCCCCGATGGCTCTGGTATGACACCCGTTGACTGGAATGGTGAATTGTATCGGGAGATAACAGTTGGTTGAGCGTTCCGGTTGGTTGGGTGCCGGATAAACAGGCTTTTACTGTACGTACTTATGTGTAAGTATCATTTACAAATGACAAAACACTGCAAGAACATGGTCACTGTAACACACCCAATTGTCAATTACCCTTGGCAGAAATCGGACCTACTTTGAAATGTACCTTTCACCTGAATGACGAATCACATTGCCACCGTAGCAGTTGCTAAAACACACAAAAAATCATAATCTTCTGCTCCAGTACCTAATTACTAATAACCTACTTCCAGCTGTTTCTCTATCATACATTCTGAAATGCAAAACAGAATGATTCTCCTGACTTGAAAACACTGAACATTTGACTTGCGCGCCCACCGTTTTATTTACATAACCAGCATGCCAGGAATAACAAGGTCAGAGTTTTGTTGATGTGATCAATTGGAGTATTTTCATACGCGGAGTCGCTATATAAGTTGGAAATTGCACCCAACAGTCTTCGTCTAGTTTTATCTCAAGCATTTATTTAGTGCTGTGGTGTATCAAATCCTATTCATGTAATTCAAATTTTTTAGCCTTAAGGTGAGGCTCTTAGAAATTTTAAACTCTTAGAATTTTCTTGATTCAGTATCACCATAAAATTCATGACATTTTGCTTATGGCTAACATGGCAAGAAATGTTTAGGCCATGGATTTAACATCACTCAAAATGTAAAAATGCTTCGCTAGTTAGAAAATATTGGACACATTAAGCCACACTGCATACCTTCTCGCTAACATTGCATCTAATGTCTGTTTCATGTTCAAATTAAGATCCTACAGAACAGAGGATTGAGGGGGGTGTGAGGGGGCACTCGATAGTCCGAAGGTTCGATAGTCTGAACGTTCGATAGTCCGAACACACAAATTTCCTATACCTGGCGTGGTTACCGCTCGATAGTCCAAAAATAAGCTTTGTTAATCTGAACCCTTAGGGTTAGGGTTAGTGTTAGTGTTAGGGTTAGAGTTAGGGGAAGCTTTGGACTATTGAACCTTCAGACTAATAAACCTTTGGACTATCGGGCGGTAACCGGAGTGGGGGCAAGTGGACACTGTATCTGATCACTCAATTGACAGCGGCAGAAGGTATTCTGGGTCTCTTTATTTCGACTGTGAGGACAGGGAGCAGATTGGAGCCTGCCACTATTTGTATTTTGTTCATTCTGAGTATAACTAGATGAATGCAAGGTTTTCCTGGTCTGCTCCTGACGTGAAAGGCGTTCTACAAATATAGTTTTGCTGTTGTTACATTATGAAGTCCAATAGGGAATATATGCTTTGCTAATGAGCTGTACACATGTGCTTCCCATTTATTTTGTCCAGCACTTCAGTTACCATCCCTTCGTCTTGTACTTATGCTGCCATTAGCAGTCTCATTTACTTTCCAAGTTATATCTTAATTGACACAGGTGCAATAGAGTATAGAATTTCTACCTCCGGTATTTGCTCAAATCTTATTCCGATCAAATTAGCTACAAAAACCTTTCATCAGAGTCTTGCAACCCAATCACATGAATCACAATCAAGCATCAACTTGTCTAAAGGTGTCAGCCTGGGTCTTGATAGAACAGTTGCCTGTGAGTCAGAAACTTGAGGATCCCAATCCCGTACTGAGACTTTGAACTCGCTGTCTAAACTGAAATTTCAAAGGCATTGCTGTTTTATCAAAACAAAATCTATCAAACAAAATTTCTAAACTGAAATTTTAAAAGCACTACATTGTGGGATGTGGCATCCTTTGGATTAGACATGAAACTAAGGCACTTTTTTTTAAAATGGGAAAGTGTTGCTGTGGTGAGGTTAGAAGGGAAACAGGGTAGACAACACAACATTAACAACTTGCAATCGTACAGTGCCCTTTACATGGGGTGCTTTATAAGCTTTACACATTGTCTGGTACTTTACAATCACAGGCTTCATAATGTTATCAAGTGAAGCTTGTCTTCTAACCTGACATTCCATTGACTTTATATTATTTTGATCTCAAACACCTTCAGCTACAGGGATATGGGGAAAAGACGAGTAAATGGAGCTGAAAGAATTGCTCCTGAGGGAGTCAGCAAACACAAAATAGGCCGAATGGCCTTCATATGTACGGTAAATATTGATGTTTCTATGCAGCAGTGAGATTCCTTTAATTTCCCAAGAAACTTAAGGTCTTCAAACGCTATCTAAATAAAAAATATTATAAAAATAACTTTTGCATTTGATGTATCACCTTATCATGTCTTGGAGACATCTCAAAGCACTTCACGGAATATACTATAAAGTAAATCGACTGTATATTTTTTGAGGTGAAACGTGGCAGCCATTGTGCACAGAGGTGTCCCACAAACAGTGGTGGATTGAGTAACCAAATGATTAGTTTTTGTTAAGGGAATTATTATTAAGAAAGTATAAATCTAATGACAATAATGTGGTACTACAAATGTGGTAAATCAGCCTCAGAGCTATATGAAAGGAATGGGTAGGTACCTGTCCCTGATTTCCATGGATGACAGCAGTTATTTTTTCAGGCAAATTCACCTGAAATGTTTTTTAAAAGTTGCTTTTAAATCATTGAATACCCCTTGACATCAATCACCAAGATCGATTGTTATCGATTGTCATTAACTTAGGTAATTAAGTTAATGTAATTAAGGTAATTAAGTGTAATTATTATTATCACACCACTATTTACCACAACATTGATGCTTGATTTTGAGCCCTGAGACATTTGTTCAACTGGATTTTGAGATCATCTGATAGTATTAACATTGGAGTCCTTGAGCCACCTCGTGAATATGCATCTTTCAAATCAATATGATAAGCCAGATTGCTTTGGAGTCTAAATTTGTGACTTAAAAGTTAACGGAGACTTGGCAATGCCTTTGGCATCTGTCACTATTTGCGACTCAGTGTCCCTGTAAGTGATGCCTGGTACAGATACAACATTTTGCATGAGAACACCTTCTTAATGCCAAGACACAACAGCTGGTACAGTCGCTGCTCAGCTTTCTGTATCAATCCAAAATGACTGCACAGATGCCAGCCATAAAACTCAACGCTCTGTTTCTACAGGCTGTGATCTGTCTCCCAGACAGGATCCGCACCTAGAACTCTGGCAAGGAATCCCTGCATAAATTGTATATGTTAAGCAACATTTACTCAAGATTTTTTTTTGTAACTTCATCTATGTTCTGTGCATGTAATCCACTTAGTGTTACTTAAAGTTACTTACAGCATTAAGCTTGACGTTTTTTTTAAAAAAGCTAGCTAATGGGCATTTGCCTACTAGAATGACTAAGTAACATAATTTAACAGCTGTTAAATAGCATTGCAGGGCATTCTGTTTTAGACCCAGCTGTGTAGCACTGAAAAGGGAATTTGCTGTGTGGAATTCAGTGAAGGCTGCTTTGGAGGTTTATGTAGAATTGAATAGAAAACAATAATTTACACTTTGTGCTAATGCACATCAATGTTATCGTGGTCTATTGTTATTGATTGGAGCTGTTAGTGATTGCCCGTGATACTAAATTAAAGTCCACTTTGGAAATGTATTTACAGCAGACCAGGTAGTTGAAAGAATCTAAAGTATTAAATCTATTGGCAAAGCAGAGACAATAATAACTGGCATTTGTACAGTGCCCTTCATGAAGGATACAGTCTCAGAATGCATCACAGTGGCAGGATAGGATAAATTATTTTTATAGCAAACCATGTAATTATGGAACAAAGTCTGGGAAGTACAGTACTTAGGAACCTGAAAATATGATATACCCCAAATAAGTAACACCAAAGCATCCATCAAGTTAATTGATCGGAGGTTGATTGTTAATGTAATGGTATATGTAACAAACTAGAATGATTATTCAACTAATACATAACAATAAAATGAATCCGTTGTTTAATATTGTGCCTTTCACGTGGGGAGGATATCTTGGAGTACTTCACAGGGTTTACTTTAAAGTGTTAAAACTGTTTGTAGCCCAATGACAGCTTTTGAAACTATAGCAATAAGGATTTTCCCTCAGTGCTCTGTTCAACAATCCTCTAAATAAATGAATCATTAATGTTAAGTAAGGCTGCTTAGAGTCCCTTGAATGTGTAAATTGGCTGTTGCATTTGCAAAATACATGCAGTCACATTACTTTACGATATATGCTCTCATGTACTGGTGTAATAAGGCGCTATATCAAATGCCAAGTTCTATTTTTATAATGTTGTTTGTAATGTGAAAAACTGTTATCAATCTGAGAATAAAGAGCCATAATAGTGGTGTTCATTAACTGTTCCAGCAATACAGCCATTTTATCACATCATTATACTCTGTTCGTTGCATATGTAAAATGCCATTCAGCCATACTGGTGTTTGGTAACTGTTCCATTCTGCTAAACACTGTTGTCGTAATGCATTTCTTAGGATAAAAAGACATTAGTTTGTCTTCCTTGAAAATGAATCAAATGGCACAATCATTAAATACAGTAACATTCATGTGCAGCATTGTTCTATGCATTGGTCAGTCACTGGATCAATCACAAAGAATATTAACAGGGCATTTTTTTCTCCTCCTTTCATTGCCGAAAATCTTCAGAATTGTTTACAATTCCATTCCCTTGACTCTCAAATGTTCTGAAGGTCTACCCAGACAGACTCGTGTTGATTGGAGGGAAAAAAAAGCTGTGATTGTTGTCACATATAAAGAGATAGGCAAAATACAAAATACTACAGATGCTGGGAATCTGAAACTAAAACAAAAGTTGCTGGGGGAACTTAGCAGGTCAAACAGCATCCAATGGATGCTGTTTGACCTGCTGAGTTTCCCCAGCAACTTCTGTTTTTGTTAAGAGATGGGCACATGGCTTGGGCAATTCATCTAATTAATTGAATTCCTGGGTTATCCAAACTTCTCTTCACACTCACTCACTGAGAATATATAATGCAATGAATAAACTAAGATCAATGAAACAAACTTTGACATGTTCTGAATATTAGAAAGAAAAATTATCTTGATTTTTAATATAAATTATTCTCCTTATTATAGATTCTAATATATTGCCCTGGAAAAAATAAAGTGGTGCAGATGATAATAATAATAATAATCCTTGCATTTGAAATAGCGCTTTTCACATCTTTTAGACGTCTCAAACGCTTCACAGAATATAATGTGAAGTTAATTGACTATATATATGTGGGCGAAACGCAGCAGCCAATTGCTTACAATAGTGTCCCAGAAGCAGTCGTTGATTGAAGTGACCAATTTATTACTGTTTGTTTTCTTGAGGGTTTATTATTAGGCGTGTGGAGTAAGGAAACTTGGCCAAGGTTTCATCCTGACCTGATCCTAGGTTTCTCGCATGTATCAATAATAATCAACACTAACCACATTTTTTTTTATCACTGCACCAGATTATTCAGAATGACAAGGGTTGGGAAAATCCATCTGGGTTAGGATGGATGAGTTGCATCGGAAACTGGAATTCATCCAGAAAGCCTAAGCTTGGTCTTTGGGGAAACAGGCAGTTTCAAACTTGGGCAGCAAGGAGCAGCAGGTGTAGGTCAGGAGGTCCTAGCTGGAAACTATCACTGAAGAAAATCTGGAGCAAGAAGCTGTCATTGAAGATGCTAGCAATAGTCCATCAACAGGAAGAAGTGTTGATAACAATTCCCAAGGTAGATGGCCTGCCTGCTGGGCTACAGCAAACGGGAAAGCAGAGTGTGTGTTAATACTGTTATATAGTGAGGTGTAAACCAGTGTTTCTCAATAACTAATGTTTTTAATCATGAAAATACTTGTTGATGTACTGCATTAGTATTAGCGGTGCAAGTTGGGGAAAGGGGAGAAGGTGGCAATGTGAAATCACAATTGATATTGTCTCTGACAACAGGCATCGCATTGATTAAAAGCTCAGTCGAAAGCAGTCAGTTAATGTAGTTGGAGATGGTAGCACTCTTTGTCTGTGTGTTCAAAAGGCTGTGGGTTCAAGACCCGCTGTGAAATCACTCCATTTCTGAAAACATTAACCAAGATCATGTTTGCCTGTCCGGGTGGAAGTTAAAGATCCCACGGTACTGTCTGAAAAGGACAGGTAATTTCTCCTGGTGTCCTGGCAAACATTATCCCCCAGATAGAGTTGATCATTCACTTCATGAGACCCACTGTTTCATGTCTTGCCGACACGAGATACCAAATGAAGGAGTATTGTTGTTATTTCTGAGTCAGTATTCAGGTCACTAAATGTACTGCATTTTCTATTTACATACCATTGTGACATGTCTAATCAATTATGAGAAAGTTAATGAGCATCAAACCAAAAGCAAACTAAAAAAATTGCTTGGAGCTTATACCATTAAGCAGACGCACTATGTTTCAGTGCGAGGAAGACCCATTTTATTTTTGTATACAGATTAGTCAATTCATTTATATAATGCTCAATATAAATCTTTTTAAACAAAATTTGCAAACTTTCTCAATGATCATTCAGTTATTACAGTATCAATTAGTGGTTAAAGCTCATTAGTAAAGAAACTGAAACTTCTCAAGATAATATTCTTGCTAAATTAATTATTCACTTCTTTGGACCTTGTGTAAATTGGCTGTCACATTTGCCAATAGAATATAGTCACTGCACCTCAGCAATGACCTATGTTGTACTTTGAGATATTTCAACTTTATAGGCACTGTAGCAAACGCGATGATTATTATTGATAATGGAAAAGAGGTCATGCTCATTTTTTCAGGGATGGATTAATTAGAAAGGACATGAATTCTCACTTTCCAAACGTTGGAATATTGATACAATATTTATTTTCCAGTGTTTTCAGATCACGTTTCTATTTCTATTCAAGAATAAAAGAATAGATTATTTTCTAGAGGGGGAGAAGGTAGATAGTGTTAGTGTTCAAAGAGATTTGGGTGTCCTTGTACACCAGGCCCAAAAAGTTAGTTTGCAGGTGCAGCAAGCAACTAAGAAGGCGAACGGCATGCTAGCGTTCATTTCAAAAAGGTTTAGAGTACAAGAGTAGGGAAGTCTTGCTGCAACTGTACAGGGCTTTGGTGAGACCACACCTAGAGTATTGTGTGCAGTTTTGGTCTCCTTATTTTAAAAAGGACATACTTGCCTTAGAGGGGGTGCAGCGTAGATTCACTAGGTTAGTTCCTGGGATGAGGGGACTGACCTATGAGGATAGGTTGAATAAACTAGGGCTGTATTCTCTAGAGTACAGAAGAATTAGGGGAGATCTTATTTGAACATATAAGATTCTTAAAGGGCTGGATAAAGTAGACAGTGAGGGATTGTTTCCCCTGGTAGGAGAATCTTTAACCAGGAGTCACAGTCTTAAAATTAAGGGTCAGCCTTTTAGAACAGAGTTGAGGAAACATTTCTTCACTCAGAGAGTAGTGAATTTATGGAATTCACTATCTCAGAAGGCTGTAGATGCTCAGTCCTTGAACATTTTCAAGGCTGAGACTGATAGATTTTTGAAAAATAGAGGGATCAGGGGATATGGGGATAGGGCAGGTAATCAGAGTTAGGTGAGAAGATCAGCCATGATCTTATTGAATGGCGGGGCAGGCTCGAGGGGCCGAATGGCCTACTCCTGCTCCTAATTCTTATGTTCTGATTTCATTCCCATCATGGTATCCATTGTGGTAAAGCAGCACGAACAATCCTCAAAATACTTTATAGGCCTAATACACCCATGCACTCACATACAATACACCTATGCGCTCATTCACGTATGCACAAAGTCACGTGCACTGAATCAATCACTCACGCATGTGCTTACTGACTCACATGAGGATCAGGGCCTGTCGAAATAAAAGAGCACAATGTACTTAATACTGTCAAGCACTTGAAAACATTGTCGACATACGCATGCAGAAATTTATGTCGACATCGACACACACGATGGTTACGGTAAGTTTAACATGTTCCTCAACGGGGAAGCTCTGCGACTTACATGTTTTGTCGACACACGCTAGATGTTGACAAAAACAGATTTGAGATAAGTTAGTAGCGCTGTAATAATACATAATAATACATGCTAGAAAATCACCATCTCAAAGTTCTTCACTTGGAACGCAGGCAAACACAGCATCCAATTTGGGCGCAGCAAATTCCTACAAAACAGCAATGAAGAAGCTGTCAACAACCTTGAGTTGAGCTCATTTATAACCTTTACGACATCTTTCAAGGGGCCAGTTACATTTGAGAATTTTTTTAAATATTCAAATGAAGAACAAAATCTCATCTTGAACATTGTGCTCAGGACACATACACAACATATCAGGGGAATTTTTTTTAAATGTCAGTGGTTTTATCCACAGTTTCCAAATGTCAGGAAATTGCAGTTTAGACAGTATAGTATTAGCACTAGTCCACATTTTTTTGGGGAGGGTTTAAACTCTGCTTGTGACCTGTGTGAAATAGTAAGAGATGGTAATTGGAAATGAGACCAACTAAATGGAATGGGATGGTTTTCAGTCAGGTGGAATTTTGTGTAAATCTTGCTGGCTTTGATTTTGGAAAGATTTCATTCTCACCGTGCCTTCTGCTCCCCTCCTAACTCTCCCCCCCTCTCCTACTCTCCTTCCCCCTACCCCGACCACCCACCACCCTCGCTCGGGTCCCGATCTAACTGTGCAGCGCCTTGGGACGTCCTCCCGACGTGAAAGGCGCTCTATAAATGTAATTTTATTGTTGTTGTTGTTGCCTTATCACATCATGGAGTTATCTAACAGCACTTCACAAAATAGATTATAAAGTAGATTGACTGTGAATACAGTAAGCTGAATATGGACTGAGGACATAAATAAAAAAAGAGTTTCATGCTTTAATAATAAGTTAGAAGGTTAGGTATTCTGAAAGGATATGATTATGTGAATCAAAGGACTTTTTTTTGTACCTACATTACCTATGGTAAGAATAATCCTTCCGTTTGATACAGCATATCTTCTAGACATCTCAAAGCGTGTCATACAATATACTGTAATGTGAATTGACCGTATATATTTGGGCGAAACACAGCAGCCAATTGCGCACAGCAGTGACCCAAAAACCATCGTGCCTTGAAGTGATCAAGTTATTGTTGATTTTTTTTGTTGATGGATTATTTTCAGGCACATGGAGGAAGAAAACTTGCCCAATGTTTCACCCTGCCTGGAATCAAACCCAGGTTTCTTGCTTACGAGGTAAGTGGTCTTACCTCGTAGCTACAGGACTCCATTTTGGTAAGGCAGAGGAGAACTTCCATCGGGTTTGATTCACTCTATTTATGCAGAAATTTAGAGCATCCACAATTTGACAAATTCCTAATTGCAGTCTTCACTTTGAAGCACTTTTTTTCTGTAAGGTCTTTTTACAACTCCATGAAAATGATGTAGATGTTAAGAGTAACAACAACTTGTACCTATATAGAGGCATCCACGCCAGATGGCATCTCAGAGCGCTTTCCAATAACAGATCCCGGGGCCAAGCCAGGGGGAGGGGGAAGAATGCGACCAAAAGCGTGGTCGAAAAGAAAAACCTTTAGCCGAGACCCGAACGTAGGAAGAGAGGGGGCAAAGCGAAGGGAGTGAGGAAGGGAGTTCCAGAGCCTCGGGGCCTAGTGGCTGACTTCATTAAGTAAGAGTACTTTTAAACAATGTGTCAAACTCTTGATGCTCAAAAATACTTTACAAATAGAATAATTCAACGATAAACAAAAACTTGAAATCATCAAGTGGCTTTCATGTACTATAATGTCTCAGAGTGCTTCAGCATAAGAGGACATTTCTGGAATTATTGATTATTTGGTTGGTTTAATTTTAATGAGTTAAATCACATCCAGCATTTACTTTTTGCATCACAAACCTTCTATGACAGGCGGATTCAATTACAGGTTTTCAAACAAATTAAATGGTCCATTTATTTAGTTAGTGTCACATGATGGCCATAGGTTGTATTTAATGTCTCCATTCATATAAAGTTTGTGTTGCGCTGTGCGTTTAGTATAATTGCAATGGTGCCTATAAAATAAAAAGTCACTGCACTTTATAGCATATCTTGTGAAGCATTTTGAGATGTTTTTCACAGTGAAATAAAGATAACTTTTCTGATTTTGTTGTGTGTCATTGTTTCTTACATATTTAAATCACTGAATATAGATGTCCTTCAAATGTGAATGATGATGACAAAGAAACATTTGCTTAACTGTACGAATTGCATCCCAAACCCTTAAATCAACATGACCTCTTTTTGATAAAATTGACTGTCAAGACAGATGCTAAATTTAAGGTTGTTTTGCACAGAAGACTATGTTCACTGGGAATTTGATCATGAATGCCAGAACCTATTTTAACAAGATTAACTTCATTCCCATCTGCCTGCCTTGATTTGCCACAGGCATAAAAAAGAATGTTTAAAACACCATACATTCAGTCCAATCTCACTTGGTCTATTTTCACTCTTTAAACTGTTACTGTACATCTCCCTCACATTAGTCTCCTTTGAAATGAACACTGTATTTTTTCTTGAAATAACAGTTCGCAAGACGTTGATTCACTCTTTTATAAGTAACATGATTGAGATTCAGAAAGACAAACAGATTAGGAATTTTCATTGGAAACCTGCATGTTAAAACACTGCAGGACATTCATCTAGATTTATCTTAATCTATTCATTTGACACGTTTGGGACTAGCTGAATATATAGTTTAGGCTCAAACAATGCTGACCATTTTAGCTTATGCTACGCTGTGTGTTTAGGCAATAAACAGTGGCAACTCTGATAATTCTTGACTGACGTAATAAAACATAAGGATGTAAAGCTGTGGAGTAAACATCTTTACTTGTTATTCACTGGTCTTGATTACATGTATTAAAATGCGATAATTATCACTGATGATATTTATCACATTCCAAATTCTTCATTGTGCAATTGTTTTTCAATCATATTCTGTGTTGCCGATAGTGCTGTCGATTCAGACTAGACATTAAACTTACGGTGAACTGTAAACTCCAATTAAAAATGTCTTAATGTAGGAGATTACATCTGTACATGAAACTGAATACGTATTGCAAAAAGGTGAAAAAATAGTAGCTGCAATAGAAACATTGAAATTTCTTGCACAAACAGTGCCAATTTGACTCATTGTTAAACCAATGTTAGCTGTTTTTCTAAATAGTTTTTTTTATATTGCCTCCTCAGAAGCAATCCTTAGTAGTCTCTAACCCATAAAATGATGTGACATCTCGATATAATTCAAGGGCAGAATGACTGAAAGCTCCCCCAGCAATGGTGGGACAGAGAGGGTGGGGGATCTGAAGCAGGTCGGTGTTTGCTAAACGCGGGCAGATGGAATTTCTGTTCATCTGAAGCCCCAAGGTCAATCCTGCTACTTATTTCTCTGGTTGGCAATTACTGTTGAGCTGCCCAGAGGGCACTGCTGATAGATGGAATGTAGAAGCAGACAACTTAGGAAAGTACAGCAACAGTATCAAGATACGCAATCACAAAAAAAAATAGGATTGTCACCGTCAATTCATTTTGTTATTAGAACTGAGTTTCGGTATAAGTGGCTTCTGTTATTCTGTACTTCTGGTAAGATATGATAATTCTTGCATTTGATATATGCAGTATATATATTTATATATATATTTGTTATGCATTATCCCACAGAAATAAGATTCACGGTTTTTCTATTAACTGACTTTGTGTTTGAGGACAGATTCAGCAGGCAATTTCTGCACAGCAATGTACCACAAAACAGGCAGGATGTGAATGGGATGTGGGATCTTTAGTATCCACTGAACAGAGAGGACCTTTAATATCTCATCTAGAAACGTAGCACTCACAGATCACCAGATCACAAGATTAGTCTGAGTGAAGATGCCCTTCAGCCCATCTGACCTCATTCACCCACAAATACACAGTCACTGCACTTCATAGTATATCCTGATGTGACAGGCGTTATCCCAACTGCAAAGTTTATTAATATTATCCCTCCAGAGCAGCCAATATACCGCAACACACTTATTGCATTAAGATGCTTTTTAAATGGTTGTGTTGTTTATTGCAGTCTTATTGTCACAGTAAGTAATGAGTCAACTAACACCACTGGATCTATTTCAGCTTCCCCTTTGACAAGTTCAGTCCATGGTCCTCAAGGCTACACCAGTTGAATCAACCTAGACCATAAGCACAGTGCATGAAGTTAGGTGAAATCTTGCTATTAAAGAGAGCATTACATAGAAATGGAAAAGGGATGGGTTTCAGATTTAAAGATTGAGGAGGTTTTGGCAACAAAAATAATACAATGGATGTCAGCGAGTAGAACAGAAAAGGTTGCCTAAGACAGGGATAGGGGGCAACTAACATTTGTAAATACAAACTATTCCTTAACTATCATTATAATAAAATATCAATAATATTTGCATTTGATACAACACCTTTCATATTGAGAGGATGTTTCAAAGCATCACAGGAAGTTATTTGAAGGCGTAATGACTGCATTTGGTAGCAAATAGTGATAATTCAGAATTTTTTTATTGGCTGGACAGAATATATGATTAAAATCTGCTGAGTGACAGGTTTGTGTTGAATCCCCTCTCCACCAACCAATATCCTATCTTCTGGACAATTTCTCCTAAACCAGTGAGATTTCATTCCTTAAAGATTCTGTGTTTCTGTGTTTATTTTATTTGAGGGAATTTTAGGTTTTTTGTTACTGACTACTGTTTGAGTATTTCAACTTAATATTTTACTTTAATGTTAATATATCATTGTATATGGTGAATAAGTGTTACTTTGTTATTGCTGGGGATACAAATAAATGCCCTTGTGATCTTATCTTGCAAAAAAACAAATTGGTTGGGCTATGGTGGAAATTGTTTCCAAAACCTATAATTATGGGAGACAGCGAAGCTTAACAATGTGCCAGCATTGATTCTCAGAGTCAATTCGGGATGCTTATTATCCACCTCTGACAGTTGTCATTGTTCAATGCAACACGAAAGAATATTGAACTAGCAGAATATGACAGTTGTGGAATAATAATTAATAATCCTTGCATTTCACATAGCACTTTATCATGTCACCAAGATGTCTCAAAGCGCTTTTGTAGATGAAAGTATTTCAATATAAACTGTTTACAATGGAAGCGTAAACATATATGTGCAGTGATTTACATCAGTATATCTTAAGTGCTTATCCAGTTGATTTTTGAACAATTCTACTGACGTAGCCACAATAGTGTAGCACTTGTGGCAATGAATTTCAAACCGATATGAATATGTTTAATGTTTGGCAAAGCTTAATGTTGTTCCAATGTGTCAGTAAGCTTTAATTTGTCTCTCTTAATTGTTTCACAGAAAGGACATCCATTGGTTAATCATTTTCTACCCTAGGCTCTGAAGGCTCATTGGATTTTTGGCCATTGTTTGATACCAGTGGCAATTATGTGGTTCCTCATGCTATCTGCCACATTGATCTCCAAATGATGTTCACTGGAGTGATCTTTCTTCCTTGAGACTCAATGCCTTCCAATTGCCTCTTTTATAATCCATTAAAAAAAAACATTAACACACTGAATTGATAAATATAGAATTTGTACAGAAATGCTTTTTTTTTGGTCAACCAGGTGTCTGATATTTGTGGAAACTCATCAACATACTTTAGAGTATCTAAAACAGACAGAACATTCCACATATGTATTCCACTTATGTATGCAAATTTATGTACTTCCAATAGAATGCTTTCCCTGCAGGTTTGCACTCTGCTCATGTATTTCTGGAGAGATTGTGTTGAGATATTACTGGAGTTTAACCAGCTTTAGAGCTTGCCATTTTGAGCAATGTCTGCCAAAGTTCTTGCTCCTTGGACATAGAAAAAGAAGCAGGAACCTCGCCAGACCTTACTCACAATTGCATTCTACATATTCGGGTTTTGGCTTTCAGGATTAACAGAAGTTGAGGATCTCAGTTCCTGCCAATGAGCCAGGCTGGCTGTTCTGTTATCAGCAGTGCCTTGTAGTATTGGTGAACTGTCTGACTTAGAAAACAGACCACCGAGACCAATCCAAAGGTTAATTCAATTTAGAATACTCCTTTGCCAAGCACGTAACCACATAAAGCCGGTTGCATTGACTCACTCCAAGGCTTTGTTCTCAACTTGAAGGTTGTTGATGAAATTCTCTCAAAACTGTGAACCCAAAGGCTTATACAACATTAAATTAGAGAATTAAGCAACATATGGATCTTTGTTATTTTAAGATGAACCTTTGATTCATTCCATTAGATGTGTCTGTCAGAATAACTGATTAAAAATGGTACTTTTCGTAAAATTTGAGATGTCACCTGACAAAGCATTAAGTAAGTTGCGTGGAAATGACTTTGCATTTCAATTATCGCCAGTTCAATGTTTGACACAGACTTGTGAGGCCAATCTGACTAAGCTTCTGCTACTCCTGCCCCTCACAAATTGAGGTGGGACTTTATATGGTATATGGTAATGATATTTAAATTAGGTTAGCAGCAGCAGTATCCAACAGACTGCGGAAGCAAACTGATAACAATGTATAGATTTATAAAAGCATATGGATTCTGTAGATTGCAGGGAAGTATTTTGGAAGGCATTATTTAAATAGATACAATGACTGGACATTATTATTAAAGCTAGTATTACTGCCCCAGTTGAAAAGGACAAAGACCATTGTGAGGAAGTCATATCAAATCGAACGTGGAATTCCCCAATTTCCAGTCCCTCGAGGATTATTGCTTTCCTAAGGTAGCCCAAAACCCCACAAAGGGGAAAGGGCTTGATCTCCACTGGAACATACCGTTGATCTGGAAATTGTGAAGCTGAGGGAAGCTGGGAAGGAACACATGGCCTAACCTTAGGTCATCCAGCTCTAGCAGAGATAAGACAAAGACTAATCAATATTTGTTCTACCAGAATCACATTTGCAAAATTGCAATCATGCTGCTAACAACTTAAATTAGCCATCTGTGAACACTCTTTCAGAACTTGAGAAACATATCCAAGCCAGAGAAACAATATTGTAATTAAATTGGTGCTTCTTCATACATTAGGTCAATAAATTGTCCACTGCTGTGCTGTATTTATATAGTGCAAGCGGTTAACTTATTGACCAGGAATTGACAAGTCCAATTTGTAGCACTGTCTACTTTGAGTCACAAGGTTGTGGTTCAAGCCTTAAGTTGGTACTTTGATCTCATACGCTACGTTAACACTACGTTACAATGCTAAGGAACTCAGAGTTGCCATCCAAGTCTGCCTATTCAGGTAGGTGCTACTGATTCTATGGTATCATTCAAAAAGAGAAGGGAGTTTCTTCTGGTGTTCCTGGTCAATAATCCCCCAAATGAATTTGGTCATTCACTTTGTGACTGTTTGTGGCACATTGCTGTGTGCTCCTTCCTGCAGTTTACTCGAATGTAAACAGTCAATATATTTTACAATAAACTCTGTGAAGCCCTTTGAGATATCTCAATGATTTGAGAAAGCAATATATGTGACTATTTGTGGGATGTCACTGTGCGTGGTTCGCTGCTGCACTTTGCCCATTAAACAACAACAACAACAAAATTACATTTCCAGAGTGCCTTTCACGTGAAACACACAGTCACCACACTGTACAACATATCTTATAAAGTACTTTGAAACATTGCAATGACTCGATAAGGTGCAATATCAAATACGTGGAATATTATCATTGCATCAAATGTAATTGCTGTATTAGTATTACCACACTAATAATACAGCAGTAATACTGTGTTATTTTTATGGTAATACTGTATATGATCTGGCAGTGCCCTTTTGAAATCTACCTCTGGCCCAAAGGCATTGGTGGTTCTCTCAGTTGCAGAAGAGAAAACAAAAGTATAAGGTCCCTCTTCAGTGACTATGGAGCTGAAAAGCATCACGAGAACACACTGCACATAGTCAGGTGTTTTAGAGTTGAGCTCTGAATTCAGTCAAGAGCTGTAGCATCACAAGATGATAGCAACAGTGTCTGGCCAGCATCCATTGGAACACAGCTGGAACTCACTTGGCTTTGAGGTGCACTGGTATGTTGGAGCACAGTCCCCAAAGCTCAGTAATGTTGTTTCAAACCCCTTGAGAAGGATGCATCTAATTTCTTGCCAAGAGAATGCAACCTTTTCCAAATGGACTGAGTCAGCTGGCAACGTAACAATTTCCACAGATGTTCTTGTTGAACCTCAAAAAATGTACCTCATACTTGAATTAGTGAGAATTTATTTAGGGCATCCCCTCTGCTGCACCTACAGAAGCCTTGGCTTTGGCATTTGTATGTCTGGAAGACGGATTACAGTATGGTATCCCAATTTCTTAACATTGTGTATGTCATGGTTACCAAGCCATCACCCGTGATATGACAATAATATATAACCTTGATGGGTCACCATAATTTTTTTTTCAGATTCTACAAGATACCTTCCATCTCCTTCTCCTCCTCTGATATGACCTCTTCACTCGGATGTCGCTAAGAAGGTTTCCTCTAAAATGCTTTTACCGTTGATTAACTACCTCCTCAGTGCTGAATTGAATAAAGGGTAGCACCCGTCTGCAACAGAATCTTCTTCTGGTTAAATTGAAAGCCCAAATGCTGGGCTCCAGATCAAATCATTTCAGGATCCAACTCAGAAATGACATGTCCATTATAATAGTACGTAATATATCATGGGGGCCAAACAAACCTGTGCTGCTGGGGTTGGGGTAATATTCAATGCCAAGCTTGTCAAGATGAAAGATGGCAACAAAAACAACTTGCATTTACATAGCCAACTTCATGTGGGGTAGTATCTAGGAGCACTTAAGGCAGAGCCTTACATCATGGCTTATGAGAGAGGAGAGGTGACCATAGGTACAGTCAAAGAGGAAAGTCTACAGGTATGCCTTGAAGGTAGGCTTGGTTTGCACTTTCCGCCCATATGAAAATGATTACATTATTGTATGTTTCTGTCAAAAAATTGCCTATGTTACAGTTAGCTGTTGTTAATCTTAATGTAACCTTGATCAGTTTTCCAGAGGCCGGAAATGAAAATGGATGAGATTTTACTGCAAATGCTGTCTTGTGTTATCATCTTCTAACAAATATTAAACCAGATACGCATTCATTACAAGTAAAAAGATCAGATATTCTGCCAGTGGCCTTGTACAAGTAATTAATTCAGATATGGAATATCAGGGTGTTTTAAAATGCTACAAATATTTCATCAAAATAGTGGTGAAAGATAGTTTCAATTTTATGACAATAATAATAATCCTTGCATTTTGATAATAATGCCTTATCATATTGTTGAAGTGATTTAAAGCACGTCACAGAATTTATACTAAAGTGGTTTGATTGTTGATTTTGCAGTAAATTGTGGCAGCTAATGGCCCATGTCAGTGAATTGAAAGACCAAATTTATTTTTTGTGATAGATCTTTACCCCCAGAAACGTGATTTGCCAATTACCTAACAACCTTGGTTTCCATCTTAACAATGTAGAAATATTAGTTTGTAGTGTAAGGTGGTTACTCAAGGAACTGTACCTTGTCTACTAAGGTATAGGAAAAAATAACAGTTGTGTGTTTTCAATACACAGCAATAAATGCAGTTCGCTGTGTTATGAAATACAAGGTTGCAGAATCAAAATTACATTTGTATAGTGCCTTTCACATTGGGTGAACATCCCAAGGTGCTGGACAGACAGTATTCTGGACCCAACCTGGGGTAGGGATTGGAGATGGTGGAGGGCAGTGGGGGGAAGGAGGTTGATCGAATGCACGGTCAAAGAGGAGGGCCTTGAGTTGGGTCCTGAAGGTGGCAAGGGATGGAATGAGATGGAGGGACTAGGATGGAGTGCCACAGGATGGGGCAGAATGGCGGTGGACATGAATCAGGCCAGAGTCTGACGAGTGGAGTGAGTGAGTGGGTTGTTAGGGGTTTAGGAGGTTGCAGAGATAGGAGGGAGCAAGACCATAGAGTGCTTTGAAGGTGAGGACCAGGATTCTTGAACTGTATCCTACGTGTGATGGGAGGCCAGTGGAGTTTGGCAAGAGCTGGTGTGATATGGTCATGGAGTCTAGTATGGGAATGGGAGAGAACACAGGCTGCAGAGTTCTGCATGATCTGCTGCCTGCGGAGGGAAAAGTTGGAGAGGCCAGTAAGCAAGGAGTTTGCAAAGTCAAGCCTAAATGTTATCAATGCATTTATGAGTGTTTTGGCAGCCAGCGGTGTGAGACAGTGACAGAGCTGGGCAATGTTGTGGAAGTGAAGGAAAGCAGAGCAGGTTATGGCATGTACCTTGGCTAGAAAAGAGGGTTGAACAAGATGCCAAGGTTCCAGAATGCCAAGCTTCCCGTTGTGTTATGGAAAGAGGGATTAAGGGATATGGGGATACGGCGGGTAAGTGGAATTAGGTTAGAAGATCAGCCATGATTTTATTAAATGGCAGGGTAGACTTGAGGGGCTGAATGATCTACTCCTGATCCTATTTCTTACGTTCTTATGACTGGCTCAGTGAGATGGAGTGTGCATCCATAGATGGTGATGCTGTCAGCACCTGAGGTGTGGAGTTGCTAACGGGAGCCAATCAGGAGTGCGTCGGTCTTGTTGACATTCAACTGAAGAGAGTTAGCTTTCATCCAGGACTTGATGTCTGACAGATACTCTGCCCAGACAGCAGTGGTCCTGGAATCAAGGGTGGAGGCAGAGAGATTCAGTTGGGTGTCATCCGTGTACATGTGGAAGTTGACTCTATGTCTACAGATGATGTTGCCAAGAGGGAATATGTAGATATCGAAGAAGAGGGGACCAAGGATCCTGAGGAACGCCACACAATATAGTTTGGTGGCTACAGGAGAAACCTTTTGAGGAGATGAATTGTAGGTGTAGTGAGATGGGAAATCTGCGAATACAAATCAAAATGCAAATATTGGGACATATTCTCCCTCACTCTCTGGAATTCTATCCCAATTTTCCTTCAACTTGCCCTTTCCATTTGCTCTTTCAAGGTCACAATACTCTACTGGAATATCAGGCTAGAATATGAACTGAAACCCCAACATGCGGCTTGGATCAACAGCCTGCTAACTCAGAGATGAATGCTACTAACTGAACCAGACTGACACCAAAATATAGCTATGAGGAGAGGTTATTGAGGTAGCTATGAGAATAGTCCAGAGAGTTTAGGACTATAGTAGAGAATATTGATGGGTGATATGATACAATATTTTAAGATAATTAACTAGATTGAGAGAATTCACCATGAAAAAATATTTTTTCACTGCTAGCAGACTTGAGAATAGAAGAGCATGGATTCAGGGTTGTGACAACTGGTGTTAAAGGAGTTTCAGAAAAACTTCTTCTCCAAGGGGATTGTCAGGATTGGACTTGATTTGCCGTTGGAGTCAATTAGAGTCATTTACAAAAATAATTGGATGAGCACATGCAGAAACAGTATGGGGTAGAGGTTCCTGGAAATGTGCTGTTTTATTTGGGTGTGTGGCTTACTGGAGGACCAAACACTGATCTGAAATGATACGCCAAATGACTTTTGTTGTGCTGTAGGTTTCTAAGTCTCATTCTTTATCCAGTAAGCACCAGGTATGCAAGTGCGATACACTGCCCGCAGTAATAGTCTTTAAGCTTGTTGAATGTGTGACAAAGGTTTATCACTGATGCAATGTCATTGGTTGGGCCACTGCCATGAAGATTCTCAACGCTTTCTCAAATGCCACTCAGACAGCTTAGCAAGGTTTACTGGATTATTTATATAATTTACTGCAAAATAGATTCTCTTCATTAGCCCCACATCTTGTAGGCAAAGACTTCACAGCAATAAATCTCCATGTCTGTGGCAGTGTGTCACCGTTGCAAGAAGTCAAGCAATTTGTGCATTTAGTTCCAAGGAAAAACCTATAGCCATAATGTGCTGAAAACAATCACAAAGATGGTAAGGAAAGCTAAATGAAGGTAACACGCAGCAGTAGCAAATCATAAATAACCAGTAATAGAATTATGGTCATGATTCATTGAAAATAATTGTATGTAGTCAGATGAAACAAATTAGTTAAGTATTTGTAGACCAAAATATGTGTTTTTATTTGCTAAGAAACAATTGTTTTTTTTCATCAGTATTTTGACTATAAATGATACTCATCACAAATATTAACAGAAATATCCAAAACGAAACAGCAGAATTTTATACTGATTCCAGTACAAATCATGGTTCAATGCAGCCCAGAACAAAGGCTATGTTCTGCTCAGGAGTGTGGTTAAACACGCAGTGCTACAAGTTGAATGTCTGAATGTGAATTTAACTCTTCTGTCGCCAGCAGAAAAACATTTATTCTAACCTTTTACAAAATGCAGTAGAAGTTCAGCATAAATTATGTAGATTTGTTGAAAAGCAGTAGATTTTAGCAGCATGAATTTTAACCCGACATTTTAAGCATTCCTCTCCCAAAAAAGTGCTCCGAAAATAAAAAGCAGATTTCCCCAAGCATATATTTCAAGCAATTCTTGTGACTAAAACTTCATAATAAGCTAAATAACAAATGTTATACAACACAAAATTACATTTATGTAGCACCTTTCTCGTTGGGTAGATGTCCCAAGGTGTTGGACAGGCAGAGATTTGGACCCTGTTTGGGGGTTTGAGATCCAGAAGGGTGGAGGGCTGGGAGGTACGAGGGTTGCTGAAATCTCTGCCCAAGAGGAGGTATTAGACAAGAAGGAGACAAGGGAAGGGAGTGAGGCGAAGGGAATATAGGATAGAATTCCATGGGGTGATAGCTGATGGTGGCAATTCTTTACTGAAATGAACCCAAATACCAAATGATTATAACTACAGTATATTAATAAGGTCAAACAGATAATGTGCTTCATTTAATGCACTGATTCTTGTTTCAGCTTCAAATTATTCCACACCCTGCAGTCCATTCTGTATGCTAAATATCCTCTTGTGCATTTAAATTCCCACCAGCTCACTTGATGCCCGCTTGACACTTGATTTGTTTAGCTACGGACATCAACAAGCCATATATGCTCCCTTTAGACTTATGAGCTTTCCCTGTAGATCTGTAGATGGACTCCATTTCTATTGTCTGCAGGAAAAATCGGTCATTTTGGCAGGTATGGAAATAAGGAACAACAACAACAAAATTGTTGAACTCCAGTTATCTTCATCAATTCTTTACGTTTTAAAGTTTCCGTCTCACACACTTCAACATGGAATCAAACACGAACCTCACCGTAGTATTACAGTATTAGGAACAACTTGGGCCAAAGTATTTCAAAGCGCTTCACATTAATTATTAAGCTATAATGTATGCATTCCTATGTATGCAAACATTGGAACCAAAGTGCATTGAGCAAGGTCCCACAAATGTCCATGAGGTGAATGTTAAGTTAACCTGGAAGGGCACTATGCAGGACACTGAAACTCCCTCCTCTTTTGATCCTTCAGTAACTTTAAACTTCATCTGAGGATGGCAGAATTGATCTCAACGTAAACAACTAACCTGGTGGTAATTTGAATAATGTAAAGAAAAAATGGTTGCCTCAACTAAATCCAGGAACACAAAGTCTTTATGCTTCAGGCCTTATACTCACAAACTTCTGACTTAGGAGAGCCAACGTTGATACCTCCACTTGTCTTGAGTGCCACGTTGTGCTGTACTCGCGTAATAACAAAAATCTTTGCATTTCATATCGCACCGTTCACACTTCAAAGCACTTCAGAGGATTTACTGTAATGTAGAGTGATTCTGTTTGGTTGGCAGGTGAAGTAGCCAATTTGTACATAGTAAGAACCCACAAACAGCTGTGAAGTGAACAACCAATTTTATTGTGGAGGATGTTGGACAAGGAACCAAGATAAACTCTATTCTCTTCGCACAAAATTGCTAAATACTGCAGATACTGGAAATCTGAAATAAAAACAGAAATTGTTGGGAACATCAGCAGGTCAGGCAGCATCTATGGGGAAAGGAAAGTGAGTCAATGTTTCGGGTCCTTCGTCTTGTTTTAAAGTTATTAACACCTCTTCACTCCAGTGTTGTTGCAATTCCCCCTTTCATTTCACAACATTAACACCTCTTTAACCCATTTTCTCCTTTGTCTTCCTTGCTCTGCCTTTCCCTCTCTGTTAATCCTTTCAGCGCCTTGGGGCATCTTCCCAACGTGAAATGTAATTTTGTTGTTATTGTTGTTAAAAGCCTTTCCGTCCCAACATGGCCCAGTTCTGTCGAAGGGTTGTGGACCCAAAACATCGACTCACTTTTCCTTTCTCCACAGGTGAATTTTCCTTTCTCCTTAGCCCGATCTGCTGAGTGTTCCCGGCGATTTCTGTTCTTGTTTTACATTTTCTTTGAGTTGTGCATGTGCTATTTAATATCCACCTGAACAGGTGGACGGGACCTTGTTTTAACATCTGATCCAAATAATAACACCTCCAACAAACACACTTCTGCACTGCATTGCAGCATCAGCCTAGACTAAAGTAGCTCAAATATGGTGTTCTGTTCACGGTACCCTATTTTGGCAATAGTCAAGTGCAAAACCCAACATAGATACCAAGGGATGTTATTTTCAATGGGTTGATAAATGTACACACCCTGGAGGCTTGGGCTTAGAAAATGTTCAATTTATATACACTAACCACCAAGGTCAGTAAATTTATCTACAAGTGGGGAATTAATCCCTGGAATATTTGTAATACATAATTATAACTTATACTGTAAGAATATCTTCCTAAATTTTATGTATTTGTTCAGCGAGTTGCTAATAAAATACCCTCAACCAGATAATTTTCAGCACTCAGAAATTATCTCTGCTGAGTGGGAAACCAGACCGATGGTGCCCAAGGCTTGCCAGGTTCAGTTAGGTACAACTATCATTAAAAAGTCAAAGGGGATAGTTCGAAACACATTGACCAAGATTCTTTAAATGGGAAATAAATGTATTAAGCAACAGAGTGATTGTGACCTCCAGAATGTATTTCTGCGGATCTGTGGCTCACTTTTTCATTTGAACAAACATTTCCCAGTAGCTTGGCTATTATCAGAGACACTGAGGTGTGAGGCTGGCCGCTGTGGTCCGTGTATCGAGTGATTGAATGATATAACAGAACTGAGCAGCTGGCGATGCCGGAAGCACTCAGTGAGGCATTGCAAAGTCATGCTTCAGTGCCCTGTCACCTAGCAGTGGGAAAATAATGGCTATGATTGGAAACCAACGATAGATAGGTTAAGTGACCTTTAAACTTCAGCATTGAATACCCAAACTGTGATCGTAAAATACATCCGGCTAACTATTTATATCTACAATTGGTGATGGGCGTGTTTAAAGAGGTAGAATTTTTTGAGGCTAATCAAAGAAAGAGAGTGGGTTGACCGGGGTGAGGCATTCAATTACTGAACTCACGTGCAGCAAACCTGTGTTAACTTAAGTTGAGGGGCTATGTGGAGGGCTAGGATAGAAGGAGATAAGGAGGCTACAGGCAATGGATGGATGGATTTAAAGTTGAATGTGAGGACTTCAAAATGAATCCACTGAGACACGATAAGGCGCCATTAGGGAGAACGGTGAAGACTTGGGTGATGGGTTCGCAAGTTGGATGCATACGTGGATGCAGAGTTTGGTGTTATTGAGGTTGCGAGAGCAGAGTTTTGGATGAGCTGCAGCTTGTGTATTTTTGGGTGGGGAAGATCAGCGAGGAGTGCGTTGAAAGTGTAAGCGGGATACGACACAGTGCTTCAGGGGCATTGAATCTGAGATAGGGACATAGGCAGGCAATGTGTCAGAGATAAAGGAAGGTGGTCTTGTTGAAGGACTCAATGTGAGGGAGAAATGAAAGCTGAGGATTGAACCAGGCTATGATGACATACCCACTGTTTGATGTCAGTGCATCAAGTTGATACAAAAAGTTATCGTTGACTGATCGAGTGCTGAATACTGTAAATAATCACATCACCTATTACCTTCATGGAATTATATTCTATTTCCTTTCTGTTTATTTCCAGATTGATTTCACCCTCATTTCATACAAAGCTCTCTCATATCTCAAGTGTATCTGGAGAGATTTTGAGTTATAGGTCTTTCACCTTCATGAAGGAACACCGGCCACTCTCTGCCACTTGTGAAATGTCCTCAGTGTGTATGAAAAATGACGCCTTTTATTTCAGCATGTAGGTCACTTTGTTGCATTTTCAAAATGAAAATAAATATATCAAATGCCTCTAATATTTCAAAATATGTGTTAAAGCTGGGGCTGGGTATTCAAGTCACCAACATCATTTGTAAAGCTAAACGATCTGAATGAAGGCATTCAAATTTATTCTTGAATATACAGTCTAACCTGACACTCCAATGCAGTGCTGGGTTTTGGGAATGGGGCGAGTTGCATTGTTGGACCATGTTTCAGTTAAGATGATAAACAGAATTATTTTCTGTCTGTTTAAGTGGACATTAAAGATCCTATCTCACAATTGATGGGGAGAAGTATATTTCTCTCCCAATGTCGTGGTCAACATTCTGGGAAGACTGTTTAGCTAATTTAACCAGGATTAACTCAAAGGCTCATTATCACTGACAATAAAAGGCAGAACTGTCTTATAACATTGTAACATCACTGGTGATTGCTGAGATTTGTCACAATTATATAAACTAAAGTCAAATTTTCCAAGTTACTTACAGTGGAGTAGATAGCACTGGTTAATTTGTATTGTTCACATTATCCAGTTCCAGTGATTGACTAATGGCTGTGCATGTATCAGAGTGTCATCTGAGACACTTTTAGTGTTTGGCTACTGAGATTCTTTATTATTTTCAGCAGTCTTTTTTTTTCATTTCAGAGAGTTCAGGTTGATACTAGAGATTTTGCCAACTCTGCTTCTGACGTCCAAATCCAACTACAATTAATAAAATCTTCAGACCCTTCATTTTCTGGGACAGTGCCAGTGGCAGCCATGGAGAAATTAATTACATTGTTCCACAGTTTCGACTTGAAGAAGAAGCAAGAGTGTTGGTGGAAATGAACAGCGAGGAAACATGAGGAAGCTTGAAAAATTGAATAAAAGAAAGTCTAGTGCCATCTGGCAATATCATGTCATCTGTCTATAACACAGAACGTTGAACAGCAAGATCCTTATTTTCTCGATAGAGCAGAAGCACTGACCTGATCTGTCAGCATGTTTTGCTTGATTATCATGTACTTTACGTTCAGTAGAGCATTGCATGCCTTTTTCTTTCACAGCAATATCATGTCTGTGAGAGAATTGTAACCTGAAATGTTAACTCACTTTCCTTATTCCATGGATCCATGGTTGCTGCCTGAGCAACTATGAAAACTATGAAAAAACCCAGCAACTTGTTTTTATTTGTCTTCTTTCATTGCTCAATTTGCAAAACGTGATCGAATAAAATTTTTAAAGAAAAATTATAATAAAATAATAATCCTTACATTGGATACACCGGCTTTCATATCAAGAGCTAGTCTTGAAGTACTTCCCATGATGTACAGTATTTAGTAGAAAATGCAGCTGCTGATTTGTGCACAACAAAACTTTAAAAGAACTGCAAAGTGAATAACCAATTTTTGGTGGGGTATTGTTGACCAGGAAACAGGGAGGAACTCCAATTTCTTTTCTTCCATTCTCATCTTGGAGCTGTTTTGCTTCTACTTATATAGCTCAGTTCCCTAGGCACTGTCTCTCTCGTGATATCTCACCTGACTGTCTCTCTCGTGGTATCTCACCCTAAACACCATGATTATTTTTAATTTACGTGGTCAAATAGGGAAGGAATGTTTTGATGAGATGTGCGTAATAGGGTTGGAAAGTGATTGATTGGAAAAGACAACAGGTGAGCACAAGATCATGGAAAATGTTGGTCTAAGTATTGGGTATTGAGCAAAGTAAAGTTGAAACAGCCTCTAGAAGGAACAAGTGGAAGATAATAAAGACAACTCTTTCCTGGATCGGTAACTATAACTTCTGGTTCATGTACATTGCTATATAAAGGTTTCTTTTTAAAGAAGCAACTGTTTCTGTGAACTTGATTAACTTTGTGTTAAAAATCTGAAAATATATTATTTTATTTTGTTTGAACAGGGGGGGAGTTTATTCAAAGTAAATACAATATAAGCTTGACCCACTTACCCAAAAACAACAACAAAATTACATTACAAAATTGACCTTTCACGGTCAACATACTACATATCAACACAAACTTGGATAAAGTAGCAACTGACACAAAAATACATCAGTGTAGCTCAAAGTGTTCAGGTATGACTGAAAAATTGTACAGATCTTAGTGGAGCAGAAAAAAATATGTGTGACTGTTAAATGTATGATAAATATTTTGATTAATCAATTAACAGAAATATCACATGTCGTGTGTGAGTAAAATATGAGTCTGGCGTTTAATCCTGAGCATTCTGTTAATGAGATTGTGTACGTGGTTCACTTGTTCTCTGACATTGAAAGGACAGGTGACTTAATATCAATTGTAGGTCACCATGAAGGCATCATTGTTAATAATGTGTGAGGATATTGATCTTCACTGGGATGTTGGGTGTACAGTGCGAAACAAATGCATACCAGTAAAGTGTGTCTTCAAGCATATCGCTAATTGTATTGATTTCTTTAGGTGGATTTGTTTTAAGAATATACAGTATTTCACCCTATTATAATTATGTTTTTAATGTGACATTATTTGATGAATTTTTAAATTTAGCCAAAGTAATGCAATGTGAAGATAAAATCGTACGTTGACTACATTTATTTCATTAAGGTAATAAAAGATTTCAGAGTTTTCAGAATTTGGCAAACGTTTAAAAACAGTTTTCCTCTTGCAGCTGGCTTCAAAGAAAGAAATAACTTCAAGAATATGCCCCAAATTTGGACACTTTTAATTGTTATTTACATCCAGGTAGCATTTAATTTTATATAATTGTTTTAATGAAATGTGTCCAAATGTTGAGATCCTGTTCCCAGGAAAGATGAAGAATGAATGATGGAAGAAATAACCAAGAATACTACTACTCCATGAGAACTGGGCTATGGTGATTTATCAGTAGTATTAATTCAAGCCATTTGTAATAAGCTGGACAAACACATTCAAATTGCTGCCGTTGCAAACCTTGAAGCTTCCAATGGCAACACAACAATTGGAGTGCTGGTTCATGGTTTACTGGTGTACCACACACAAAAAAACAATGCTTGAGGACTATTTAATGGGACACTAACCTAACTTAAACCCATATCCTTATGTCGGCATCATATAGTTTGGGACATGACATGTGCATGTGACTGCTAGGATGGTGGAAAATGAACTTGATGGACCTTGGGATTCTTTCATCTCGTGCTTATTCATAGAATCATAGAATCATAGAATTTTACGGCACAAAAGGAGGCCATTCGGCCCATCTAGTCTGTGCCGGCTCTTTGAAAAGAGCGATTCAATCCCACTGCCCTGCCCGCTCCCCATAGCCTAATAGACCCGTTCTCCCTAAATAAAGATCTAATTCCCTTTTAAAAGTTGTTATCGAATCAGCCTCCACCACCTTTTCAGGCAATGCATTCCAGATTCGAACAACTCGCTGAGTGAAAAAATTTCTCCTCAGCTCCCCTCTACTGCGCCTTGAAACTATTTTAAATCTGTGACCACGAGTCACAGATTCACCCACGAGTGGAAATAGTTTTTCTCTATTTGCCCTGTCGAAACCCCTCATGATCTTATAAACCTCTATTAGGTCTCCCCTCAATCTTCTCTGCTCCAGAGAGAATAACCCTAGCCTATCTAGCCTCTCCTCATAGCTGAAGTCCCTCAATATATATTATATATATATATCGATATAATAAGGGTATATGTTACACTCGGTGTTTGGCATCTTTAATACCAGTCATTAGAAGATGCAAACCCAACCATTCTACCTTTAACAATCAAGATTTTTAAAGTTTGCTTTTGGCCATTGGTAAGAACATAAGAAATAGGAGCAGGTGTAGGCTATTTGGCCCATCAAGCCTGCCCCGCCATTCAATGAGATCATGGCTGATCTTATGTTCATACTTTGTGTTTGTCCTTTGGTGTTATTATTGTTTTGTGGGAAAATTGGATGAAATGATCATCTTCCTAAAAAAAATTATCTGCATGTCATACATAGTAAATTTAGTAGCAAAACCCTCATAACGTGTTTTAGCAAGATACTGTATATTAAATTGACTTTGCCACACATAAGCATACAATTATTCAATTTCATAATAGCATAATATGTATTACTATTTAGGTTAGCATTTTTTCCCCACTTGTGTTCATAAATGAATAATTAAAAGATCATTAAATTCCTTGTGAGGGCAAGCAGCCTACCATGGACAAAAAAAAATGGTTTGCATTCATTTATATCTTGCTGCCAATTTGGATTTGTTATTGAGGTTGAATGAGGATGTATAAAGAATGATTGAATTTGTTGTGAAGATGGCAATATGAAACCTCTTAGACAAACAACAATTCTGAGACATTGTGATATTGGAGAAAGAACAGCAGGGGCTATTACAGATAATAATTGGTTTGGAAGTCAAATTATAAGTGATGGATTGATGGACGATGAAAATATATACAGTATCGCTAGAAAAAGGCTCTGGTTCTCTTTAACCTGTTGTGGAAGCCTGAATACACGTGAAATAAACACCAACATAAAGATACTATATGTGTTTTCAGAAACAGTGCTTTGGTCTTCATGGATCTTGATTCTAAATGCTGGTCAGTGACCAAGCCACAAATAATAATGCATTCATAAATCTAATATGTGTGTGTTTTGAAGTAACATTAAAGCAGCAAAATAATAATGTAAGGAAAATAAAAGAGCCTATGTTGCCTGCGTAAGTTTCATGAGTGTCTGGAATGAACAAACAAAACACAGAGGTATTAAACTACGGAAAGAAAGAAGCAGGCTGATCGATTGAACACTAAGTCAGAGGCACAAAAATACATGTACCTTAAAAGTGTATGTGTTTTCTGATCACAAAGACACAATGATTTACAGTGTAGGATGATACTCCAACAAAATGTCTGGGGCGAGTTGCAATGTTGACGATCCTGATGTTTGGATGCAATTTCAAACTGAGGTACTGTCAACCTGTTCCGACAGATGTTAAATGATCTCTTGGCACTATTCAAAATGGGAAGGGATATTCTGTCCAATAATCCAACAAATCAAATTGGTCATTCACGTCCTGGCTGTTTGAGTACATTGTTGTGTGCATATTGGCCACCACATTCACTTAAAAATTTTAAAGTCACCAATCACAATGAATCTGATGGATTGCTTTAATATTGTACATCCTCCTGATGTAAAATAAAACGTGCTTTATCATGTGGACATCAATTTTGATGCCCCTCCCCTTCCTTCTTCCTGACCCATGGATTACCCTGCAATCATTCACTGTTCAGGCTCACATAGGAAAAGTTCACTGAAGCCAACAATGAATACATGCAGGCATCTATTAAACAAAACTCCAGGAAGAGCCTTCAGTAGAGAGAAAAAATAAGGAAGCGAGCAGAGAAAGCGTTTGACCTCATTTTGTCACATTATCCATACAGCATTCATTTTATTGTGTCATCTCTGGATGGCAGATATACAAAAATTCTATTTGTTGAAAAAATATGATCTAATTAATAATACTTTTGCAGCACGATTACAATAGTGTGAAGGCAAACCACAGTAGTAGAATTTAACAGGAAAGCTATCATCCTGACCACTTGCCATTTGCTTTTTAGTGTCTATAAATTCACGGTCTTCTAATGGACAATCCAATACTACTTTATCTTGAAAACAGGACAAGATCTATACCATGGAAGAAGCTTTTCTGATAATCATTGGCTGCGTTTTCACACCACAGTATATGATGCTCATTAACCCTTGGTGAACTGAATCCTGGTAATCTGCATAAGTAGGTTTACAGATCATTGCACAATCTGCTGAGAACTCCACACAACCGGAATGCTTTCATCGTTCATGTAAATTAGGCTGAACTCTAATAGCTCAGAGATTGAGCCAAGTGAATCAGAAATTATTGTCATTGTCAATTCATGAACAATGTGAAATTAAAATCTAAATATCTCGGGTAAAGTTTCACATATAGAGAAGCTATGATTTCAAAGTTTCAATTGGCAATATAAGTTTGGTCAATGTGATACAGCAATAAAATAATAACCCTTGCATTTGATGTGATGCTTTTCACAACATTGATAGATACCAAAGTGCTTCAAACGTTTTACTAAAATGTGCAGTGACTGCAAATTTTGTGGGTGAATGTGGCTGCCAATTTGGATTGAGGAGTTCACAGGAGAGATATGCAATGAAAGGAACCCTTACGTCCATTTTACCCACAAAACACATCACTTTACTCAACAATAAATCCTTTGAAGTGCTTTTAGGATAACCGCTGACATGAAAGGTGCCATACCAAAAGCAAAAATCATTCTTATGATTTGATTTCATCTTTCAGAATCATTGTTATGTACAGACTTAAGAAGAACACTTGAAATTATATTGTGATATTGTGGAATGGTTTCAAATGGGTATTTAGAAGCCCGAAGCAGTGCAAATATTGGAGTGTGAGCCTTCGGGTCAGATTGCTGTGGGTTTAGACCAAATGTCAGGATTTCACCTCTTAGCCTAGGCTGACAACTCAGTGTAGTACAGGGATAGTTGCAATGTTGAAGGTGATGCCCTTAGGTTGAGATGTTAAACTGAAGTCCTGTTGACCCCTTCAGGTAAAGTTAAAGATCAAAAAATTACTTGAAAAGAGAAGGGATATTCTCATAGTGTCCAGCCCAACAATACTCTGACGTCCTTAGGATGTCCTCCTGATGTGAAACGCTTTGCAAATGTAATTTTATTGTTGTTGTTTGCATTGCAAATGCTTTATACAAGTCTTTAGTTTCAGCTCTTCACACTGTTGGATAACCCTTTTCGAAGGAAATAGAAAATTGACCGAGAACCAATGAAAGACCAGGAACAGCAATAAGTTATATTTTTGTCGCACTTCCACGTTCCATAAGGATGCCCCACGGCACTGGAAAATCAGGGAATTGGACCCAAGCTGATGGTTAGGTGTGGTGGAAGGCAGGAAGACTAGGGGTAGGAGAGTGACCAAAGGTATGGTTGAAGAGGAGAATCTTCAGATGGGTTTTGAAGGAGGCAAGGGATGGGGCGAGGTGGAGAGACTATGTGATGGAGTTCCATAGGTGGGGGCAGAGTGGTAGAAGGCCCGCCCGCCAATGGTGGGGTGGGGCAAGGCAGGGGACATGAAGCCTGAGCCCGCTGAGTGGAGGGAGCGGTCACAGAGGTAGTGGAAGAGTTAGGCTATAGAGGGCTTTGCAGGTGAGAATCAGGATCTTGAACTGTATCCTATAATAAACCTGATTTGTGAGAATAACAACAATAACAACAAAATAACACTTGCATGGCGCCTTTCATGTCAGGAGGACGACCCAAGGCGCTGGAATCACACTCTTGTGGATCGTAGAACTGACCTAACAGTGCATTCTGCCCACAGTAATAACACAGTGTTCATTGTGTCCTTTTTACAGCAAAATATCTCCAGGCAAGGTTTGATAGAATTTTTTGCATGTGCGATCTTTAATACAACAACAACTTTGATTTATAATGTGTTTATAATTTAATGTGTTATTTTGCAGATTTATTTGGTGAATCACTTTCAGTCTAAAGAGGTTGTTGTTTTAATGAAATTTTTTAGAATTGTGACTGCAGGTTCATAGTGTGCAATGAGGAAACTGTTTAACCATTTTTTTTTCTGAATTGCTGCAACGTAACCTGACAAGTGAGAATCTCTCATGAAATGATACCCTATTGAAAGAGAAGGAGCCCAACCACTGTAATGTTTGAATGAGAAATAATATTGATGAGAGGTGTATTATTTTGTCACAAATTAACAAAACAGTAGCACTACATCTATGCCAAGTTGATTTATAGACAGTAAGATTTAATCATAGTTTCATGCAAAAGGGGTACTGTTAGTGACTCAAGCAGCCTTCTCATCCAAGAAACCTTTAGCTCCCTCTGTCGGTTAGTAGGAAATTACAAATATTGCAAACCATACGGTAAATCTAAATCACATTGATACCAGCCATTAATGGAATTGGTTTAGATATCTCTGTTGAGAAATCTGTGAGATACACGGCAGTAGTCGAAGTTTAGAAAAAAAGATGAGATTGGTGATGAACAACTTCTTGTTTTGTTCTACCCAACAGGACGTTGAAATGGCAATTCAAGCCGACACGTGTATACAGTGTTTTGGAGAGTGCTGTAATGCTGGAGGTGTTGACCTTCAAATGACCGAGGTCTACCTGGTCACTAAATATCCCATGCCACTACTCAAAAAGACAAGGGAATACTCCAAGTATCCTGGTCAACATTCACCCAGACAAAATTGATCACTCACTTCATGGCCATAAATTGTAAATTTATGCGTAAATTGTAAATTTACGCATAAATTGGCTGCCTGCATTTGTATACAAATGCACATGCAGAGTATAAATCCTATGAAGGTTTTTGAAATATCTCCTTGATGTGACAAAGTCCTATATCAATGCAAGGATCATTATTATATTGTTACACTTCAATTAAACAAATTGAAATTTGCCAGAAATATCTTTGTATTTTAATTATTGACATTGATGCCTGATGCTATTCCCCAGATTTTCAGACCCAGAATATAAATCAGATTCTAACTATCAGCTTGTGTTTAGCAATATTGTGGCATATCAGTGCATTAATATCTCCCCAATAGGATTAATATCTCCTAAATTATGATGGCAAATAATTAGCAACAGAAGTTGCAAATGCTGTAAAATTTCAACACCACATTTGGATGTCGAAAAGGCAAATATGTTTGAAATATGTTTCCTGTAAAAAAAATTGTTTTAACTCTAGAACATTGATATTTAGTATAACTAACTTACAGTTTTTTTTCAGAGAGTGATACAGGACTAAAATTGCATACGTGTGGCATAAGGGATGCACATATCAAGGAAAAGGCAATGGAGGCATGAGACTAAAGGGAGGGGGATTAGGTGGAGGGGGATTAGGTGGAGATCAGGTGGAGTATATATGGAGGCTTCATTGGAGTATAAGACACTAAGCAATAATAATAAATGACTAGTTGGGCCTATTTCACTGTTGGAAAGTGCATGTATTTTTATGTAAACACATTAAATGTGTTTTTTCTGGAAAGAAGAATAAGTTTATCCATAATGTTTAGTATAGTTAAAAAAAAGAAACATCTTTAGTGGTAACCTAACATTATGCCTGTAAAATTAATTGCATTTTATACAAAGAAGAAATATCAGCAATATATTTTCTGGATCAAGTAGATGTCCGTCAGTGGTCGCAAGTTAATAGAATCATAGAATCATAGAATCATAGAATTTTACGGCACAAAAGGAGGCCATTTGGCCCATCTAGTCTGTGCCGGCTCTTTGAAAAGAGCGATTCAATCCCACTGCCCTGCCCGCTCCCCATAGCCTAATAGACCCGTTCTCCCTAAATAAAGATCTAATTCCCTTTTAAAAGTTGTTATCGAATCAGCCTCCACCACCTTTTCAGGCAATGCATTCCAGATTCGAACAACTCGCTGAGTGAAACAATTTCTCCTCAGCTCCCCTCTACTGCGCCTTGAAACTATTTTAAATCTGTGACCACGAGTCACAGATTCACCCACGAGTGGAAATAGTTTTTCTCTATTTGCCCTGTCGAAACCCCTCATGATCTTATAAACCTCTATTAGGTCTCCCCTCAATCTTCTCTGCTCCAGAGAGAATAACCCTAGCCTATCTAGCCTCTCCTCATAGCTGAAGTCCCTCAATCCTGGCACCATCCTAGTAAATCTTCTTTGTACCCTTTCCAATGCCTTCACATCCTTTCTGTAGTGTGGTGACCAGAATTGAACACAGTATTCCAGCTGAGGCCTCACCAAAGTCCTATAGAGGTTAGTCAGCACTTCCTGACTTTTGTACTCTATACCCCTATTTATAAAGCCTAGTATCCCATATGCCTTCTTAACAGCCTTGTCTACCTGTCCTGCCACCTTCAACGAGTCACTAACACAAATCCCCAGGTCTCTCTGTTCCTTTACACCATTTAAAATTGTACTATCTAGCCTATATTGCCTCCCTTCATTTCTTCTCCCAAAATGCATCACCTCACACTTCTCTGCATTAAACTTCATCTGCCATGTGTCTACCCACTTTACCAATTTGTCTATATCCTCTTGCAGATGGCTACTATCCTCCTCACTGTTTACTATTCTCCCTAACTTAGTGTCATCTGCAAACTTGGAAACTGTACTCCGTACACCCAAGTCCAGATCATTGATGTAGATTACAAACAACAATGGTCCCAAAACCGATCCCTGTGGCACACCACTGCTCACTTCCCTCCAATCTGAAAAACAGACGCTCACTACAACTCTCTGCTTTCTGTCTCGCAGCCAGTTGTGGATCCACGCTGCCACTGTCCCTTTTACGCCATGGGCCTTTAATTTCATAATAAGTCTCTCATGTGGCACTTTGTCAAATGCCTTTTGAAAGTCCATGTAAACTACATCAACTGCGCTACCATTATCCACCCATTCCGTTACCTCATCAAAAAATTCTATCAGATTTGTAAGGCAAGATTTGCCTTTAACAAATCCATGTTGACTGTCCTTTATTAGCCTATATCTTTCTAAGTGAAGATCTACCTTGTCCCTGATTATGGACTCTAGAAGTTTGCCCACTACCGACGTTAGACTGACTGGTCTGTAGTTACCAGGCTTGTCCTTCTGCCCCTTTTTATACAAGGGAGTAACATTAGCTATCCTCCAGTCCTCTGGCACGACCCCTGTGTCCAAGGAAGATTGAAAGATCGTGGCCAGAGTCCCTGCTATTTGCTCCCGTGCCTCACTTAGTAACCTAGGGTGCATCCCATCCGGACCAGGTGACTTATCCACCTTGAGCGACGTCAACCTTTTTAGCACTTCCTCTCTGGTTATAATTATTCTATCCATTTCTCCTACCCTCTCCTCTAATACCATGGCATTGGCTGTATCCTTTTCTTTTGTGAAGACAGAGGCGAAGTACTCATTCAGTACATCAGCCATGCCCTCTGCCTCCACAATGAGATTTCCTCCTAGGTCCCTAATTGGCCCCACCCTCTCCTTGACCAACCTTTTACTCTTAATATGTTGGTAAAAAACCTTAGGGTTCCCCTTAATCTTACTCGCTAATTGTTTTTCATAGGAACAATTTGCTAAATGGAATGTTTGAACAGGTAACAGTTTGTTCTCTACATTATTTATTCAATAGGGAATCATTAGATCAACCAAATGCTGTGCTCACTGTGGAGTGTTCCCATTAAAAGACTGCTAATGTGCTCTGTATTCTCCTCGATATATTTGAAACAAAATTAGTGTGCATGAAGACTAATTCTCATCTATGATGGGCCTGCTGGGAGACGAAAAGAAGAAATGTTGCTTGGTAACTGACAGGGACAAAACAAATCACCTTCTGCTTTGGATTTCCATTTTGGTTCGACCTGAACTGGCCCTAACCAATTGAGCTTGAAACCAGATTTGAACTTCCGACTTCCAGAGCCAAGGTCACCACTGCAAATGAAACATGCCTCTTATGAACTTTGCAATTCTATTATTGATGTCAAAGTGTAAAGCAAAAGCTATTTGTAGATGGTTGTTTTTGTCTTTTGGAATCCGTACACTTTAATGTGAGGGCACGAATGGCGTGAGCTGTATGCTTCCCAATCTTCACAGTCCGCTGACGACATTGATTACGTGGTTAAGGATGACTGCCAACCCATACTTAACTTAAATGTAAATTTATCCTGATCATTTGAATTTGTACGTTTATCTTTCTAAGAAACAAACTACACAACATAGCGGTACATCACAAACCCTAAAACTTCGTAAAGTAAAACACAAGCGTTGTCAACTGATAATTAAGCATTTTCAATATTGTCAGTGCCTTGGGACATCCTCTCCATGCGAAAGGTCCTATACAAATGTAATGTTGTTGTTGTTTAAGTTAAGTTGCTTCAAAGTGCTTCACAAGAAATTGCTCTTTGTTCTATGCAAACCAGGCAATCATTTTGCCAGAATGGTCTCATGATTAGTCAGGAAGAATCGATCCAGTTCTCTTTCCAAAGTGTTTCATAGGATCTTTACTATCCATCTGAAAACAATCAAAGAGGAAGGATCTCAATTTAACATCTCATCCACCTCTGGTAATGCCGCATCCTTCAGTACCGCACTGCAGTATCAGCCTAGATTATCAGATCAAGTCCCAACATTGGTCTTGAATAGACAAATAGAGGCAAAAGCATTTCCAAATTGACACTTCAATCAATTTTCTAAACTGCAGCCTCACAAGAGACCTCCTTATTTTAAATCTATGCCCTCTTTTTCTTCTCTCATGGTCTCAAGTCAAGTAGGTTGCTTAAGTCTACATTATTTATTCTTCTCGTCATTTGAAGGCCTGAATAATGTCATTCAGCCATTTTTCTCTAGTAAAACAATATTAATTTAAATCTTCTCATGAACTTCTCTGAGTTGATCTCCAAACTCAGAAATTGTTCTGCTTGCCTTACGAATGATTCAACTTTTGTTCAGAAGATTAGAGATTCATTCAAGTTTAGACTAACTTTGTTGAATTGATAGACCTATTCCCCTGAGATGCAGCTTAATGTTTGATTAGCATTGTTAACAGCAGCTTCGCATTGACTCAAAGCCTTCAGTTGGTGATCAATAAGCACTTTTCTTTTCCACCTCATCTAATGGACACCCCTGCATTTGTTTTACACATGGTTAATGTTTTTGATCCAATATGGGCCAAGCTTTTGCTTGCATCAACATCCATATCTATTCCTTAATTTATCAGCTCAATTGTTCCAGATCAAATCTACAAACCAGCTTGCTCTCTCTGCTCAGTTTACATCGGCTCGCTTCATGTCGCCTCTCACCCACTCCTCTATCGGTGATCAAGCTTTACTGTGTATCTCCCTACACCCTCAGGACCTCCATCTTGGAGTCCCCTCAACTCATCCCTTCACCTATCTTCTTCAAGGTCTGTCTTAAAACATTCCTCTTTGACTGAATTTTGTGACCATCTTTCCCCTCTTGCCCTTCAACCACTTGGGACCCAATCTAGCTCAGGTGCAAACCATACACTGTCCATTGCCTTGGAATGTCCTCCCAATGTGAAAGGCTGTATAAAAATGTGAATTGGTAGATTTGTACAGATCTCCTACATTATTTATAATATTTGCCTACCCATATACAATAGTTGACGATCATTCATAAATTTGGATCAGCTCTGGGTTGGATGATTATTACAGCAAGAAAAGTTGTTTTCCTTAATTTTCCAGTTTCCCTATCCTTTCAGTTAGCCGAATCTGTAGCGGCCATTACACTTACATAATAATAATCCTTGCATTTGATATCATGTTTTTCACGTCTTCTAGACATGAAAATACTTAACAGAATATACTGTTAAGTGAATTGACTGTATATTTGTGGGAGAAATGCGGCAGCCAATTGCGCACAGCAGTGTCCCACAAACAGTCGTGGATTGAAATGACCAATTTATTATAGGTTTTTTTGAGGGATTATTATCAAGCGTGTGGAGTAAGGAAAAATTGCCCAAGATTTTGCGCTGCCTGGATTTGAACACAGATGTCACGTTTGTAAGGCGAATGCTCTAACCACTGAGCTACAGGATTCCACAACATCTGTTTTGCTTCACTCACTGCCATAGAACATTATTGGGAGAGATTCAGTTTATTGTCAATCAGGAACCTCAAGTTCTTTTCATACATATTACAAACAGCTGGGTGTCTCAATCTAAATAACTATTTGTAGCAAAGCATTCACATGTTTATGGGATACAACATTTACAAAGATGATGAAGAGAAAAAAATAACCGTAACATTTAATATAGTGTCCTTTTTCTAGAAAAATCTACATTAATTTCCATTTATGGAGTGCCTTTCATATCAAGAGGATGTATCAGTGCGCTTCATACAGCCATTTGTGAATTTAAAAACTTGGGGTGATAAGGTGTGCTGAGCATCGGGGAGGGGGAGAAGGGGTTGGGGCTGAAGAACGGCTGAAGGATAAGTAGAAGAGATAATAATAATAATCTTTGCATTTGATACAGGCCTGGTCCATGCCCCCGACCTACCTGCCCCACCATTGGCGGGCCAGGCTTTAGTCACTCTGCCCCCAACCTCTCCACCTCGCCCCCTCCCTAGCCTCCTTCAAGTCCCCCCTCAAGACCCTCCAAATCCCCACCTTTCCCTTCACCCGCGCTGTCGCCAGCTCGAGTCTGAAACAATTGATTGTCCAGGGCCTTAGGACGTCCCCCTGACGTGAAAGCACTAAATGAATGTAATTTTGTTGTTGTTGCTGTAGTGTTTTAAAGTGCTTCACAGAATATACTGTAAAGTGAACTGAATGTATATTTTGTGGGCGAAATGCGGCAGCCAATTGTGCAACGCAGTGTCCCACAAACAGTCGTGGATTGAAGTGACCAATTGTTATATTTTTTAAATTGGAAGAAATTATAACCCCCATAAAAGCAATCGGCCAATGGATTAATAACCAGATTTCTATTTATTGTTAGTTAGACAGAGGCATGCGGAGTAAGGAAACTTGCCCAACACTTCGCACTGCTGGGACTCGAATCCAAGTCTCACACTTATGAGGCAAGTGCTCTAACCACTGAGTTTCTGAAGGGTATCCTGAAGACAGTGGGCAAGCAGAGAGACTCTGGAATGGAGAGCTGGTGGTGGAATATGTCTGAAAATTCACCCAATTATGTAGGAGCCTCACCAAGGAAAGGCTAGGGTGCATCATTAGCCAGGATTGCTTGAAAATTATGGAATAAAATACTATGTTTGATTTAAATCCAATATTGCTCTGAAATTACATTTGAGCATACTTTCCACAGCAGCACATCATTATAGACATTGTAATATTGCAAACACAACATAGAGTAAGTCATGACTGAACTACTACTGTGTATTAATGTATAATTATTTCAACCCAAATATAATTGCTCGCATAAAGAAATGCAAGATCATAGAACAGACATGAAAAAGACACTTAATGTCTTCTCTTACACTTCTCTTAATGACATTTATTGCCTAACATTAAAAACTTTGATTACTTTGATTGTAGTTGTTTTGTTTGATGGTAATATTGCCATTTTTATTCGAAATGCTTAATTTGAACGTTGACAGATTGTGTTTTGGTATTAAACAAACGTTCTTCCTGATCCTTTTTTGATGAAATTTGATTCTTGCATGGTTGGCAGAACAGTCATTCTCTGTTTCTGCAAGACATTTTTTCTCAGAATCCAAACCAATATTACTGTAAAATAATATTTACCAATTACACTGGGAAGAAAGTAATTGCAAACCAAAAATGTCAGGGTATAATGATGAAAAATATTAAATAAGAATTGAATGATTCGCAGAGATTCAGGAATTAGTATTTGAAAAAAAAATGTGCATTTAGTAATTAAGACAATTAGATTGCTTGATTTACAACCTCAGCTCATAATGCAAACAAGGCTGGAAGGCAAAAACCTAGCTTGGAAGTGCAACAGAAACAAATCAACTGCAGGGTGCTGTTCTTTTAAACATAAACAAGCTGTCAAACATCATCTGATTTATGGGATTACTCAATAATTCATCAATTTAAAAGAATCGTTAGTATTTGATTGCCTTTCCTAAAAGGATGGTGGAATGACTGGATCAGTGACACTTTTCTTTCACTACTTCTCTGATGTATCTACCCATGACTGGGAGCAAGAATTCTTCCCCCCTCAACTCCTGTAAACTCTCCCAGCCCAAACCATAACCTGCAGGGTGGTCTCAGTTGGAGAAGCGATAGGAAAGTTGTTCAAGAGCAAGTTGTGTGGTTCTGGCTGGTTAAACTACAGCAGTATACTCTACACATTCTGGGTCTGCAATCCTTGGTTTTCACCAACTTGCATTTTATAATAATATAATCCTTACATTTGATATGATGCCTTTCATCGTATCAGGAATTACTGCGTATTTTGTAGGTGAATAAAGTTTCTGTATTTAAGTCCATAGGATGCGACCTGAGGGAGACATGTATATTCCATTCCAGACATAGGGACATTTCCTTGTGTAGGTGACATAATAATTGAAACTCTCAATGTAGTTTCGAAGCAATACTGTATGTTTTGGACACCAGGCTTACCCTAAATATTATTGTCTCTCTTAAATTTGCACCACATGCCTCTGTTCACCTAATAGTTGTTTGTCGTTTGTCGGATTGTCTTGTGGTGTAATGAATAAAGAAGGGAGGGAGGGAATATTAAATAAATAATTTGGTCACTGCTCTGTGCAATTGGCTGCCATATTTCACAATATATTCTGTGAAGCAATTTAAATTGTCTCAATGATGTGATACAGGATTACATCAAATGCAAGGATTATTATCAAATGGATTCAATAGTACATCTCCAAGTGCTTCAAAGGACAAACTGGAAAGTGTAATGACTGTATATTGTAGGCGAATAAACCTATGGATATATATATCAATGCTCTGAGATCTAGACCCAATTCAAGTACACTATCAGTAATATCAAATGCTTTGTGCTGCCTTCCTCATGTAAAAGGTCTACATAAATAAAAATTTGTATTGTATTGTTAATGTACACGAAGTGCACTTTACAAAATGTTGCTGTTGTCATCGTTTAGGTATTTCCAAAACTGTGATTAAAAATGACCCCAATTATTTCCTTTATGATCCAACTGCTTAGCTATTAATTGATCATGGCAATAAACTGAAATTGGCAACGATGTACACATTCTCCACAATGTAATCCTCCCACTAAAACAATACTTTTTTTTAATCGAAAATCTGTTCTCGTGTGGTTGGTCTTATGACCCCAAAAAAAACATCTGTGCAAAGCGAAAGAAAATGTATTCTTGTAAAATAAATCTTTTTCCGAGGTAAAATATTACCTTGGAAAAGGTAACCAAAAGGCTTTGTGGTAAAACTCATAAAATCTATGATTTGATGTTATCAATTTTTAAAGGGTTTGCAGCTCCTGAAGGCTTTCTCGATAACAAATCTTACTACATTTAGTGATTTGCTGAGTTCTTGTTTTACGAATAACCTTTGTCCAGATTGTGGTGCAAGCATTAACTGAATGTACATTTAAATGATTTTTTTTAATACCAAGGTTCCAATGCAGTGTGTTAATATTTCAGTAGGCTGCTTTTACATTTTTCTGTTTCATTGGTGAAACATTCATGGCTAAATCTGTGATTATATAATATACATATTACAAGACCACTAGCAATTACTCAAGTACTGTAGATTAGCTCTTAGATGCTAGCAGTATTAGCATGACCCCATGACTCAGGAGACCATGTGGACTTAAAATTGTGATTAAATATACATTAGCCCTTCTTTAGTGCACAGTGGAAGTTTTTATTTCAAGGAACTCAATTACAGGCAATTAGCATATTCTTGGGAATTACTTAGATGAAGTCAACTCACCAAATTCAATAATTGCCATAAGCCATATAGCGTCTTAAATAATAATAATCCTTGCATTTGATATACCACTTTTTTCTCATTGGTAGGATGTTTCAAAACACTTCACACGATTTCTGTGAAATGTCATGATTATGTATTTTGCAGGCAAATGCAGCAGGCGATTTGCACTCAGACAGCCATCAAGCGAATGACCGATTTGGTGGTGTGTTGGTCAGGGCACTGGAAGACTCTCCCTTCTATTTCTTAATAGTGTTGTGGAATCTTTAACGTCTATCTGAATAGACACATGGGTCCTCAGTTTAACAGTTCCCCTGAAGGACAGATGTTCTTGGCTACAGGCAGAATTGAACACTTACCACCCATAAAAGCATAAACACCCACTGCTTCTCCCATACTGGGGTAATTTTGCTTGTATTTCTAATACAGTATATACTGTAATTACAAACTAGATAGAATTGTCTAAACAGCCCAAGGAGCCTTTCTTCAATTTGATAAACAGCAGTTACATGTCCAGTAGCTACTGCCTATAATTCAACTGTGAAGACAAATACAATTGGATTCTTGAATGAAGATTCTGAAAATGAGTCTTTATTGCCTTAACAATGAAGATTGTGCAAACTCCTGGAAAACAGTCCTAAATGCAACCTTGGTTGAGAAGCTGAGATTCTGCAATGCCTCAAATTAATTGATGGTCCTTTGAAATCAATACCATGTTTTAATAATAATGATAATGTTAACCATGTCACACATTATTAACATGTCAACTCTTAATGTGTTAAAGGGTCCATGTGTAGGGGTGAAAAATCCAATATCATGAAAGAATAATAAGCCTTGGGTTTGGTATAACACCTCATCAGGTCATTGAAATACCTCAAAGTGCTTCACAGGATATTATCTGAAGTGTATTTTGTGGGTGAAATCCAGTAGGCAGTTGTGCACAGCAACATCTCAAAACAGCCTCGGAGTGAGTAACCACATTTATTTGGGGGAATATAAAATAATCAATTAACATGTAGATGTTGAAATTATTTCCTGTCACAATTTATCAGGTCACATTCAACATTTTTTACCATATAGTATCACAACTTCAGGCAACCACAAGAAAGTATTTTCTATAAATGTTGCAGAATTGAAGAGATATCACTGTGCTTTATGTGGCAACCATACCAACAACGGATTATATTGATAAAGGGAAACGCATACTGACTGTGCTCCTGTTCAGGATGAGAGCAAATACCATAGGTTTGTGTGATGCCGTTACTCTGGCATTTAATCAGGATTTGAATTCACATTTACGGAAGCTATAACTTAGCCATATAGAGCTCAAAGCCTCATTGTACTCCATTGACAGCCATGATGTAATACTGATTTTAACTACAGCATGAAATCCCTCAAGGCATTGCCACTGATGTATCCTGATGCTTCTGTCTCAATGACTAGAATGCAGTTGATAAACAGATGGATACCAGATGCTCAATTTCAATGGTCCTATCATCAATAATAATTTTTGAATATACATGTGTTGACACAATACTCCAATTAGATTAATAACAAGGAATAGTTGTATTCCAATTAATGGAGGTTCAGGGCCATTATCCTGATTACTATACTGCTTAGAGGTGCCAATAAGGTATCTCGAAAGAAAGGGTCATTCGGTATACAATAATATTATTGTACTGTATAATACTGTGCTTCAAGCTGTGTATAAAATACTGTGACTTTTGTACTTGGCATTTTTAACAGCTAAAAGATAAACGGATTACTTGATAATTAAACACAAACTTCCAAAAAATGTAAACTTCCAATAAATTATAATTTGTTGAATTCTTAGAAGTACTTATACAATCAACTCATTTGATTCAACAGGTATACTTGTGAGTAATTTCTGACTGAGGCGCAGGCATTTCATATTTCAGCCTAAGATTTTGAAGCACTCTAGGATTCTAACCCACAAGTGGGGCCCTAGATAAATACAAGTTGTTGTTGTAAGTCTGCTGTCCATATTTTGTATTTTTGGCAATGCTTTATAATTAAATGTAATTAGAATTTGTGTAACAACAACAACAATTATGTCACTGCGCACTTTTCCACATCTTCACAAGATTCTTGGCTTCATGTGATTTCCAGGCAAGCCTGACTTGAATTTGATGAGTCTTGTCTCTCTTTGTAATTTGACTTTAATCCCTTTTGAAGTGTAGATACCTTAAAGATCAACAGCAACGATCATGTACTTTCTTAAAAGAAAAAAAGAAGCATCCATACCTTTGAAGCTGAATGTCATTGTGACTATAACTGTCATAAAGAAGTGAAGAGATGTTTTACAACATCAAAGCCTCACCTTTGCTGCTTTTCATCAGCAATTAATAAATCTTACCTGGTCAATGCAGATGTAATGCAGAATATGCTGAAAATAGTTTAAACACCTTCCTCACCTTCAACATGTTGACACTATGAATACATATTGGGGAGATCAAAGAAAACCACAGGAGTCGTAGAAATCATTACCAAGTATCTGAAGGCTATCAATGACAACATAATTAAATGGTTATACACTAAGCCAAATTATAACAGTGGCAGTGTAGAAAGTGGCCTCAAGACACGCTACGTAAGATGGAAAACAAAGGTGATTGTGACAAGTGGATAGACATCTACTTATTGAGCATCCTTGTGTAACTAGGTGTTGGTATAATTCTGATCCAGATATAGAGGCGGCATTTACATTCCAAACACTTGTCCATCTTTGCTGCAATGGTTGGGTCTGAAGATCCAATGCATGCATTTTTAACAAAAAAAGAAATTGAGCTAATAAAGGACACTCTGCATTCAGTTACTTTAAGGTCTGTGGTGCACAATGAATTGCTTTGTATAATAAAGGATAAAATAACTAAACATTTTGAGGAGAGGATAATTGAAGGCAACAACAAGGACTTATGAAAGGAAGGTCATGCTTGACTAACCTTATTGAATAGCTTGAAGAATAACAGATAATGTAGATAAGCGAAATGCAGTGGTATGTATGGATTTTCAGGAGTCCAAAGGTGACACATAAGAGACTTGCGGTGAAAGTCAGAGCTGTAGAGTCACGGGAGAGGTTGCTGATGGGATTGAAAAATGGTTGGAAAACAGAAAATAAAGATTAGGAGTAAAGAATACTTTCTAAGAATGGCAAGAGTAGGAAGCAGTGTTCCACAGGGATATTAGGACCACTGTTTTTTTTTACCATGTACATAAATGATTGATGCTGTGATAAGAAGAGAGTAAGGTTGGATATTCTGGAAGGCTAAGATCATATGCAAGTGCAAAAATACTCCTGAAAATTGTATTAGTTGTAGCATTTCTAGACTGTAGCATTTAATCTGAGATTCACAGAATCTGAGTTGCAGGCAAACTGAATAGGTCATATAAACTTCAAAGTCATCAATGATCTATACAGTGCACGTGTAATTCAATGTTGGCAGTAAGTGTACATGCGTCTCTCTCACGTCAAGACTACACTTTCTATGCTTTAATCCGTGCCGACCCATCACTACACGTAGACTCGACAACAAGCATTGGAATCGCATTGAGTCTTGGGGAATGCCTGTGGCGATGGATCAAAGGTACATTTTCCAACATTCACTGCAGCCAGCTGTTAAATATACATGCGTCCACGGGAAAAAACATGGCATTTCCCGTGATTCGATGCAGACAGTAATTGCAGGGTAGTAATGGTCGGGCAGCAGAGCAATGTCACGAGCTAGGAAGTGATTAATATGAGAAGGGCAATTAAATCTAAATGGTTTTGAGAGGAAACCGAAAATATCGCCAATGTTGACATTTTACAGTTTAATCTTCGATAAAGTTTATTTCGAAAGTCATGGGGGACTAAAAGAACACTTTTAGATATGTGGGACAGTGCTGCTCTGTGATCTGCGTTTTAACACTCGAAATCAAAGCATTAAGCAATACTTGTGAAGGGGATTGATCTAACAAAATGATCTGGATAAAGGTATTTTCCACGTTAACATCTGCATTTACCACATTATCCATGCATCACCAGCAACACAAACAGCTCAGAATGTCTGTGTTACTGAGTATTTGTGAAATGGATTGATATATTATGTAGCATTCTGAGGTGGTACATAGGTTTTAATGTTTCATCCAAAGGACGGCACCTCCAACATTGCCACATCCCCCAATACCACGTTAGAGCGACTTCATAAATTGTGTGAATTCTGAATCCCGCCATAGGGCTTGAACCTACATAATATTTTGACTCTGAGGCAAGATCGTTCTTTGAGCCTTCATTCAGGTTTTGTAATTGAAGTAAAACATTAAAAAAACCAGAATACAAAGTGATGAGCTGTGTGGCCCACTGGGAATCCACTAGAGCCTTGTGAAGGATCAAACCCACGCTTGCCAGGTGCAGAACTAGCAACTGGTGACTATACTTCGTGGGGGTGGGTCAGTGGGGAGGGGTTAGGTGGCAGAGGGTTGGGCGGGGAGAAATAAGTGGTGTCTCCTTGGAGTTGAACCGGCTCCAAGGTGACATGTTTGGCAATGGAATTCAGCCATTCCTCTATGGTGGATTTGGTTTAAGTGCTCTGAGTCGCCGTCCAGTGTGGAAGGCGCTATATAAATCAAAGTTGTTGTTGTTGGTAGTCTCGTGACTGACTCCGTTGAATCTGCAGTGCTCCAAGGCAACTGCTAATGACAGCAGTGACAGTATGGCTCATCGGCAAGACCTAGAATAGCAGACCAGTTCCTGGGGCAGTGAGGCATCCCACTCAGCTCCTGTTAATCCTGCAAGCCAAAGCCCTAATGAGTAGGGTAGTCCTAGCTGGACAAGCAGTGGGAAAGTTTGCCAGACAGCAATATCAATGGCAAGCTATGTGGTTTTAGCTGCATAGACTTCAGCATAACCCCAATGCACACTCTAGGGTTCCCAAGCCTTGGCTCTTGCCAACCTGCGCGGACACAGTTAGGTAAGCAGGATAAGCTCCCTTCCATTCCTACAATCTATGTTTTGAATTTCCACATATGGGTGGGATGAATGGAATTCTCATTTTGGTTTAGATACTCTTGAATATAGGGATGGATCTCCGCTTACATCAGACACCCACCTGACCATAAACAGAAATTGCAAAATGGCAAACCTCTTTTTAAAACAAATACTTTTGTACCTTTTTGACAAAGTTTTATTTGAAAAGTCAAGTTAAAACTTTTCCCGACAGCTAGTTTTGTTATTTTAAAATTATATCTCAAATAGGTCAACAGAAGGAGGAGATATGATCATGTTTCTACAGCATATATTGATGAAATTGTGAATTACAACAAAAAACACTCCATGCAGAACAAAAACAGAAACCATGTACTGACACTGTCTCCTGTAAATGAGGGAGCTATAGAACGGGAGCTTTTTAAGTCCACATATAATGTTTCTTTCCTTGTCTTAGAGCAACTGAACTAGAAATGATGTTGATTTACGTGTGGCCAGAAATGTTCAATCAGGCAGCTAGAGATAGAATTTTAATAAAACAGTAGAATACATTATTTCAATTGGTGCTCCTTCCACTTTATTTTCACAGCATGAAATACTCTTGTTATTGCCCCCCTCGGTACAATTTTGGTATGTAAAGGTTTAAATTCTTTTTGCTGCAGTATTAAAAGTGGATTTTAACTACACTATTTATCACATAAAATAGTTTACCGGGATATTCTGTATGAATTAGTTGATTGATCAAGAGGCCTATAGTTTCAGTTTACAATAAACTGAATATTACTGCAACTAAACAGCTTAGAGGTCGGAACATTTTAAAAACAGCATGTAACAGCATGTAACAATATTTAAAAAGTAATGATAAGATTATTAGATACCAAAACTAAAGACATTATTGTACTTTGCTATGATGGTAGGGAACCCGAATAATAACACTGCAGTCCTTATATATTTTTAATGATGTTCAGATGCTAAAAGTTCAGATGCCAGAAGTTTAGAAAATCAAAACATTTACGCATTGGTGAGACTATTCCTGCTTGTGCTTTGTCACAGTGTCACTTGGGCTTTTGTAGCAAATAAATCATTGTCATTATGATCTGGTTGCATTGGAAATCTTCTGTTTATAATAATACACCTTGCACGTGTTATATTAAGCACGCTATCGCAGCGTCAAAACACTTCACATGATTTACCACAGGGCGTGGTAATTACATTTTGTGCGCAAATACCGCAGCCAATTTGTGCCCAGTTGCGTCTGAACAACCATTAAGTGAATGAGGAGGGATTGTCGGCTAACACATCGCAAGAAACTTCCTTCTGTTTTCAAATAGTGCAATGGGATCTTTAATATCCACCTGAATGGGCTGCAGGGACGTACCTGATGGATGGCACTTCTGACAGTGCGGTGCTTCCCCAGCGCTGCAGGGAATTCTCATCCTAGACTATGAATGCCAAAGACCCGATATGAAGTTCTGACATGGAGGCGAGACCGCTACCAGATGAGCCACGCTGACACTTATAACATTTATAATTAATGTACAAAATTCCACCTCCATCACAATTTAAGGCAATTCAGACTCCAGTATAATTCAAGTTATCAATCTTCGCCTTCTATCTCATCAGATTATGAGGTCACTGAGAAAATGATATAAACTGCCAATTAATCAACCACTCCTTAATCCCTCTCACTGCGGTATAACAGTAAGCGATTAGCCTCTTGCTTATAAACAGTTCTAGTAGCATAGAAGCAAAGCTTAATTTAAAATGATACAAACTCTTCCAGACCATTCTCGCACTCTCGCACAAGGTCAATAAATGGTGTCACCTTTTTTCAATATCAGTTACTGAAGCTTGAACATGATAAGCCTTTTAGACGTAACTTTGTACTTTGCAAAATAAAGGAACAAACAATACAGAACGGTAAATCAAAATCCTAGGATAATGGAGGCAATTTGTTCACAGTACTGCCACAAACTTTTAGTTGAAACCATATTACCTTAAGTAGCAAACTTTCATCGCATGGTTACTCTCACTTTTCAATCTACGGATGAAACCCTCAGTTTGAAATTGTTAACGTTCAGTTTTAACTAGATATTGAACCTGGTTTGGGTCAGTTAAAACAATAGCCAAAAGCACCAACCTTGATTTAAAGTCTAGTTAGGACAAACTATATATACTGTGATGGCCAAAGCTTGAAACAATGAAAGTCAATCTTTATGGCGTTCTGAATGTGAATAATTGTTGATTCTAAAAATAGTAATAATCCTTCCATTTGATATACGGTACAGTGTCTTACATCAGGGGGACATCTCACAGTGTTTCACAGAATCTACTGCAAAGTATAGTGACTGTATATTTTGCAGATGAACACAACTGCCAAGTTATACACAGCAATGCCCCACCAACAGTCATACAAAGTCATCCAATCATACAATCAAAGGTCAGTCTTATGTGGGGATTACTTATCAAGAACCAGTAACCAAATGTTTTTCCTTTCAATAGTGCCATTGGATCTTTAACATCCACTTGAACAAGCAGAGAGGACCTCAGTTTTACGTCTTAACTAAAATCCACCTCCCAACAACACATCCTCTGCATTGCATTAGTGTCAGCCTGTACTTCATGAGTTCAAAGTACTGATTCTGAGGCATCACCAACTACCTGTTATATACCAATAAATTATGAAAACATGCAAGAAATTCCCCCAGTCCCTAAACACGGTAACTTTTATTTGTATATATTATTGTATATATATATATATATATATATATAAAACCCATGACAAGCTCATGTTGTCAAAGTAGCTGCACATAACACTGAGAGGAATTTCACTCCACGTGTGCTACCCATCAACAGGTACGTTTTCCTGAAATATCTGATCAGCATTATTGTAGAATGTTTATTTGAGGGTGCAAAGCTTGACTTTATCTAGTCTCTCTTCAAATCTTCTTCCTGGAATACTGGGGATCAACAAACTGCATCTGAACTGCCTCTAGGCCCTGAACAACACTCTTAAGTCACTGTCACAAGAACTATATGCAATACTCCTGCTGTACTACTGCACAGCTTCTATTTTTAATTCTCATGTCGAGTAGCTTTCACTTGTCTATATCAAATCGTATTACTAATGATAGGTGTGGGTGGTACACTATAGAGCTCTCTTTGTAATATCTTCTGGGTTTCTCTGATCATACAATTCCTCCTCCACCCAGCTTGATATTGCTTGCAAATGTAAGATCCAGATCCAAATGCACTTTGAAGATCCAGATCATGTGTACATCATATGAGGTCATGCGTGTACCCTCCAAACAGCATCAGATCACTGTGCGGTAGCATCAATGAACAGAAGTGGGAATTGCGTTCTACTTGATGGTAAAGACATTGACCGCAGTAGAATGCAGTTGCAATAGTAAATTCACACTCTGGGAGACTTAAAATTCCTTTATTTGTGAGTCAAAATTCTGCCCGGTTCTAGAATTACTCTATCAACGGAGCATTTTAGAACATCTAAAAATTGCCAAATTGTCGAATTTAGTCTTGACTTTAAAGTGAGTTCACAAATGAAACCTACGGAAAAACACCTTCAGAATTTGGGATGCCCTGAAATTAATTTACATTAGTAGAAAGAATCTAGGCGCAGGTGATATTTCACCCCCTTTGTGATACATTGACTCTGATATGAAATGTTGTATTTATCGCCCCCTCATAATTAAATGCACTAAATTGTCACGGTCATTACATGTATCCACCTCCAGTCTTGGGTCCTGAAGGTGCCCTTGAAATCTGAGCATGTTTGCACATCCAGTAATTGATAAAGATTCTGCTGGTTCCAAATCTGATACAAGGACATCATCCGTTCCTCTCCCCTACTCACACACAAAACACTCACAATGCAGCAAAATTGTAGTTAAAGTGATGATACAAACAATTATGCAGTAAACCGGCAATTTCGAGGGGTAGCAGAGGTGGAAGCATATTTGAATCACAAATTTTGAGTTGCAACACTGCATCTTTAATCATCACGCACTGCCAGCGTAAAGTGTTTCAAACGATCATGGTTCATTGCTAATGTTTATGCCACTTCTGTCAGCACTTTCACTGTGACATCTCTCTCAATCACAACAGTTCATCTCATCTTCTGTGAACCTGGTCTCTTGTTTCCCAACTGGGTGCCATTCTAACAGATGGCACAAGATCCTTTCATGAGGCATAAATGCAACATGCCCATACCAATTTAATCTTAGTTTCCCGATTAGTGTATCAGGCATGGTGAGCTCTCCCCTCCACTGTCTTTCCATATATGATTTGACCAATGCAACCAAATGAACCATGACAGAGTGCTGCTGGAGTCTCTTTTTCCTACTTTGAGATATTAAGTGAGCGGATCAACATGAAATCTAGCAGGTTATTTTCTCGATAGTTAGTCATTTTTCACAACAATCATTAATATATAGTAGGCTTCCTATAAAAGCGTACCCATATGTTATTAACAGCAAGTCATATCATTTCATCAGTCACGACATTTATGCTTCCTGTCATGCAAATCACTAACGGACCAGACATAGGTCAATGTGCCACTGTGAGGTTTGTTCTGTATGTCAGGCAGAATTACCACGGAACAGATACATGATAATCCATCATCAAAGAACCCGATTTTGTTTTAAAAACAGCACAAATCATGTGTGGCGCATGTGAATTAAAACAATTTCAGTTATATTGCAATTCTATTGGGTTCTTCAGTGAGGTGAAAGGAGGATTAATATTTGAAGCACCTTGACATAAGTATCCAAATATGGCACAACACTTCCCCTGTGTTTGGAGATCTGATAGAAAATAGAACACATCGGATTTTCAAGGCAGCGTGGTCCACTTGCAGAAATCTCTGGAATGTAACAATCCTCTAGGTCAGAAGTCAACCTGGGTCTAGATTTACTCTATTAGCATAATAGAGTAGCCACCAGCAAATTCTGATATGCTCTCTTTAATCTTAAAGCCAGGTTTCTGTGTTGTGTTTAGAACTGCAGTGGACGAGTTCCAAAGCTAAGACTGAATTCGCCAAATTCTGCACACTCCGAAATACAACAACAACAACAACAAAATTGCATTCATAGAGCGCCTTTCACGTCGGGAGGAATACCATATTAATTGAGGAAATCTGGACACATTGGTGTTGAGGGTGGGCAGTGGAGGGAAATTAAACATCCTGCAACAGCGTATTACATTCAGCCTTCCATAAAGTCTTAGAAGGTAATGTCAACACTTACAGCTCTAAACTGTATGAGGGAAAAGTAGATAAGGGAATTAGGATTACATTTGAATCAATTCAGTGGGGATGAGCATGTGCTTGAATGGCTGATGGACCTCTTTTTGTGCTGCAATTTCTTTCTGTGCTGAAATGTCAATGTATCCTAGATTACACAACTGGCAAACACAGACTATGCAATTAGCAAACACACTGTCCTATGGTGTGAGGACTAGAAAGAGCTAGAACCTGTCCGTTAGGGTGGATATGTCCTTATTTCTCTCCTCAAAGGCCCTCCTGTTGCACTGTCAGATCTGAATGTGGTCTCCGTGGAAGTTGCATTCTACCTCTGACTGCCTGGGGCAATTACCTGTCTGGTTTGCTTATCCTAAAGGTGTTTGTATTGGCCTTTTCAGTTCCTTCTAGAGACCTTTACCATCTGTCTCCATGGCACTTTCAGGCTTTTCAGTAGTCTTTTCCACTGACTCAGAGTTCGGTTTAATTATGAAAACTTTAGGTATGATTTTCATCATTAAAATCAGAGAATCATACAAATTGTTTTCACCGGGCAACAACAACAACAATAACAAAATGACATTTATAGAGGCATCTTTCACGTCGGGAGGAGGTCCCCTTCGGGAGGGAAGTGAATGAATGACTTGAGGAGGATGCTTGCAAAGGAAGAAGAATAAATGGTATGGGGATTGAGCAGGTGGTAGGAGTTGTTTAAGATAATTAGCAAAGGAACAAAGGGATTGGAAAATTGGAAGGATTTTTGTTAGCATTTGAATGCCCTTCCAGTACTATGGTCGAAGCACGATCCACAATTGTTTTCAACAGAGGACTAAATAGATAGATAAAAAGGAATAATTTGTAGTGGTAAAGGGAAAAGGCAAATAAATGAGAATGAACGGACTGTTCTTTCAATAAGAGAGCATAAATACAATAGGCTAAGTGGCTAAATACATTCTCATACTTCTAATGCATGCATTGAATCCACACGTCTCATTGAGTCTCGAACGTTTCTAGCTCATCTACTCTAATCCATACTCATATTTTTCTTCAAATGTTTATTCAAGCCCCCTGTAAATGTAGTTGTGATCTCAGCCACATATGGTAGTTGATGCGAAGACATTCCACAAGTTTAATAACCTTATGTGAAGATTTCCTCTCGTGGAAAAAGAATTGTTAGGTTAATAATATGGCACCTTATCATATGATTGAGAGGTCTCAAAGAACTTCATAGAATATACAGTAAAATGAATTGACTGTACTGTATATTGTGTGGGCAAAACTTTATTTAGAAAGAGAATGCTTTCAAAAAAGGAATAGTAAATGGAATGGTGAGTGAGCAGATTTTGAGTTGTCAAAATATCTCATGTGGAGAAAACCGCACACACAAGTTTGAACCACTCAATGGCTTGTTTCTGGAACATTTGTAGATTTTATCATGATCTTTTGATTTTAACCTCCCCATTCTCTTTTCTGGTGACTATACTCTGAATTCGGTGTTGCTTCCTCTGTTGAATGCTAAATATCCAAGTTGTGGTTTGCTGAAGTGTGGGTGTCTGTATGTTTTTCTAGTTTATAATTTGATGCAGAATGCAAATTTGTGTTATTTGCACAGATCAAGTGTTTCATTTGCATATGTAAACATGGTGAGTTTGTACTTTATTAAGCAGACCTGATGTGATGATTTAGATTTCTATTTGCAGAAGAATGGAAAATAGATCATTAACACTTTAAAGTACCTTCACATCTGACAGTCTGATTTAAGAATATTACCACTCGAGTATAATTTTCAAAATTCACAAATTTATTCACAATGAACAATTTCTGTAGGCGCCTGAATATGTCCCAAACTGACTATCTGAAGGACTTAATTAAACTCAATCCTGATGTTGATCTCAGGTTGTACTTTCATTCATTATAATACATTCAGAATGACCGAGGATGTTGGTTGGGGACTGCCAGTTCCAGAGTTTCAATGTGAGACCAGCCTGGTTACCTGCAGGATTTTATTCATTAAAAATAATAATAGTAGCAATGAGATAACAACACTTGCATTTAATGTAGCACCATTCGCTGTTTCACTGTCTCAATGTATTTCACAAGATATACTCTGATGTGTGCCTGTGCATTTTTTAGGTGAACGAGGCTGCAGGACTCCAAAATATTGTAGCCTTTGATCTTACTGAGTGAGGTCACACACGTCATGACTGTTTGTGTGACATTGCTGAGTGCAAATTGGCTTTTACACTCAGCAATGTCACACAAACAGTCATGAAGTGTGTGACCTCACTCAGTAAGATCAAAGGCTACAATATTTTCGAGTCCTGTAGCGTATTGGTTAGAGCACTTGCTTCACAATCGAGAGTTTTTAGCGCCTTGGGACGTCCTCCCGACGTGAAAGGTGCTTTATAAGTGTAATTTGTTGTTGTTGTTTAGTTGATTGGCGGATTGCTTTTCTGTGGGTAATAAAAATTAATTAAGCCGAATAATAATTTGTTCACTCAATCTACGACTGTTTGTGGAACACTACTGTGTGCAATTGGCTGCTGCGTTTCACCTGAAAATGCACAGTCAATTCACTTTACAGTATACATTTCACTTTACAGAAATCTCCGAATGTCCATCACCTTGAGACGTCCTCCCAACGTAAAAGGCACGATACAAATGTAATTTGTTTTGTAATTTTTTGTATATTCCTCTGAAGAGCTTTGAGATATCTCAACATAAGACAGTATATTAAATGCAGGGAATATTACTATTATCTTTTTTTACAGTCTTATTTTTAACCACATTTCACATTGAGCTGCTGCATTGTTAACTCAGCTTCTTCTCTGACAGCCACACGCAGCTGGTTGCTTCTCTGCTGAGGGACAAACCACCGAAGTGCTGAACATCATGTCCAGCTCATTCTGTATTAAATCCTTTTCTTTAAAAAATGCCCAGAAGCACAGTAGTTTGAATGTTATTATTCTATCGAGGGGGATTTGATGACAAATATAAATGACTCAAGCTGTGTTCTCATAGATTTTTATATCACTTGACCATAATGATAGAAATTTCCTTCTGTTTTACAAGATTAGTTCGGATGAAGAACTCCCTTTGGACGATTTCATCTTCTCCTTCCAGAATAAGACGTTCTATTCCAATAAACATCTCTGGAATTTCCATTTGTAATTGGGATGCATAGATCTGTCAGTTTTGTTTGGATACTCTTAAGCACGGTGATGGGTTTTTGTATCAGATACCTGGCTCACCAAATAAAACCAACTCTGAACCTCTGCCCTCTTGTTCTACTATTTTAATACGTCCTGAAATTTGGTTTGGGATTTACTTTTTCGATCCATCTTAAATTTCGTAAGAATAATCCTTGCATTTTGATATAGCACTTTTCACGTCTAAAGTATGTCTCAAAGCGCTTCACAGGATATACTGTAAAGTGAATTGACTGTTTATTTGTAGGCAAAACAAGGCGACCAATTGTGCACAGCAGTGTCAGTCGTTGATTCAAGTAAACTCGCCCATGGTGTCGCCCCTGCCGGGATTCGAACTTAGGTCTTTTGCTTGCAAAAGGCGAGTGCTATAACCACCGAGATACAGTGGTTGGCCCCTCTCTGAAAACATCTCTCAAGACTGAAGAACCCTTGGCTTTTTCAAATTACAGCTTTCACTCTGAGGCCGCCATTTAACTGCACAGGCAGTGATCTTCAAAAGGCAATACTGATTTGTTTAACTCTGAAACGATTGTATCTCCTTGACCATAATCTTGGCTGCCCTTCGGTCAGCTGTGTGAAGCTCTTTGGGATGTCCTCCTGATGCTGTTGTTGCAAATTGCTGTTGCACTTGCTATTTGCACAGCCCTATAGATCATAGTAGTCAACAGAGATTACACTGGGAGTCACTTTTATGGTGGGTACTAACAATATTGTGACACACGGGTTTTGACGATTTCACTGATAGATGTTATGATCGAATGAGCAGACACTGTTCATACTTTGCACTCGCAACTTTGATCAGATTTGCAGAACTCAGGAGCCCTCATTCCCTCCTAAATCCCTCAGTCGCGTTGCGCGCTTCATGCCACCAAATATGCTATATCCAATATGTTATTTATCTCTGGAAATACTGTAAAAGGCACTCATCCAGTTAAAGCTTTCAGTGGAAAAAAAAATACACACAAATCGTCTCCAGCTTTTGTTCCCATTTTGTTTCAGCGTGAATTAGCTGATAGCAGTTTAAATGCTTGCACACAATTTCAAACCCACTGCTTTGGCAGTCCATATGAATAGCACTACTCCCCCCCTCCCTCGTATTACAGTGCAAATGGATGTGCATTTGAGTGTACTGAAACACCTCAAGGTCAGCATTTGTCAGGTCCTTTATTGCGTAAAAGACTACAGTCAATTCTTGCTGTAACCTAATTTAAAATCAAAACAACCGAGGGGTGGGTGGGGGGATGCAATATAACTTACATAAACTTCATTCCTAAGTGTTAACGCGTTGGCCTTCCACCGTGGCCTCTGCTGATTGGAATGAGTGGCTTCTGATTCCCTTAAGTGCCAAATTTCCTCTCCTGATTGTGTGGGAATATATATATATATATATTTTCGGGGGGGTTTAAAAGAAAGGAAGAAACGCATATTCAAACAAAAAAATAATGTAGACTGGACTTTGAGGCATGTGTGTGATCTGACAAAAATATTCACCAAACAATCAGATGTCCTTTTCCAATTGCTTTGGAATTGATGGCATGTGGAGAATTCGCTTGTCCATTAAAAGGGGGTTACAAGATAACATGGATGTATTGTGGCTTGAATTATTTCCTAGTCTGATTTCGTCCCTCATTTCTGTAACACATTCTGCCTTACAAAAGGAAAAGAAACCACACAGACACACACACACTGATCCACATTCTTCCGTTTTAAAAAAAAGTCACGCAGTGGGTTAAATTGCATGAAATTAACATCCTAGACTTCCAAACTTTTCAGAAGACGAGAGATAAATTGAATACGTGACAGAAAGCGCCAAACGCGATTTCTTTTTTTTATATATAAAAAAATATATTGGGGTCCCTGTTCTCAAACTGAAATAGGCTATTTAATACACCCCAGAGGTGGCAGCTTTTTTTTTTACACAAACAAATTACAAAAAAAAAATTTTTTTTACAAAAAATTACAATTTGTTTTCTTTTTTTTACAAAAAATGATTTTACCCCCCCCCCCCCAAAAAAAGCTCTCTGCTCCCTCTTTGACAAGTGTCCACAGAGTGGGCAGAGAATGATTTTTCTCCAAACCCTCTCCTCACTCTCTCTCTCTCTGTCTCTTCCCTGCTGTTAATATGTGTTCAGCAGAGAATAGATGCCATTACTCCACGGTTCCACTGAGCACTGTGGTGCACTTGTTCAGCAATTGGTGGAGTGTAGACCGCATTCACATCACATCACATCTGACTCCTTCTCAGCAGGAGAAAGTCCCATCTCACAGTTAAACTGTGTAGGGCTGTTCTCTCCTCTCTCTCTCTCTCTCTCTCCTCTCTCCCCCCACCCTCCTGCCCTCTCCCTCTCCCCCCCCACCACCAAATAATAAATAATGCCTACAGGGTATCCAGACTGAACATGACATAAAAGAAGCCAAGGCTACTACCCCCCCAATGGTCACTTTACAAAGCCAGGCGGAGTGGATTGAGAAGACTTTTTAAGTGCAGTGTGTAGCAGCAAATGAAGAGGCTGCAGCAGATTTTCCAGGCTGAAGACAAATAAAACCCAAGTGCTCTCTTCACAGTGAACCAGGGGTGGGCAGAGAGAGAACTTTCAAGTGTGGCCACACTTCTTGATCACTACACACACCCACTACACACACAGACACACACACACACAAGGAAAAAATCAAGCTCATCTTCTTCTCTGACTGAGTGAGTGAGGTCCTCTTGGTCTGTCTCTGTTCTGTGTCTGTCTGTGCCACAGAAGACGTGCAACGCAAAGGTATGAGACATTCATGTGAATTATTTTTATTTTCATCTATTTTAAAAAAAAAACTGCTTCAATCAAACGACTGGGTTCTCTCTGTTTGTGTGTGTGTGTGTGGGGGGGGGGGGGGGGGGGTGGTGTGTGTGGGAGGAAATGTTAATGTTTGTCAGGCATGTTAAAAAATAATATTAAGAAGAGGTTTTTGATAATAATAATCAGAAGCAGAAGAATATTTTTTGCAATAAGTGCAAACGATGTGTTGGAAAGTTTTCTTTCACAGTAAAATTGTAACGACAAATCCGGGGGTGGGGGGGGCTATTTCAAGTATTCTGGTGTGTGTGCAAGGCTATTTAATGAATTAAATATATATTAAATATATATATATATATACTATATATATACTATAGTATATAGACTATATATAGTTAGTTGCGACTAACTATATATATATTCCAATTGGGACTAATTTAAATTAATTTATTTTGTGTGTGTGTGTGTGGGGGGGGGGGGGGGATTGAACCAGATTTTCTATCAGAATGAGCCATTTGATACCAACACAGGGACACTATGATGAGAACAAGCGATAACTTGTGGCTGACATATAGGTTTCGTGTCAACCTCCCGAGGCTGCCTTTACATCAAATTAAAATAGCAGATACTAGTCGAGCAATGTATGTGTTCGCGTTAATCAATCATCTCTCAAACGGTGAGGATTTATTTGCAAGCAGTCGCCACATCTCAGGAACGTCGCATTACCGGCTGATCGCAGGTGGCAAACTTAGTCATTTTGTTCAACCAAAGTGTGTATGAAAGGCACTCTCGACAGGCTGTGATTTAAATGCTAGTGTAGAACCGAGGGCTGGGGAACTGAGGATTCTAGTCACTGGCTTGTCCAAAAATCAGTGTTGCTCACTCGCTTGAAATGACTGAAGTCGTAACTCTGCGTTAACTTATTCGCAGGAATTTGTACATCATGTTCTCTAACGTCAGGGAATGAACTGAGGAGCTGGGAGTTCAAACTGGTTATGAATCAAACATTATTATTTTTTTTAAATGTCACACCCACTAGAGCAGTGATTATTTGGTGGAAATGCTCTTATATTTGTCGGTGTCTGAAAGCAAAGAAGTTTAAAGCTGACAAGGAAAGTACTGAGTAACTTTTGACAGTGATCAGATATTCTTTTGGTCGTCTCATAAATAGCCTTAGAAAGGCTTCAGGAACTATTAATGTACCTGTCATCAGTACTGGTGTTTATTTAACTCCTATATAACGACGACCCTATTACAAAATATATATATATCTATATATTTTTTTAAAGTTCTACAAAATGAGATTAAATCCCTCTTGGGTTTCTGTTAATTGTTCAACGTTTAACTTCGTGAAGTTCTGTTCCATCGGAAACAAAATGAAAAATGTGTGTTTCAAAAATAATTTTAAATTATATTTTGGGGGAGCAAAACGCATGAGTTTCACTCCAGATGGTGAAATAGATGACCAGGAGATTGCATTAGAGATGTCTTTGGTTTGTGAATTTTTAAAAATAAAAACATGTGTTTTTTTTTCTTTTCCCACAGGCTATGCCTGAGTGAAAGTGTACACTGTGCAATAGATTAATGGTGTTGCAGCTCAGTACAGATAGGTTAGAGCTGCCCACAAGCTCGTGTGAATGACCATTTGTTCAAAAAAATTTGGGGGTGGGTGGGGGGGACACTTTGCTCCAACTTGTATTATTATTATTTAAGCCCCCTCTCTCCAGAAAGTCTGGATTCATCTCCTCCCACCCCCCGCCCCCTCCCACCTGTGTCTCTCTCATAACCTAAGAACATACAAGAAATGCTAGACAAAAAAAAGTCCATCTAATTTGCCTTCCACTTGCCTGGCAATTGCATATGTCCCAAACTATCTAGTGCCTTATATCCCATAATGTTGTTTCCTAAAGTAGCCCGCTGTGGTGTTTCCTAAAATGAGACGATCCAACCTGAGTTTGAAGGAATCAACGCGATCTCACGTAACCGTTTTCGATGTCTCAGTCGTGGCAATGCGCGTTGATAAGTTATTAATCCGTGCAGGAGACGTTGCAGAGAACCCTCGTTCTTGTTTCTAGTTTCCGCGCGGACGCATTCTTGCAAAGACACCCATGTGTCTTCGCGTTTTCAAATCTCTCTGCTCCTCCGCACCCCCGCACCCCCCTCCCGTATCTCTCTGACCTTCTCTCTCCTCCAAACAGCCCCCGTTGCCTTCGCTCCTCCGGCTCTGGCCCTCCTACTTGACCTCCGAATCCTCCGCTCCACCCTCGGCGGCCGTGTCTTCAGCCACATTCCCCCCCCTCCCGAGGCTCTGGAACTCCCTTCCTCGCTGCCTTCGCCTCGTCCCCCTCTCTTCCCAGTTTCAGGTCACAGCTGAAGACCTTTCTCTTCGACCGCGCCTTGGGTCACCTTTCCCCCCCACCCCCTCCCCCTGGCTCGGTCCCGGGATCCCTTATTGTAAATCGCGCTGAGAGGCCGTCCGGCGTGGAGGGCGCTCTATAAATCAAAGTTGTTGTTGTTGTTGTCTTGTGTTGTGTTGTGGTGGGTGGGGGAGGACAGGGGAACAACAACAAAAACACTTTGAGAGGATGGTAGTAGAGTAGGAGATCCCTGATTAACTGTTCCCTTGACCAGCATGTTGAAGCTTAGACCAATTGCTGCCTCAGCTACGATCAGTCAGCAGACACTGAGTTCAGGTCTAGTTTGTGGGACCCAATCATATACTAAATAGTCCATTTACCTACAGGAGTCTGCTCGTTCATTGTTTATAATGGCGTGTCTACATTTGTCAGCGAAAAGGCACAAATCACCGAGATGGTACTACATTGTGACTCCTCATACCGCAGTGCAGTATCTCTTCATATCCTTCAATTCCTCACTCATCCCCACTTGAGCAATCTCTTCCATCCATATTCTTTCATCTACATCCTTTGTGTCCGGCTCTGGTGCAGGATTCCCTAATTACACGTTCCCTCCGTTTCACCATCAGTGGCCGCGTTTTGTGCCGCTTGGTTGCCACTCCCTGGAAATCTCTGCCAAAATTCCTTTTGCCTCTCTCTCTCCCATCCTTCAAATGTATCCCCCACGTTTGACAACGTGTATAGGTTCTCCCTGCTCAGCGCTCCCAATTATTCTCTGTGAAGCACTTTGAGATGTTCATCCTATGTGAAAGCTGCCAAATAAGTGCAGACTTATTTGATTTGGTGATGATGTTATAATAGACTTTTTGAAATTCTACTTGTTGTTCCCAATTAAATGGTTAATAGATTTATGTTGATGATTCGTTAATATTAGGGTTGAGTTTTGAAGTCGATGCCAACCGCGAAAAGAAAACCTAACGTGAGGCCGATATGTAAATAAGCAAATCAAAAAGTCTCTGAGAAAAGATAACAGATGATAGTCCAAATCTCGGCTCTGGAGGTGTCTCCAGATACCTTGAAATACTAACCAAGCTTTCTTGTAGAGAAGGGAGCTTCCCTAGTGTCCTGGCCAACAATTCCCAAGTAAAATAGGTCACTCGTATCACGGCTGTTTGTGGAACAATGCTGCCCACAAGTTGGCTGCTGCATTCAACCTACAAATACACAGCCATTAAGACTTTGCCGTAAAATCCTGTGAAATGCCTTGACGTGTCTCAACAACATGGGCTACTTCAAAATGCGAGAATGATTATTAAGAGCAACACGCTGGGCAATTGTGGCGTTATTCGGTAAATGCCCTTTCAGTTATTCAAAATAAAAGCTAAATTGATTAAAACTATATAGTCGTGCCGAGCAATGTTTAGGCGTGTTAGTCAATCTCTCACCTATTTTTTTAATCCCAACTGGAGGCTCTCCAGAGTTTCATGAGCAAACAGCTCTCAACTGTAGCTGGGATACAACAAACGCTGGAAGCCCAGAGGCAGGACACTGGACTCATTTAAGAAACAGCTTAATGCGACAATGGGTGGAAAAAATATAGAGTTGATATCCTGGAAGGTTAAATATACAGCTTAGCTGTTTAGCGCATAGACTTTCCACTCCACAAACATATAGCTCCTTCCTCCATACTCACTGTAGCTGATCTTGCAAGTCACTGCACTCTCATTTTCTGGAACTAAGTTGCCCCACCCCCCCAACAAAAACAATACCTCTCACTTGCTCTCCCTGTTTTAAAATCCCCACTAAACGCGACCTGATCAACCGTAACTTCAGTCATCTTTCTCCTAACCCCCACCCCTTCCCTCTTCCAATCTTGCTCAGGCACTGTAAATTCAGTAAAGTGGTTGAAGACTTTTTTCAGGTGATAGGAGCGACAGCTTTGCAATTACGGTCTTTGATTTCTGAAGGTGAACTGAAACCAGTCCGGAGAAATTCAAATATCAGCAACGGGTATAAAGATTCCACGTGAGACTCAATGCTTCTCAGTATTTGGTATAAAAAGACTTAATCCAGTTCTTGTTGTAACAAGAAGAACCAAGTATGAAGAGATCCAAAGGCAAGTTATTCAACAACCTGATGGGAAACAAATTCCAAGCCAGTTTCACACCCCATTTTTATTTGAAGGAACTACTTGAGCGGTCCCATATCCATCCAGTTTTAACCAGTAAGATTATGTTGTCTTAAAATTTGAGATTGTATACAATTGTGGAAAATTCGTCAATTTAGAACCACAGTATCTAACAGCACAGAAGAGAGTTCTTTAGAAAAGTAATCTATTCATCTCCTTTAAAACTGGTCCTCTTTGAGGAATGCAGAAAACTGGTTGGTAAATGGAGCTTGCACAATTTAAATTTTTAAGACAAAATAGTCTTGCGTTATAACTTAATGAAACAATCTTGTTCATATTGTACAGCACCTCTATTAAAGACGACAGAGTTACAAACATGTCAACCGCTCATTGGTGTAAGTGTTTGTGCATTTTTATTGTTAATTCCCTTCATTTTCAGTTTAATTTAGTGCAGTTCAGGCATATAGTGCAGTAAACGCAAGGCAGAGAAAGCTATTGAAAGAGACGGTAAAAAAGGTTGCCATGAAGATGAGAATAAAGAAATTAACTTGTCTAATGCTTCATGTTTGATTTCTTTCTGAATCGTATCCCTTCCGGTGTTCTTTATTTAGTAGACGTAGGCTGTCCTATTCTTTCTCTAATTTTCCCTCCACTGATACTTGTGTCTCTGCTCCCTGTGCCTGGGCTCCTCTTGTTGGGGATGCGATAGCACGTCTCTGGGTTGCACTCCGGAATCCTGCCCAAGTGGCTATTATTCATGTGTGAGCCTTGGCAATGAGTGTTAGCAGGCTGCTCAATGTAGAGGATGTCACAGCTGAGCCTAACCTTTCCCCAGGCAGCTGCCACACACATTCAGTAGAGGGTGGGTGAGGAGGGACTTAGAGCAGGAACCCTGGCTCCTTGTACCCCTTTTCCTCACCCTGGGAATTCTCGAGCCAATGTAGCCTCCAAGTGCACCATCAACTGCGACAAACAAAATTCAATATAGATCGGGACTCAAACCTTGTCGGTTGACTGCAGCGCTAACCACGAGACCGTTGGGATTCGCCCCTCTGGCAGGTTTTATTGATCTGACAAAAAATGAAGTTGATATAAATAGGTGATCACATTTTTCTGGGAATTTTCGCTCTTTTGGGGGCACAAATGATATCCGGAAATAACAACAAAACCGCAGGTAGAAGATTGTGTCTCTAACAGGGGCAGACAAACCATACAACAGCGGTAGATAAAGCTCAGCCCAGAAGAGGGAAGGTGTGCAGAAATCAGATTTAATTGCTTCACACAGAAATTGAATATGTGAAATAGATTGCTCAAGCAAGCGGTTTGAAGAGTCTTGTGTCAGTAAATTCACAAAGGAATTAAACAGCTCTTTGGCAAATAAATTGATTGAGCTATGAGAGATAGCCTTTTTTAGTGTAGATGAATCACAGTACAGTAGTATCCTCGGTTCCTGCACATGCCTAAGACAGAATGTGCTATTACCTTCTTTCCAGCTTCACCTCCTTGTTTTTTCAAGACCCACCTCAATGCCCTCTTCTTTGACCGTGCTTCCAATCAACCTCCTTCCCCCACATTGCCCTCCGTTCTCCCCAAACTCTACCCCTAACTCAGGGCCAAAATACTGTCTGTCCAGTGGGACGTCCTCCTGATGTGAAAAGTGCTAATCAAATGTAATTGTGTTGTTGCTATTATTTGAATTATTTTATGGATGGATTACTGTAAGATTCCTGGGTTTGTATGTCTGCCACATTCTTGCTAATGTGGCAAGATCAGCCCAAGTTGCCATTGTTCGGGTGTGAGCCTTGGCAGTGAGTGTTAGGTTTATCAGAATATTAAACTGATTTTTTTTTCTTAACGCTGCGTGGATATCTTAACTCGTTAATTTCTGAAATTCTAGTCAGGATAATAGGATCCATCAGAAAGAATATATTTCCCTACTGTGCGAAATGCTTGAAGTAGGGATGAATGACTGCAACAATAGGGTTTGTGCCAAGCACACACAGCAAACTGAATCACTGCACTCAAAAAGATAAAGAGAACTTGCAAAGATTCATCGACAGACTAAAGGAAGGGTCTCGTGTTGCATAATTATAACTGTCTGAAAGAGGCAGATAACATTGGTTTTGCACAGATATTATTTCTGAAGAAGCAAGGCGCTATTAATAATTGGATATTTCCTGATTTGATAGTTTATGAGATGTTGAAAATATACTGATGAGAAAAGCGTGAGCGCATGCTTTTTATCCTTTCAATTGAATGTTTGTTGCTATGAGCAAATAAAAAAATGGATCACTTCAAACCACGACTGTTTGTGGGACATTGCCGTGTGCAATTGGCTGCCCGCATTGCACCCATTACACCCATAAAATGTACGGTAAATTCACTTTACAGTATATTCTGCAAAGCGTTTTGAGACGTCTAGAAGATGTGAAAAGTGCTATATCAAATGCAAGGATTATTTTTATTATCATGTCCATAGGTTGTGTGCCACGCAGTTTTTATCTTGCAAGTCAGGAAATGTTCTTGCTTCCTGTAATGGTTTTCGCCTCTAAAATACACATACCTGCAATTTACAATAAATCCTCTGAAATACTTTGTGCATCTTACACAAATAGAAGCTGCTTTATCAAATGCAAGCATTATTGTTGTTATTGTTCAGCGCTTTGGGACGTCCTCCCGACATGAAAGGTGCTCTATAAATGTAATTTTGTTGTTGTTATTATTGTGTTAATATTATCCAATTGATAAGTAAATTGGGACAGACAGTTGCCTTTTTGCAGTGTTCTACATTCCTATGTTCTGTTAAAATGAAAGTGAAGATAATGGCACAAGATAATACATTTTGCATTTGATATACTACCTCTTCACAAATTAAACAAATTCACACAATTTAAGAAAGTGTGTAGTGAGTACATTGAAAATATTTTTGACAGTGTTTATTTTGGTCAGCCAAGTGGCTGAAACATGCGGAAATCATTCACCTTGCTTACGACTATCCAACCTAAACATCGATATCAATATTGCACATTGATTAAGTCTAATGAGGACTAATTGTACTTTTTTTAAAAATATGTCACTTTCCAGATTTAAGAATGAATTACATTCACTGCATGGCTCTCAGTGGGCCAAATCCCTCCACTGTACTGTTTGATATTCTTTGAATGGCAACTTCCACTTCTCCGTAATTATTTGCAAGGAGGAGATTCTTGTTTGCTAGCCATAAATCCTGAGACACCAGATTAGCAAAACGATTAATGTTTTCACTAATTCAGGGCAAATCTGATATAAGTCTACTCATCATACAATTCTCCCTAAGGTGGCTTTACCTATACTTCTAAATACAGCCGTGCATTTCTAAATAATGTTTTCGATACAGTCATTCACATTCCCTGCAAGTATACCTTATAGCTGTTTTACGACATTGATGTTGCCATATTTGTCTGTAAAGATACAGTCACCACACTTCATATGACAAGGCACAATGTCAAATTGGCAAGGATTACGTTCAACATTGTCATACGTCATGTTTTTTGTTTCTCCTAAAACACAAACTAAAATAGCTTCCTTAAACTACAAACTGAATGTAACATCTTATCACATTCCATCGCTCCAATGCAATAACACAACCTCAGGAATCTATAGAGTTGGAATTTAAAAGATGTGAAAAGGTGCGCAACACGTGCTACTTTCCCCCAAGAATCTGACGCTGACAAAGGTAAGGATGTTTTGCAATTTCTGCAACGTTTGTCACCTATGTATAGATTTTGCTTCTTTGTTGAATAGCAATGAAAGGATCTGCATGTGTATGAATATGTGTGCATGTTTCACTCTGGTCTCTTTCTCGCTCACAATTCTTTTGAGTTATCTGTGCCTTCCCACTTCCCATAATCTTTATTCGTAAAACTCCATATCCCTCCAACATTATGTGTGAAGTGATAATTCAATGGAAGTACTTTGTTGTTAATGTAACTCACGCTGAGAGAGAAAATGCTTACTATAGTCTCACTGTTCATTATTTCTCAGAAATACTTTATGAATAACAGTACTAATATTCTTTCAAGCAGAGAAAAAATATTATAAAATAGCTTGAGTTCCTGAAGCTAAATGTTAAAAATGCAAAATGATTGCCAGATTAAACAAAATAAGGTTGTTAAATGAAGAAACATTTAAATGAATGGGGGCTTCCTTATCCATTATGTCCACCCCTTCCACCCTTTCATCGATTTGTCTCAACCTGCTTAATCTACCGAGGAAAAGTACTGCGATGAAAACTCCATGATCCACAAAGTAATCAAACAAAAACTCTAAAATATTTATCCTTTCTCCCCCCACATTTCTATTATTCCGCCCGAACCTGGTTCCAACCACATTTAGCCGTTCTCTTCATAAAATTTACAGTGCATGGAAAGTACTTGGAAAACCAGTGAAGTATGTAGTGTATATGAATTCACGGGCTTGAAGATGTAGTGCACTGTTTACAGTGCAGTCTTTCATCCTGAGGAGACATTGTTTCATTTCAACTGTGTACATAACAAGTGATGTCCGATCGAAACTTACCGATGAAATAGGGTTTCCATGAAGTTGCTGTTGTGCTGTGAGAGAAGAATACTGTTACATGCAATCAATGAATCAATCAATGAATCAATGAATCAATGAATCAATCAAAACTTACATTTATATAGTGCCTTTCACGTCGTGAGGACGTCCCAAGGCATTGTACAGTTAGATAGGGACAAGAACAATACATATATCTAGTAAAACTATAATCTTGGAGCTCCTGTATTAAAATAGTTTCAAGGCGAAGTAGAGGGGAGCTGAGGAGAACTTTTTTCACTCAGCGAGTTGTTCGAATCTGGAATGCATTGCCTGAAAAGGTGGTGGAGGCTGATTCGATAACAACTTTTAAAAGGAAATTAGATATTTATTTAGGGAGAACAGGTCTATTAGGCTATGGGGAGCGGGCAGGGCAGTGGGATTGAATCGCTCTTTTCAAAGAGCCGGCACAGACTAGATGGGCCGAATGGCCTCCTTTTGTGCCGTAAAATTCTATGAATCTATGAATCATTGGTTAGAGCACTCGCCTTACAAGTGTGAGACCTGTGTTCGAATCCAGGCAGGTCAGGGTGAAACCTTGGGCAAGTTTGCTTCACATGCCTATTAATAATCCATCCAAAAAACCCTACAATAATAAAAATTGGTCATTTCAGTCTACGACTGTTTGTGGGACACTGCTGTGCGCAATTGGCTGCCGAGTTTCGCCCACAAATATGCAGTCAATTCATAAAGTGTTCTGTGAAGCACTTTAAGACATTGATAAGATGTGAAAAGCGATATATCAAATGCAAGGATGATGATGATGATGATGATTATTATTATTATTATTATTAGAATGGAAGCAAAATCTACAAAGGATGTAAAGTCCTCCTTTGACACATTGGGACATCCTCCCGACGCGAAAGGCACTCTATAAATGTCATTTTGTTGTTGTGGTTTGACACAGCTGTTTAATTCATGAAGTTAAATCTAAATTGAGAATTATTTCCTACATACATCATTCTCCTATTGTCAACCTTGGCAACACTGACTGTCAATTTCATAATTTGCACAATAATGATGACCAGGAAACAAGTGTCTATCAAAGCTAATAGTGTAGCAACATTAAGTAAGGAATTTAATAAGTATTTGAAGAGAAACAATACAGAATGCTATTGGAAAGAAAATGGCATTGAGTTTATAATATACTGTATATAGTTCCAGTGAAAACCAATCATTTTATTCATTAGACGGACTGTCCACATATTTATATTCAAAGTCTGATTATTAATGAATTCAGATTAAATAATGACAACAATTGAAAATTACAGTTCAATGAAGCCCCAAACAACATTCAAACAGGAATACAAATCCTAATTAATCCATTGTGTAGTGCATCATTTGGACTGTGGTAAATTCTGTTTATGTAATCTCATTGATGAGGGGCCTCTTCACATTCAGTCCCTATTAGCTCTGCAAGCTTAAGCCCTAACAGGAAGGGTGGGTCTAATAGGATAAACTGCAGGGGAATCCTGCCAGTATTAAATAAAATTGATGTGCTTTGATGCCTAAATTGAGGTGGAGAGGGAGCATTGAGGAGACTGCTATCGCCAGCGTTAAAAGCTTCATCATTCAGTCTTTCTATTTTACTGTTAACTTGCTTAGACATTAGTATTATCCTTCCGCAATACTAATCCCACTACAATACACTGTTTAATATTTAATAATTTCATATAAAAAGCATTTCTGTTCAATGCGTTGTCAGTTGTATTGCCCCAGATCCACCGAAGAGCATCAAATTGCTTTATAAGATCAACATTTATAGAACTCATTTGTAAATTGTAAACATGTTTATTTCATTATGTTTTTCACTCATTGTTAAAAGTGTTGGTACATCAGACACCAACTGAGAAAAAACTGCTTTTGTAAAATATTTATATATCATTTTAATACAAACTAATAAAAGTTTTTGGAGAATCACCTCTTGACAATCATAATTTTACACTGGAATTGTAGCTTGACTACACTAATGCCCTGTTTACAGGACCCTCCACCTCTTCCCTACAAAGGTTCTAGACTATCCAGAATTCTGTAGCCCGTGTCCTCTCCCAATACCAAGCTCCACAAACCTTTCATTCCTCATCCTCGATCAGCTACATTGGTTCCTCGTCCCTCAGATCAAATTCAAAATCTTCTTTCCCGAATTTTAAATCCCTTCATGATCTCACCAACACCATTTCTCCTCATCCTCCTTCAACCCTGCTGACCCAGCCTTTGCTGCTCAGCAAACACCCACCTGTTTCATGTCCCCCATTCTATCCACCCCACCATCAGCAGAAGAGCAGATTTTGTTCCCATTCGCTGAACTCCATCTGGAATCCCTCGCACTCTTTCTCTCTATCACTTTCTTCTCGGTTTGTCTCAAGATGTACCTCTTTAGCCGTGCTTTCCGATATATTTCTCCTCCACACCTCTGTTCAGTCCCCATCTCTAGTTCAGGCTCCCAGACAACAGTATCAAGTCTTTCTAGAAGTTTGCTTGACGTGGAAGGCACCATGTATGGTAAGTTGTATGGTATTGCAATTTTAGGATTTTATTCAGAAAAAGCTAATGTTAGTGGAATAAATAACACATTTTCTGATTGAATAAAAACTGATGTTGAAATAGGGAGAATCCTTTGATATTGGGGTTAGGGATAGGTTTAGGATTAGGGTTAGCTGAGTTCTCTGGGGTACTTGTTTGGGTGCCCTGCTTTTCAAACTATTCAACAATGTGTTGTACTAGAACGCTTCTTGTAAAATTATAATATTGCTTGATGATACCATCAACAATAAATAAAATTATATTTGCACAGTGTGTTTCATGTCTGGAGGACATCCCAAAGCGCTGAAAAAACGAAATGGCTGGTGAACATTAATAAGAAGGATAAAATCTGTAAGATAACAGATGCTACCTAGGATTGGATGATGATGTTTAATACATATACATGCACATTGAAGATTGGGAAAGTGCATGACCTAATTCTGAGCCACACAATGGCCAACCCAATCTGAAATACAACCCAAAATGGATCACTTGAAATAGAACTGTAAGGCTGTAGCAGTTCCTATTTATAAAACTGTCCTGTGGTGCTCACTGCTCGTAGGACACTGCGAGGCAATAAACCCTGTGACAGGAATCAGCAAATGTGCACACAACAAAATGTGTACAGAGGCAGAGGCGGAAAGGGAAAAAGGGATGCGGAATGCCTATTGATCATTCTCTGAATGGAGCAAAATGTGTGAAATTTCCTAACCCATTCCTTACTTTAAACGGGTAAGGGATGGGTTAATGAATATTCTCCCTCTTTCCACAGTTGCAAATGAAGGCATTGCCTGAGCTTAAAATGCTGCTTCCAGTTTCTCATTCCCCAAAGCCGGCTTCTTGCTATTAAACCATACAGAAACCTGATGTTATTAGGCCAGTTTTGCAGCAAGTGGTCAGCAAAGGTAAGGCTTCATTAAGTAGGTAGCGGGTTAGGAATGGAAATTGGAACAAATTTGTGTTATTGGCTAACCCATTCCTTATGCTAAACAACAAAATGAATGGGTTAAGGAGTATTGCTCTTTTTGCCCCCAATGTTTCCAGTAAACCCGTAGCTGCCGTCAATAAATCTGATCGTTCCTGTTGAGCTTTAGCCTCTTAGCCTCCTCTTGCGCTGCTCCTTTGACAGGCCGAAGAAGCTGACTTGAATAATAATAATCCATGCATTTGATATCATACCTGATTGCTTCCTCGAGACGTCTCAAAAAGCTTTCCAGCTACACTGTGTGTGGAGCTATGCTGTAATGTCGATTGAGTGTACACTTTATGAGCAAATGTGGCAGCCAGTTATGCGAAACAGTGACCCACAAAGAGCTATGGATTGAGTGCGGAATTTTATTTGGGGCACTTATTGGCGAGAACACCGGGAGAAACTCCACTCTATTTTTGAGTAGTGCCGCTGAATTTTTAGCGTTCCCCCTGAACAGGGTTTGGGAACTCAGTTTGGGTGATTTATCTGAAGGACAGCACCTCCGACAATGCAACACACCCCAGCAGTGCACTGGCGTGTCAGCTTGGACCGGTGAAGTCAAGTCCTACTCTATGTTGCTATCCACACTGCCTGGGGTAGTGGTTCCTGTAAGTAATTTGCCTCTCGTGCCATCTGTCCTCTCTTCCACTGTGATAACCCACCAATGGCGAGTACACCTACGTTCACAGGCAGAAACCTCGGCACTAATCAGCGATCACATCCCCCACCAATGTGGTGATACATCAGAATTGTCGGTTTCATTCAGCGAGCTTATACCGAGGCTGACCTGCAGTTCAATATTTACTTTTGCCTGCACGCAATTAGCTGTGTAATATTCAAAGACTTCCCCCCCCCCCACCGAATGATTCTCACATGCTTCGGTAATCTGGTTTATGAGGACGGCGTATCTGCAACATTCCCAGGCACTGTCGGCCCAGCCATTCCTGGCTCATTGGCAGGACTTGGAAGGCAGGGATTCTGCCCACGCAGAATCTGTTAACACTAACAGGGAACGTGGTCTTCACTAAGACAAGCAGCTGGAAGCTTGCCAGACCACGCTTCCCAGGACAAGCTGCAGAGTTTGAGCTGTTGCTTGTACTCCAGCTGTACCACAACACACACACACACACTCTGGGGTCCCCCAAGCCCTGGGGACCCTGGCTCCTGCTAACCCTGCAGCTAAACCTCTCCGGAATTAGATAAACAGAGTGTGTCCCTTCACGGGAGCAAGCACTCATTCCATTCCAGACAAAGGGACATTTCCATGTACACATAGTTTGATGGCACACATAGTTTGTACACATAGTTTGATGGCACACATAGTTTGAACTTTCAGTCTGGTTTGCCATAGTGGTGCCTTGGGATGTCCTCCCGACGTGAAGGGCGCTATATGTATGTAATGTTGTTGTTGTTGTTGTTGTTGGTGGTGGTGGGGGTGGTGGGGATGGGTCGGTGGGTGGTGGGAGGGGCAGTCCCCAGATGACATTCAGCCGGACCACCAAACACAAAATTGGTGCAATTGTCCATCGTTCTGCTTGTGTTTGATTGACTTCGACCATTTTCAGGATTTGTGGGTCCGGGAGGTTCATTACTTTTGTAAGTGATGTGATCAGAAGATCAGAACTTTTCTATCAGGGTTTTTGAAAAAAACACACAAAGCTTCTGACAATTTTCACACAGCGGGGAATTGGTTAATCAACAACTTATGTTTATCTGTGGCGTAAGAAGCAATAAATAGCTCATGTACTGATTAATTGAACGGGCGCAGGGCTGACGAATGGATCAGAGCTTTTTTTTAATGCTGAAGATATAAGAATGTAAATAGGTAGGAACAGAGATAGACCGTCGAATTGCTCCACTGTTTTCTTATATCATGAGTGATCTGCAACTTAATACCATTTCCGTGCCCTTTCACCGTATCCCTTGGCAATCCTATATACCAAATATTAAACCAAAAGTGCATCAATAGAGGAAGAATAAACAGTGATACTTTCATTTCATTTGCCACTTTATTATCACCTCAAGACGGCTCAAAGCACTTCAGATGACATACCGTAAAGTAGTGTGACAAACGCGGCAGCCAATTTGTTCGCAGCGAAGGAGGGAGTCACCAATTTTATCTGTGTAATACATTTTATTGATAATTAGCGATTAAAACAATACTTCCTTGCGCTCGATTGCTTGCACCTCATTTTAAAAGAAGACAGCTACTGGGAGATTCCATTTCATACAGATATTTGCTGCGGAGTCTAAACCATGTTTTGCTTTGTTCTCCGCATGTTGGCTGATGGACAGTTGTTAATAGGAACATTTGTTTAAACGGAACATTGTTCAGGGATTGATTTGTTCCCCATCCATCTTGGAGAGGCTGCCTAAAAGCAACAGTTGACAGGGGAAATCTCTGGTTGCACAAGGGTGCTCTCATTAAAGCACTTCTACAGTGTTCAGCATTATAATTTTTTCCAGAGTATAATATTAAGAGAAAAATTATGCAATGGTAATGATGTTTCCTAGCCAGAAGGTAATAAATGTCCTGCAGTCTGCAAAGATTTAATGAGGAGAGAGGTCAACAAAAAAGTGTGACTGTTTAGTCTTCACATTACATCTACATTTAAATTATGCAAATCTTTTGAATCATCTGCACGTTCACAAACTGCGTTCATTGAACAAAACAAAATGATTAGCATTTCGTAAAAAAAATAAAGAAAACAATACTCGATTGCATTTTTCTTGCAGGTAACACACAGACCCACAATTGCACAGAGAATAAATGATCTGAGCAGGCAGGACAACCGCAAACTTCTTCGGTGGCTGCAGTATGTCAAAAAGAAATGCGCGAATTTGATTCGTAACCTAATTTTGCATCTGTATCAGTGGCTGGAGTGGATCCATTCACTTAAATGCTGTGCTTCATTATCGAATTTAACTTGACCTGTTAAATTATTTATAAATTGTTCCAATGCTGCTTCTAATAAAGGAGCTGAGTTTTTCGGCAGAGTCCCACATTATGTAATGCAGGGACCTGCATCAAGGAGAAACGCCCTGGCAGGTGCAATATGCAGCCTCTGTGATGTCCATTACTGTACTTGGCACTGTTTGAGTTGTGGTGTATTATTTTTCAAAGAGAGAGAGTTTAAAACCATTCAGGTAATTGAAGAAAAATATTTCTAAAACGTGCATATCAAATAATACTAATCCTTGACCTTATAATATGGTTGAGACCTCTCAAAGCGCTTTATGGAATATACTTTAAAGTAAATTGAATGTGCATTTTGTGGGCAAAACACAGCAGCCAATTGTGGATTATTATAGTATTATATTGTGGATCATTCTGTTGAGATTGTGATTGAAATTCCCTCATTTGATGAATATATCTCAACTGACACATTTGGGGATTTTTCTTCTGTAAATTTAGTTTTTAAATCACCTTTACCCTCAACAACAGAGCATTACTGAGACAATAGCCAATACATTATTTTACAGAACCAGGAGAATAACATGCTTCAAGTTTAGATGTGCATCTAGTTTCCTTGGGAAATCTGTCCATCACATTGTATCTTTTTCTAAGCTACAACTTAGAAAATATCTTCAAGATTCTTAACATTGTGAAACAGCTGTTAACCTTGTATCATCCTGGCTCAGTTGTTTCATATGTTTGTTTCTGGGATATTGTGGTGTGCAAATTGGTTCTTGTGTTCACTTACCCAGTACAACAACTTGCATTTGCCTGCTCTTCACCTCTTCTCCCCGCTTTTGTTTCAACCCCCCCCACACTTTTTTGTTTCACACAGCTATCACTTCTTTAAACCATCAATTCACACATTTTCTCCTTTGCCTTCTTTTTCTGTCTTCCTTGTCTTCCTTGTCCTCCCTCCCTCTCTCTAACTTGTCATCAAAAGCCTCCCCCTCCCACATGCCCTGGTTCTGACGAAGGGTCGTGGACCCGAAATGTTGACTCGCCTTTCCTTTCTCCATAGATGCTGCCTGACTCGCTGAGTTTTCCCAGCTCTCTGTTTTTGTTTTGCGTTTATATAGTTTAGTCTCAAAATAATGTTCAGAGGCAGAGTTAAAGTATTCTCCTGACTTGGAAAGTACAATACTAAATGCAAGAATCATCTTTATGATAAATAAAGGAGTATAATTAACAGTGTTTTATAATATATTCTATGTGATATGAACACAATTAATTTATCCTCAGAATAAAGTTGTTTTTCTTTTAAAAAAAGTGTGTTTTTAAAAAATAATCGAAAGAGCACCACAAGAAAAATTGGACCTGTAGTGTCAAACTCCCTTAGGATAATTGTAGATGGTATAAAATCTTCCAGAGTTGTGACATTATAAATGTGGATTAGACGTATCATCAATTAAGCTTTGATGTGAAAATCCCCGTTTACTAACTGCGGTGTTTAAAGTTAACTGATTCTCACAAAGTTAGATGCAGGAGGTTGTATACCTTTGGAATGTATTTGGACGCTGCCCTGAATAATAATAATACTGCTACTGCTAATAATATTCACAATAATAATCCTTGCATCTGATATAGCGCTTTTCACATCTTCTAGATGTCTCAAGGCGGTTCACAGAATATACTGAAAAGTGAATTGACTGTACATTTGTGGGCGAAATGCAGCAGCTAATTGTGTAATCAGTGTGCCACAAGCAGTCGTGGATTGAAATTACCCAATTATTATTGTGTGTTTTTTTTTAGGGATTATTATTAGATGTGTGGAGTAAGGAAATATTCGCAAGGTTTCGCCCTGCCTGGAATCGAACACGGTTTCTCACGTTTGTGTAAGGCGAGCGGTCTAACCACTGAGCTACAGGACTCCAATGTTGAATGTTGAATCACTGCTGGTATTCTGTGAATTTTACTTGTCCAAAATGAACACTAATGTCATAAAACAATGTTAGTTTCATCTCTTTATTTGTCATATCAATAATGATTCTTGATTTTACTTGTTCAAAACACCTTATCTTTGGTTGGTAAATGGTGAGTTGATTAATTGGACGGAAATAAAACCCGTCCGATTAATAAAAACAGAACATTGATATATATTCCCGTAAGTACTTTGAGGTGTCTCAAGATGTGATAAAGCAGTGCATCAAATGCAGGTATTATTATTATATTATTTAATTATTCATCCTTTTGATTAGAGATTTATAACAGGCTGCTGGAATGTACGCACAGAAAAACATCACAATTCTCCTCCCAAGTATATTTCGAAGTGAAACCAGGCACAAAACAACATCTATTAATCCTTGCCCAAGTCTAATTCAATTTGAGCTTCATCCACACAGCGTAAAAAAAAAATGTCAAGGCAAATGATTTTGGTGACTGATTAATTATTATGCCAATTGTTAGCTGTCAAAAGTCACTGAATCATGACATTTTATTGCTGACACTGGAAAGCAGGACACACTATTTTGGTGATCAAAGTGTATTTATTGTGGCGTCCTGTAGCTCAGTGGTTAGAACACTCACCTTGCAAGCAAAGAGATCTGGCTCCAATTCCCGGCAGGCCAAAACCTTGGGCAAGTTTCTTTACTCCTCACACCTGATAATAATCCCTCAAGAAAAAAAGAAACAAAATTGGTCACTCAATCCACGACTGTTTTTGGGACACTGATTTGCGCAAATGGCTGCCATGCTTCTCCCACAAGCATACAGTGAATTCACTTTGCAATATATTCTGTGAAGCATTTTGATACATATAGAAGACGTAAAAAGTGCTATATCAAAAGCAAGGATTATTATTATATTTTGTTTTGTCTAACGATTTTTGCCTTGTGCCTGAAGTTTCCTAGGAATGGTAGTGTTTCTGTAGCATGTCAGACATATCACCCCTTGTAGGTGCCTGGATGTGAGGTTCAAAGGCCAGCTCAATGGCTCCTTAGGCTCAACCACAGTGTATTTTAAAAAATGGAGGGGGTAAAGTATTCATCCCATTTTCTTTAATAAGAGACTTGTGATAAATATGATAGTTCCAAATCTGTAGCAAACATTACATAATAATAATTGCATTTGATTATAGCACCCATAACACGATATATCACGTCATTGAAACATCTCAAAGCGCTTCACAGAATATACTGAAAAGTGATTTGACTGCATATATGGTGTTTTGGGGGAAATCTTTGTTTTAACAATTTTTGCCAGTTCCTTGGGGAAAAAATTCTGTTCAGCATTTTTTTTTAACACTAATTGTGTTGCCTTTGGCAATGTCGATCTTTCGTGGAAGGCACCTGAATGTGAATGTTGAAGGGAAGTTAACCCATTTAAGCCCTTTCCATTTAAGTGTCTTTCTTCATAACTAATTTTGATGTTTTAAATTGATTTCTACTAAATTGTTATATTATTGTTAAATAGCGTGTGGAGCAATTTTCGCTTTCCTCTCCTTGAAGGAAATGTTCTGCTGATGATAAACCTTCCAATATCACAACACAATGTCACAACAAAACCTTTGAATATTTTGAAGGAGAGGGGAATGTAGGAGAATGGAATAGAGGGGTAATGGTATTTTTCTAATCCTTCCATTTCATATAGCTCCTTATCACTCTGTTGAGATACCTAAAAGCTTGAGACACCTTCACAGGATATCCAATAAAGTTGTGTGCATTTTGTGAGCTAATGCCGCAGTCAATGTATACAGCAATGTACCACAAACAACTATGGTGCGAATGACAAATTTAATTTGGAGAATTGTTGGCCAGGACACATGGAGAAGATCCATTCATGGGTAGTTCAGCTACAGGAAAAATATTCAATTAAACTATTCACACCGGTTCATTCTGAAGATTATTAATTCACTTTTCTAACTCATCAGGACAGTTCTGTGGGGAGTTTTACAGCCAATATAAAGGCAGAAGGAAAGAACGAATGCAATAATAATTGCAATGCAATTTATGTCAAAATGCTTTAAATTGTAAGACGTGTAATTACTGTTACGCTCTAGTGTTTATTTCTTGAAACAAATGGAACAGTGTTTTTTATTTGCCAGCAAGGACCCACAGAGAGTTGTAAGGTGACTAATCTGATGATTATTGGCCAGGGCTCGAGGGGAAAAAAATAATCTTTTTGCTTTATATATAGCTTTATTTTTGCTTTATAAATGGGACGTTTAACACCCATTTGTAAGTTAGACATTTTAGACATGGAGTTCTTAAGACGGACTTGCTGAACAGCAAGAGCAGGAGAAAGAAAAATGTAAGATACACGTGACAGATCAGGTTCTGATGGCATTCGGTTGGAACGCACCAATCTAAGAACATTTCTAAAGTGTATGTCTGATTATCCCCTTTCCCCCACTCTCGACCCCCGACTGTTCATGGCTTTGGGACATCCTCCCGACATGAAAGGTGCTCAACAAATATAATTGTGTTGTTGTTGTTGTTATACTTATTGTTGATTATGCCTTGTGACAAGAGGCACTCTGACACAGGGCTGTCTCTAAGATGTTCTCACATTGAGTTCATGCGCAGATTTATTGCTGCATATGGAAAGGTAATCAGCACATGGGGGTAGGTTACATATTGAGGCAATTCTCGTTAATTCACCGGCATATAAAATAGAAGGATGTACCACCAGCTACTCCAGGCTCCCTTTACCCCAGTTGTAACACCAGCAGACACGTCTGTGTGAGCGGACCTGTGTAGGAAGATAAAAAGACAATGAATTAACATACGGGGGTGGCAAGCCATGTGTAAATGTATTATGTGTCATGCATAATTTCAGTGGCAATGGTGAAAAATTATAGATGATAATTATCACATATTACAGGACATTCCACAGCTGGATATTTTTCCAGTTGATAACCTTCCAGGGAAACACAGTCCATCCCTTGACCCTACTTATTTTTTATTGAAGTTCAAAAGCTGATCTATTAAGACGTCTGATGTCCGCTTCAGACGTACCAAAGTGTAGAGCCCACCGTTTCAGTGACAATTTCTGAATTAGCAATTTAATTTTAAAAGCTGCTTACAAAATGCTACAGAAACCCAACTTCTAAATTCAACATTACATTTGTATTTTTCAACATTGGCGTCTTACATTTTGACAAAAAAAGAAGGATTCGTAGGCAAAAATCATGAGCAGTGTCACGTCTCTGCTCTGCGTATGCTCAGGCTTTACTCTTCTACATTCAGAGCCATAGAGTGAAATTTATATTGCTGAGTCCTGTAATTCAGTGGTTAGAGCACTTTCCTCGCACGCAAGAGAGCTGGGTTTAATTCTCAGCAGTGCAAAACCTTAGGCAAGTTTCCATACTCCACACTCCTGATAATAACCCCTCAATAAAAAAAAATATTCGGTCTAATCAATATATATTAGTGTATTCTGTAAACACCTTGAGATGTCTAGAAAATTTGAAAAGCACTGCATTAAAAACAAGGATTATTTCTTATCATTTTGCAATGCAAAACCTCCTGTTCCAAATGTTTCGGTGGCCACCGATTTCTGTCAGCCATGAACTTCAGTGTGACAATACATTTGTAGTTGACAGAAATCTCTTGGGTAAGCTGACATGTAGGCTTTATGTCCAAAGCAGATTGGTGGATGGATTTCTTTAGAAGTCTCGTTTGATATTGAACGTAACTTGAATTTATCCCAAAGGATGACAGTTTCTATGAACATGTATATAATTGGCCTCGTTTTTGCAAGTAATTATAATGCGAAGTTCTTTTCCATTTTGGCTTGTATTAGTGAGGTCAACATGTTATGTTCAGGTGCCCAACCAGCTGTGTAAAGCACTTTGAGATGTCCTACTGATGTGAAATAGACTATATTAATGGATGTAAGACCTTGCTTTCCTTTATAAGTTACTGGGTAAAAACAAGATGTTGGGGGATACATGATTTCTTACCTATGTGCTGCTGTTGCTTTATTCTCTTGGGTTTTCTTCCTGCACTTCAAATAACCTAATGGTTACTCTTTGTTAAAACCATTGAAAATCTGTAGAATCTAGAGTGAAACTGTCATGACAAATGTATGCTGACCTAATGCAATAAATCCTATACATAAATATCAGAGAAGGTAGCCAACCTGAATCCAATTCAAGATTCTCATGTTTTATTTCAATAAAACCAATTCGAGATTCTCATGTTTTATCTGAATAATGTATCATGGCCACCATACAGTCCCAGTGGCACCAGAGTACACATATTCTGATTTGAATCACAAATTTTCCATATTGATAATGCAACAAGCTGAGGGAGCTAACTTAAATATTGACTGAGGGTGTGGATCCACTATACAGCATGTAGTCTGAGTTCTTGCCTGTGCAATTTACATCAACAATTGTGGGAGAGGGCAGGGAGTAAAGGATATTTCCTGTGTTGTTAAGTAAAAGAGTCTGTTTGAAAAGCAGTCTATAGTTTTTTCACATTCAGGGTGTGAGGGAGCCAAGATACTTTGTCAAACTACAGGTACCCCCGCCCCAACCGCGGCCTCGTCAACCACGAAACTCACGCATCCACGGTTTGCTAAATGCGACAACCCTTGCAAACCACGGCTTATAACCTTTGCTTATCCACAAGTTTTAACACTAACACTAGCGTTTAGCACTAGGACCCAGTTGCATCAACCAGCCGCGATGTCGCTTCGTGCCAGTGTTTAGCACTAGGACCCAGTTGCGATGTTGCTATCAACCAGCGACAACACTTCTCTATTAGGATTAAGGTAAATACAGTAACATGAATTTATTGTCGCTTCTCCGCAGCCTAGTTAGTAAGTTTGGGAGTATTGCTGACAGGATCTGCAGATCTCTCTCTCTCTGTAAGTGTATCATAGGCTGTAGAAGTCTCTCTCTCTGTATCTCAGGCTGAAGAGGGATCCCTCTATCTCTCTCTCTGTGAGTGCATCTCGGACTTTAAAAAGGTCTCTCTCTCACCTTCTCTCTATTTCAACTTCTCTTTCCCCCCACTTCTCTCTTTCTCTCACCTTCTCTCTAATTCACCTTCTCTTCCCCCCACCTCCCTCCCCCACCCCCCTCTCCCCCACTTCCCCTTCTCTCTCTCACCTTCTTTCTCTCTCTCTATTCTCTGTCTGTGTGTAGATCAGTCAGTCAGTCAGACAGCCTCCCCCCACCCCCATCACCCTCCATGTCTCTCTCTGTCTGTGTGTAGATCAGTCAGTCAGTCAGACAGCCTCGTGGATTGCTGTAGATGCGCCCAAACTTACTCCCCCTATCCCCATGTATGATATAACTGTGTGTTTTTTGTGTGTTTAGTTCTATGAAACACAAACTTATCCCCATGTTTCCCATAGGGCCCTGCATTTTCCAACCGCGAACAAGCAAATATTCTCCCCCTGTCGGCATGTTTCCTATTGGGTCCTGTATTTTCCAACTGCGATTTTACCAACCGCGGAGTTTATACTGAAAACATAATTGATTGATTATTGGAAGCTTTCTCTTCCCTGTGATTCCGCATACAATTCTTACAATCTTAGGCACACCATCAGAAAGAATGGGAGAAATTCTGTAGAAATGTTTATCAAGGGAAATAATTAATTGGAAGACAACTCAATTTCCATTATTTTTACATGATTTTTGCGGTAATCTGTTCAAGCACACCAGAGCAAAACTTAGGACTTTTCTGTTCTGACATTTTTAATAGATTTGCACCAGATCTTTTAATTGCATTCCCTCAATCTTTCTCCATCTCACAATATTTTGCGGGTCTAGAGAGGGTGTTTTAAATGGCGTAAGGAAGTAGACGAGGGAGCAAGTCGTCTGTTTCCTGTAGGATAAAGTGGCAATGAGAGAGGAGTGGGAGACAGGTTCAAAGGTGTAGAGGGAGGATTGGGTAGGGGCCAGTGTGGGAAGGGGAGATGGGGAGAGGGCAGTAGACAGAAGGCAGAGGCAGCTGAGATGTTCCCCTCGAATTTGGGTCAAGGAAGTCCAGCATCTTCTCACAGTTGGCAGTAGATGGTAGGATAATGGAGTTATGAGCGGTTTGGTGGATTTGCATGTTGGTGATGGAGAAGAGGAGCCTGGTGTTGTCCTTGGCCTCCAAGATTGTCTTGGAAAAAAATGCTAATTTAGCAGACGTGATGGTGGAATGGTAGGATTTCATAAGGTCCAGCCAGTTCTGATGATGGACCGTTAAGTTCGATTTAAGCCTGGTGCTTTCAATGGCACAGACCTATGCTTTAAGGGAATGGAGGTGGCTAATGAGTAGGAGACAGTATGGGAAGTGAGGGGAGCAAGGCAGTCGAGGATGGCGGAGAGGGAGTTGTGGAGAAGAATGACCGAGGAGGACAGTTTATTGTGGGAGGAAGCCCAGAAGGGGATCAGTTTAGATGACTCCAAGGCAATGGAGAGGGAGTTAGGGGAGATTTTTTTTCCAGGGGTGTAGGAGATGGAGGTGGTTTGGGTGGCAGTGAGGAGAGGGATTGAGGAATTAAGTCATGATCCGAGACCGTCAGTGATGGTAAGATCCAAGATGGTGAGGTCCCAAGTGACCACCAGGTCAACGGGTGGGGTGGGGTGGAGAGATGGGGTGACCACTCACGTGGATGATATAGTGGAGGGAGGAGATGAGGTTGGAAAACTTGGCAGAGGTAGAGCAGAGGGAGTGAAGTGAAGGTTGAAGTCGCCTAGGACAAAGAGGTGTTCAGAGCAGAGAGAGAGGGAAGATAGGAAATATTGGGAGGAAGCTGGGGAAGCGCTTGGGAGGGGCTAGGGTGATAGTTCAGGATAATTTTGAGGAAAAGTTTGGAAGGCTGATAAAGGATGCAATGTTTAAAGCAGGGGAAGGTTCCAGTGGAGTGGGGGGATAGGCCAAGCGAGAACTGGGGGATTAGAGCTTCACCGCCACCACCATGACCATTAGGACATGGGGAATGATGGAAGGTGCAGTTGGGTGGGTGTGGTCTTTGTCATGGGAAAGGTGTCACCTAGTGTGACCCAGGTTTCAGTGAGGGCGAGGATATTTTCGTCGTCGATGAGTTCTTAGATGGTGATCGGCCAGGGAGGATGGGAATGTGGATGAGAGAGGAAATGTTGGCACCCATGGGCCTTGGTGGGCCTTGCTGTAAAAATGAGGTCTAGGACAGTCAGAGTGGCTGCTGTTTGACAGTGGACGAAGATTTTAGAAAGTTGGCAAAACAACCAGAGCGGAGAAGGGGAGAATATTTTTTTTACACACACACAGTGTTTTTAGCATCTGGAATGCACTGCCCAAAAGAGTGGTGGAAATAGATTCAGTAACACTTTTCAGAAGGGAATAGGTACTTGAAGAGGGAACATTTGCAAATATATGGGGAAAGAGCAGATAGCTTTTCCAAAGAGCCAGGGCAGGTGAGATGGGCCAAATAGTTTCCTTCTATGCTGTAATATTCTATGATTCGATGATCTTTAAAATGGATTTACATTTGGGGTATTCAATAATATGACCGCTGATGAGTGTACTAGATAAGACAAAGATCTATGAAAAATCTATCAGAATTGAATAAATATTCAACGTACAATGGAACTCACTTATTACAAAAAGGATTCCATTAAAAAATTTGTAAAAAAATCTAGTAACATTTTTGTTACTAGATTAATAAAAGGCACAGAGATCTCACTGTTAAAATATGTATGACTGAGTAAAACATATCATGTAGTTACAGACTACAGGGGCATCCAGCTGGCTCAGTTTAAATGCTTTGAGATGTCGCCCAGCATGGAGGATGCTATTTATAGGCAAGTTGTTGTAGTACTCTCACTCCTAAGCTAAGCTTCACTTTGAGATATTGAGTTTATAGTCCAGGCTGACACTCCAATGCAGTCCTTGGAGGAGATCTACTGGATCATCTTTCCGATTGAAACATTAACCTGATAAAGCTGTCTGCTTTATCAGGTGGACGTTAAAGATCCTACTTGAAAAGGGAAGGGTATTGGCAGCTGATGTCCTACCAATCCTCCGTTTGTGGGACACTATTGTGTGTAAATTAACTACCATGTTCGCTTACTAGACATTAGTACAATTCAGAATAAAAATGCTGTGAAACACTTTGAGACAAGTCAAGTCAACTTATATTTCAAATGTAAGGATTATTATTATTGATAATATTATTATTGTATATGGCCAACAATACCTTACCTTTCAATATCAAGACTAAATTTCATCAGCATTCTCATCAATAATGCTTTTCGCCCACAAGTATACAGTCGGTTTTCCTGCTCTCCTTCCCCCTACGCCATGCCTTACCCTCTTTCCCCCTTTCTCCCCTAACCCCACTTCCATGACTGTTTGTGGGACACTATTGTGCGCAATTTGGTTCCCGTGTTTCGCCCATAAATATACACTTAATTTTCCTACTCACCTTCCCCCTACCACTCCCACCCATCTCTGGTCCCTACCTGACCGTTCAGCGCCTTGAGACGTCCTCCCGACATGAAGGCACTATATCAGTGTAATTTTGATGGATTGATTGAATAAGAGCCATCACTTATTTTCAGTTTTGAAATAACAGTCATGTTTTCAGAAACGGGAACCTGGGAAAAAATACACACTGGATTGTACTTGCACCAATAAGATTTCTGTATGCCTGTTCATGTTCTGTATGCCTGTAAATGTCAACTATGTAAAGCAATGTTTTCAGTTTCTATCAAAAGTCATGCAAATAGATTTTTAAAAAAAGAAAAACAACATTTTAGAGGTTGAGTTCACACGTACGTGTTTTTGTGGACAATAAAGACGGAAATAATTACTGAGAGATATTTTATAGAAAATATAGCTGTTCAGGTGTAAGATTCAGCAAATCCTATAATAGAAAATACTTGTCAAAGTCACTTCACTGTGTTTTACATGCTCTTATGGGTCCACTTATAAAAGGATTCAGTTGATCAATTGCAGGAAACATCTACATTGTAGATTGTGCCAGAATCTTTAGTCCTGCAGTTTAGGATTGGGTTCAAGCAGATGGTTTGTAAGACATTTGTCGTTTTGTTTGACAATATTCGTCAATAGTGGCTGTCACTCAGACTCGAAAGTGTGGAGTCAGAATACTGCTGCTGCAATAAGTAGTACTTTTAGATGGCATGATCATTGGATTATTCTCGACACATAAAACACAAAGGGCTGTCTTTGAAGCTTTCAATGAATAGTCATCTGAGAGGATGGGTGTGTTGAGCTAAACAAAACCCTGAAACAAAGTACTTAACTGCAATTAACAAACAAATCTACTGTGACAGGCTGAAAGCATGGAAATGAAATACAATGCAGAGGACAGGTCACTAATGAATGAATCAACATTAAGACAGCAAAGTAATGTATTATATGACATTGCATGGCAGGCAGGTAATTAGGAAGAAGTGTCATCTGAATAATAATAAAAAATCGCCAACCATAATCACTGGGCTCAGTACAAAATGACAGTGAAATGAAATAAGTTAGATGAGCGTCAACCTTTTTCTTTTTAAAAAATCCTTTTGTGGCTTTGACATTTTATGAAACCATTAATGTTTAAAACTGGCACGGTAAATTGGGAACCTTACTGATTTTATTTGACACTTTTAGTATGAATCAAAATTTGACCCAGCACAGAGGTAACAAAAATATATATGATATTTCTCTGGTAATTTAGCTGCTGTATTGTGGAATTGAGACATCCAAATGTCACACACATAGAAAATTCGTGGGAACCTGTAGTTCAGTCGTTAAAGCACTCGCCTCACAAGCGAGAGACTTGGGTTTGATTCCCAGGAGGGAAAACTTTGGGCCAGTTTCCTCACTTCTCGTGCCTGATAATAATCCCTCCCCAAAAAATCATACTGTAATACATTTGTCACATCAATCCACAACTGTTTGTGGAACACTTCTGTGTGCTACTGGCTGCGAGGTACTGCCCACAAACATGTAGTGAGTTCACTTTAGAGTATATTCTGTGAAGCACTTTGAGAGGTCTGGAAAATGTGAAAAGCGCTATATCAAATGCAATTATTATTATTATTATTATAAATATCTGAACATATAACCCAGTTAAGAAACCAGTTCTAACATTTCCTTTTCTAATTTCCAATAATCTTACTGTACATTTGCACTGTTGCAGGAAAAGCTATATATGAAAGGCTTACACAAGTAATCTTTTATGAAATCATGTAAACACAATCCTTTCTACAGTTATTTAGACTAAGTAATGTTACTGCTAAATATTCGCACCTTTTGAATATTTAATGACACCAGCCGGAATACATTCATATCATTATATGGTAACTGCCTGGCTCAGTTGATAGCTCTCTCACCTCAGAGAAAAGAAATTTGTGGGCTCAAATTTCATGTCGGAGCTTTGAACTCTAATGTACTAAGATGACATTGCAATGTGCATGGAAATGTTACAAAAGTTATTTCATTAGGTTTTCTTGTTCATTATTTTCTTTAGTTTGGTACAACACACCTGATAGCAAAATACTGAATCTACTGAATAAAACAAATTAACATTGCCATAACATTAGCAACCTTTTTGTTTGGCAAACAAAGTGCGTATTGTTGATTGAATATGTCTTGATTTTGCCATACGTTTCTTGATTTATTTCATAATTGGCTGCCACATTTGCCCATAAAACACACAGTCACTCTACTTTACAGTTTTCCCCGTGAAACGCTTTGGGATGTCCTCCTTGCGTGACAGGTGCAATACCAAAATATTATTATTATAAACCAACACCTCTCTGAGCATGGTGTTGGTCCTCCCTTTACCCTCCTCAACCTCTCATCACCAACCCTCAAATAGCTGTGCCCAGCGAGAATTCTCAAGCCCTTAGAGACATCCACTTGTGTAAATTGTGTTCTTGTTGTATTGCGTTGCAGAAGATAATTTGGTAGCTTTTTCAAGGAACATTTCATTCAGTCCTACCTTTACTTTTTTTATATATATACCTATATTTTGTGCACATTCCTGCAGATGGTTAATTTTTTTAGATATTTATCGAGGGATAGCTGAAGAAGTAACCAGCACCCAAGGCTTTTTATTCTAACGAAAGATTTGTTTTGATCAGCTCAGTGTTTGACACACGTGGAAACCCATCACCATATTCACAAGTATCTACATATTGAAATTCTAGAGACAAATTGTTGGAATAGAATGCGAACTTTTAAAAATAGATGAGAAAATTGGATGGAAAGTAAAATGTTTGGAAACTTTGAAATTTACATATTTTTGAGGAAGAAATAGGTTAAGAAATATCAAAAATTAGAACTAAATTTTATCATCAATTAAGTCTTGTGTACTGGTATTTGATCTGTTTAAAACAATATTAATAAAATAATCATATGATCAGCAAATCCTTTTACGAGAAAAATAATAATCTTTGCAATTGATATGCTGTCCTTCTACCACATCTTCGAGAAACCTTAAAGCACTTCATACAATATACTGTGAAATAAATTGACTGTATAATGTGTGGTCGAGACTTAGAATAGTCATTTTTATTTGGAAAATGACATATTTCATGGGACCTCACTGCAATAACAGGAAAGCTTGCTGGAATTTTGTTGGGTGCATTATCTGAAGGATGAGTCAATGCACAGAATTTAGTTGGAAATTAGGTGAATTAAGTACCTAGTTACCTATGTTTTATTCTCAACTCTCAATGTATAGAATTATTTTATTCAGTTCTGAGTTACAAATCAAACAATCCAACCAAAAACCCTGTAGTCAGTTCTCTCTGCTTTTCTACCTTCCGGTCCTCTTTCATTGATCTGAGTTAATTGATCCTTATTTTCTTCAAGGGAATTCCAACATTTTACAATGCTGGGCATCACAGTATTTTGCCTTGGTGATGCTAATCAATCGGAACCTGGTAAAGCATTCTTTTTACTGCATCAGCAACTTTTTTATTTTCTCGCACCTCCGACTTCAATGAATGAAGTAATTGCTAATTAGTGCTGAACAGGGAATACTTTAATACTGTGAACTTGTATGAATTCCAGCTTTAGTCTCAGATGGGGAAAAAAAAAACCATCAGTATAATATACAACAACCACAACAAACAAAATTCCACTTGTATAGCACCTTTCACATCAGGAGGCACTGGACTGCTTCAGACCCCATCTGAAGATAGGAGGGTGGGGAGGAGGGGGTTGTGGGTGGAGGGCAGTGGGGGTTTAGGAATTGCCGATGAGTCCAAGGAACAAGAGAGTCTTGAGGCAAGATCTGAAGGAGGCCAGGGAGGGGGCAAGGCGGAGGGACTGCGGGATGGAGTTCCAGAGGTTGGGGGCAGAGTGGCTTAAGGTTCACCTGCCAATGGTGGGGCGGATGGGTCGGGGGACGTGGAGCAGGCCAGAGCCTGCTGAGCGGAGGGGGCGGGCAGGTTGATAAGGGGATAGGAGGTCACTGATGTAGGGTTTGGCGAGGTTGTGAAGGGCTTTAAATGTGGTCATGGCTTGGATGTGGGGGAGGAATGACAGTTGGGGTCAAACAAGACACCTAGGTTCCTGACTGGCTTGGTGAGGTTGAGTGAGCAACTATGGAGGCTGATGCTGCCAGCACCTGATGCAAGAAGATGTTGGCGCGAGCCAATCAATGGGGCCTCAATCTTATTGACATTCAGCTGTAGAAAGTTAGCCAGTCATCCATTGACTTAATCTTGTCAAGCTAGTGGTAGTCCTGAAGTCAAGGATAGAGGCAAAGAGATAGGGTTGAGTGTCATCAGCAAACATGTGGAAGTTAACCCCATGTCTGTGGATGATGTCACCAAGTGGGAGCATATAGATGTTGAAATGTAAGGGGCCAAGGACAGAGCCCTGGGGTCGCCACAGGTGACAGTGCAGGGGCTGGAGGAGAAACTGATGGGTGGTGATAAAGTGTAGGTGATGAGAGAGGTAGGAGTCGAACCAGGCAAGGGCAGGTCCGCGGAGATAATACAATAATACCTCTGTATTTGAAATAGTGCCTTGTCACATCTTTGAGACGTCTCAAAGTGCTTCACGGAATATATTGTAAAGTGGAAATAACTGAGTGTTTTTGTATGTGAAAGTGTGTCCCACAAACAGAAAATAATTGAGTGACCTCTAAATGACTTTTGAGGGATTACTGTCCCCAGAAAGCAATCTGCCAATCGTTCAATAACCAAGTTTCTACATACTGCAGGTAAACAGAGGTGTGTGTAGTAAGGTTTCTCCCAGCCCAGGAATCCAAACCGGTGAGGTGAGTGTTAAACAGTCCCGTAGGATAATGAACGATACATTTGCCTTTTGTCTCTCTGTAAGAAACATAGAAAGATAGAAACAAGAGTAGGCCATTCATCCCTTTAAGCCTGTTTCCACATTCTACAAGACCATGGCTGATCTGGACGTGAATTCCAATTACCCGCCCTTGCCCATATCCTCTTACTAATTGTCCCCACTTCTCTTCTGCAGGCATTCATTAACTTTTTTTTCATTCTTGTGTAATATAGTTCCATAAAACCAGTTGGCCTCTGCTACCTCTCTAAAATGACTTCAACAACAACAAAAATAACAACATTGCACTTATATAGCGTCTTTCACATCGGGAGGACATTCGAAAGCGCTGAGTTCACATGTTTACATGCTCACATACTTCATGTTTACATGTGAACCTAGATTTTGAGACTTAGACTGCTTATGCGTGTCTGTCTGGTTCAAATATCAGCAAATGTACATCTCCATAAGGATCATTTCATATTCATCAATGGCTCATTCATCTCCTCCTTAACCTTGATTGGTGATGTCAACTGCTGAGATCAGCTAACTCAGTAGAAACAATGAACATAAGATCTACCCATTCTCTATGGCTCTGCTCAGCTATTCACTGAGATAAACCCACTGAGATTTTGAGGTGAGGTGAACTGATATTAATTGATGATTGTGTGCAATCTTACCACCAATTCAATTTAGAACATTTTCTGAAATTTGTCTCTGTCCTGTCAATGTTATTCTTGGCATTTCAACCGTCCCACCCTAACATCCCCAAATCCCTTCGCCTCACTCCCTCCCTCGCCTCCTTCAAGATCAGTCTCAAGACCCCCCCTCTTCGATCGTGCCTTCTGCTGCCCTCTCTCCCTCCTCTCCTAACTCTCTCCTGCCTCTCCATCCTACCCTGCCCCTCCCACTTGCTCGGGTCCTGACCTTGGGATGTTCTCTCGATGTGAAAGGCCCTATAAACATAATTTTATTGTTGTTATCCTAGGGTATCCATTCTGTAAACAAGAAACATGAATGAAATGCATTATAATGCCCCAAATCATTGTCACCACATACATTTATACTGATATATTATGAGGCACATGTCAACATCAATTATTTTGAATGTTTGTGAGTGTTACCAAATTTATTTAATTTCACTCATCTTCACACACATTTAGATATGAAAACATGTTTATATCAGTTATCTTTACATATTTACACCATTCTAATGGGTTTCAAAAGCATTACAATGCAGAATATAATGTGTAGCATAAACTGATTTTTTTGATCATGTCAATATATAAACAATGATTCTTGTATTTTAGCTTATCACGTCAACAAAACATCTCAAAAGTTTACAGGATTGCCTGAACAACTGTAGTTAAATGCTGCATCAAATTTAAATACCAGTAATGTACCATAAACAGGCATTGGGAGATGTTTATCTCAGAGATTGTTGGCCATAAAACCAAAAGAAACTCCCGTCTCTTTTCAAAAATTGCCGTGGGATCTTTAATGTTCACCAGAAGAGGTAGATTTGAGTTTGGATCAATGCCTCCCACCACCATACCACCACTGCAATAGAGTGTCAGCCTAGACTGTGAGTTCAGTGTCTCGATATGAGGTTTAAAAGCGCAATCTTCTGCCTCAGAGGAGAGAGGGCTACCATTTGAACCAGGCTGACAACTGTAATTGCAATGGAAGCACAGAAGTGATAACTCAGAGTTACCTACTAACTTGGTAAATATTCCTCAGAAAATGCACTGCCTATTTCAAGTTCAATCATATTTTCTTTGAATTATACAAATCTAACCAGCCAAGCAAGTGTCGGTCTGTGTTAAGAAACTCCATTTACAGCTTTTAACTGCTCATATGTGCACTCTGCCTATCTCTTTCCTGTCTAATTTCACACAGCTGCAGTTCTGGTCCCTTAGTTCCTTGTTTGTACATTGTCAATCACATCCCTTTGCCGGTGCTCTGTTGCAGAGCGAAATACAAACCATTTTTCTTTCACACAGTCAGATCACCAACAATAGCACATGTGCATCAATTTATTCACTGCCACTAATATCTCCTCACATTAGTAACGGTGATCCTGTTCCCACTATTTCACGTAGAATTGAAAAATTTAACGTTATAAACCCCGACAAAAAGTCACAATAAAAAGGAATGGAACTATAATGGAGCAGTAATATTCCATTATACACTAAAACCTTCATTATCTGGCACCCTCGGAACCTGACTGGTGCCGGTTAATTAAATGTGCCGGATATTCGAGCGGCAAGTTGCTGAAAATCCTACACAAAAAATTAACTTGTCTTAAAACGTACCATATTAATAATAGACTAAAGAATAACAGAATATCGTATGGATACTTACCAATAAAGCATTCCAGCCCACTCAGTAAAACGATTGGTAAAAAAGCATTCCAGCGTTTGGTAAGTTTAATAAGTGCTCAGGCGCCACACATGCGCTAAGTGAGCATACCGCGAGTGTACAATTGGGAGATATCGGTTGGTTGGGTACCGGATAAACAAGGTTTTACTGTACTGTATTATCTTCTACAAATGCATATTTTATACCCAGTTTTCCCTCTTTATGTTGGCGGCTTGCCACTGCTATTAGATACAGGAATAACAAACTCACCAGTTTAGCAGTGAATCCTGAACACACTAAAAAATAACAATGACAGCCTTCAAACATGTTGATATATTTCAGTTTGTACTGTATATGTTTGTAAAAGCAAAGCAGCCTTTTTGTCTTTACTGAACGTATTCAGATTTCAAACTCCAAAATTCCAAGCTGAAAGTAGTAGGTGGATTGTTCAGAGTCCATTGAAGAATAGTCTTGGTTTAATATCTCTTGCTAATTCAAGTGGACATTGAAAACTCCAAGACACAATTTGAAAAGAGAAGAGCTTTCTCCTGGCATCCTGGATACAAATCTCCCAGGTAAATTGATCTTTCACATCCTGGCTCATTGGGAACAATGCTGTATACAAGTTAGTTTCTGTGTCCCCATAATAATAATAGTAAAAGTAATGATGATGATGATAATAATAATAACAATAATGCATACTAATAATTAATAATAACAAACAGACTGTTATCAATATTATTGGTATATTTAGATACCATAAAAAAGGGAAGATTCCTGATTGAAATTGGAGCAAATTATGAATCAACAATTATTGGATTAGTTGAATGTATCAGAACAAATAGTATTAAAATGATAGAAAAACATGCAAATCAGAAAAAAATATTTTTTTCTTCATCCAAAAAGCAATCAGAGTCAAACAAAAATGACATTCATCAAAACGAAATAGAAAATAGCCTATCTGAACCAATAAATATGGCACTTGGAATTCAATTTTTTCTTACAAAGAAAATTATGTCTTGTAGAAAAAAATGAATGGGACAGGAAAATCATGCATAGTTAATTTCGAAGAGAAATGAAAGGGCAAGGCCGAGATGTGAAAAACCCTACAACTGGTTGACCAATGGGGATCTAAGAACCGAAACCGAAGATTTCATAATATTAACACAAGACCATTCTGTTACAATCCACTGTTATCAAAATAAAATCATGAAGAGAAAAATAAATTCAAAATTTATTTTGAATAAATATGTCTTCAAACACCAGAAAAACTAGACCATGTATTGTTATCATATTCAGCCCAAGCACAATCAGAGTATCTGATTAGATGTATTACATATATTCACTGGACAAGTTGTAAACACTTTAATATTGATGTAAAGACCAACTGGTATGAACATCAGCCAGCAAAAGTGACATCCACAAATAACATCACGATAATCTGGGATTTACAAGTCTGTACAGATAGTGCAGTCATCTGTGAAAGACAAGACATTATCATAAAGAATTAAGTATATTATACATATATTACAGTACAGTATTAAGGTGATTACAATGTAAAACTAAGGAACTAGTGAAAATCAAGAAACATATCAATCAGCAAATGTGGGCATATGTAGCAGTATAAAACAAACATAGTTCCTATACTCAACAGTGCAACTGGGACTGTTAATAAGGCTTTTCAAAAATGGTTTGATTAAATATCTGGTTAACAAGATATTAAACCCCCTTGAAAAAAGTGGCTGTTTTAGAAAGCTCAAACATATTCAGAAAAGTAATATTCCTTCATATGTAATGTGGTAGTTTTATTTGGTCTGGTTGACCCACAGAATCATAGAACTATACAGAACAGAAGGAGGCCATTCGGCCCATTGTGTGTGTGCTGGCTCTTTGAAAAGAGCTATCTAAAATAAATCCAACTCCCCCGCTGTCTCCCCATAGCCGTGCAAACCTCTCACGCCCAAATAACTATTTACTGTACTTTTTTACTAGTTGTTATCAAATTTGTTTGCACCACCCCTTCAGGGTGCATTTTGTGGAGCTCCTGTGGCTCAGTGGTTAGAGCACTTGTCTTGCAAGCTGGGGAGACCAAGCTGGGGAGACCTGTGTTCGAATCCAGGCAGGTCAGGGTGAAACCTTGGGCAAGTTTCCTTACTCCACACGCCTAATAATAATCCCTACAAAAAAATCACAATAATAAAATTGGTCATTTTTAATCCACGACTGTGTGTGGGACACTGCTTGTGCAATTGGCTGCTGCGATTCGCCCACAAATATATACAGTCAATTCACTTTACAGTAAATTCTGTGAAGCGCTTTGGGACGTTGATAAGATGTGGAAAGCGCTATATCAAATGCAAGGATTATTATTATTATGATTACAGATGAGAACAACTCACATTGTGAAAACCGTCATGTGCTGCATGCATCACAGGCAACCATTTAGAAATTACCTATACAGAGTGAGTTAAAATATAATAACAACATAATAATCCTATTTGATGTAGTGCAATTCAATTCAAGATCCTTGTCCTCACTTTCAAAGTCCTCCACGGCCTCGCTCCTATCTCTGCGACCTCCTACCCCTTACCAATCTGCCCACCCCCTCCGCTCAGCAGGCCTGCTCCATGTCCCCTGACCTAGCCACCCCACCATTGATGGGCGAGCCTTCAGCCACTCTGCCCCTAACCTCTGGAATTGCATCTCGCCATCCCTCTGCCATGCCCCCTTCCCTTCCTTCAATTCCTGCCTCAAGACCCTCCACTTCGATGGTCCCATCGGTCACCCCAAATCCCCTCCTTATACTGGCTAAGAGTCCTTCAGATTAATTGCTCATTCACCTCATAGTTGCTTGTGCGCCCTTGGTAGTACAAAACGCTACCTTGTTTGCTTTCAAGGATAGTTCAGTAAACCTGACAGTAATGGACAATAAACCATTCTAAGATGGCTCAGTACCAGGATCTGCTATTGTGAAGCGCTCTGAGACGCCGTCCGGCGTGGAAAGCGCTATAGAAATAAAAGTTGTTGTTGTTGGTATATTCAGGCCCTCTGGAAAATGCAAGTTCTCCTATATTGGAAATGTGTATTAATATTAAAGCTTAATATTGAAAATTAGTCTCATGATGTGTCATATGTGATAGCTTTGTGTGTTCGTCATGTTGGAATGAGATGACATGACAACAATCTTACGTTAACTTTGCTTATCAGGGTCCAAATGTCCCGTTCTTTTCCACTTGTTCTTTCCAATGGCAACAACGATTGTAATCCAGCAACCCAAATAATATATAATGGTCTGCAGTGATAAACTCCCATCGATTTCCTGAAAAGTGTACAGCCATCATGTAATTTAGATTAGTTAGCAGCTGCCTGAATAGTAGTACTATTATGAGGCTTGCTCAGTTGGTAACACTCTTACCGTTGAGTCAAGAGATTGTGGGTTCAAGCCCCAGGTTGGGGAGTTTAAGATCACGGTGTACATCTGATGTTCCCATGCAGTACTGTGCTGAAATTGCTGTTTAGGTGAATGTTAAAGATCTCATGGCATCACTCAAAGAGAAAATAGAATTTCCCTGAGTGTCCTTCCCTTCAAACTTTGTGTTCATCTACTACTAATAACTCTTGCATTTTAGCACATTAATGAAATGTCTCAAAGCATGTCACAGGATTTAATGTTAAGTGTAATGTTTGCATATTGTTTGGATGAGCACATAGTCACTACGCTTTACAGTAAATTTTGTGAAGCACTTTTGGAAATTTTGATAACTTACTTAGGTGCCATATCAAATGGAATGATAATTATCATACAACCATAATTCACAAAGTTATACTGGGAGTGCATTAAAGTATTAAGCTCGATACAATACTCTCCGGTCTTTTCATGGCTGTTTGTGGATCATTGCTGCCTCCAAATTGACTGATAGGGTCATATGTAAAATACACAGTCACTGCATTCATGTGAAGTGCTTTGAGACATCCACCTAATGTGAAAGGTACTATATGAAATGTAAGGGTTATTATTCATTATTATTACTACATTTTATCTGTGCTGTAAAAACCTATGGTGCAAAAACGTTTCCACCAATAACAAACAAAGGTCTTTATCTGGAAAGAAAATGAGAACAATCTGCTCCCTTTTATTGGCTTTATTAACACAATATGTTACATTATGTTGTATTCAATTAAAATATATTAAATCACATTAGATATATTAAGGCTGGGTACTGACATGGAAAATGTAACCTTAGATATTCATATCAATTTCCATGTTGGTATATCCCAAACTGTTGTTAATCTATCAAAATTTAGTTTTGTCAAAAGTGCTACAATAACTAAATTACCGCCGTGTTATTTATCACCCGTGAGATAAATGCAATTACTTTTTGTGTGCAGAAAAAAACTGCTATTTTTCCCTCCTGCAGGCAAATAGAGATTCATTGAAGAACAGTTGATACATTTATGTGGAAAAGCTCAATCAGGCAGTTTTTTGACTGTGGTCAATTGGAGATATATAATCTGTATTTTCTTGCTTTTGTGCCTCAGAGGCAAATTGGAGCTATGAGCACAATAGGGAGTAGACTTTTATATGCAAATTAATAAGCAGAGTACTTTTGGTCTCCTTTTAGTGCTTTGCAGGTATTCTCTGTTACCTTATTGATTACGTAAATTGCACTGACTAAGCATTTAATTATTTATACCTTTGAAGAATTCACCAATACACTAAACCAACAGCCCCAGGGCATTTTATTATTTCTTTTATTGTCAACATTGCAATAGATTTTGAACAATTCAAAGACCGAATATGTTTGTTGCTATTAATATTCATACTTACATATGATGTAAAACTTCATCCCAACAAACCACATCAAAACCTTTTGCAAAATTTTCTGTAAAGAATATTGACTGCATATTTCTAAGCAAACATGGCAGCCAATTTGAATGCATCAATGTCCTACAAACACCCAAAAAGCAATATATTTTATTTGGGGGAATTCCTTGCCTGGACACATCAAGAAACTCTTTTATCTTTCTTAAAATGTGCCGAGCAATCTTCATTGTCCATCAAAACAAATAGGCAATATATTAGTTTAACATTTCATCCAAAGGACAGCAGCTCCATCAACATATACTGCACTACATTATAAAGTTCAGAACTTCTCCCAGAGGATTGTCATGGTATGGAATGGTTTGCAGCGGATCGATGTTGGAGCAGGTGGTTGTAAAAAAACAATTGGACAAGCAATGTAGACGCAGAGGTATATGAGGGTAGGGGGAAAGAGGCAGGAAATTGGAACTGGAATAGATGTTCCTTTTTCTAGCAAATACTGACATGTAAACGTAGGCCAAATGGTCTCTTACTGTGTTGAATGGTTCTATGATTCAATAGAATTAGAGCCAAATATTTATTTGCTTAATAAAACGTTTCTTTTGATACGAAGCTATTTGGTTGAATAAAGACTGCTGTTCAGAAACACAAGTGCCAGCACTTTTCATGCCAGTGCCAAATTGAGGGTTTTGATTGTATTATGAAATCCAGGCCTTAAACACATCTGCGGAGTATTGGCGAAGCATTTTATCTTTGCTTGCCTGGCTCAGTTAGTAGCACTTCCGCCTCTTGATCGGAGGGTTTTAATGTGCTAAAATGCCAGAGGCCCCATGCTGGGACTTGAACTCACAACTCACCCGTATCTAGTGCTGGGGTGCTGCATTGTCAGAGGGGTGTCATCCTTCAGATGAGACATTAAACCATGGTTGTCTGTTCTGGTGAACATTAAAAAGATCCCAGGGCACTATTGAATGCCCAATAAAAGAAGGCATTCAATGAAGGGAAGGAGTTTCTCCTTGTGTCCTGACCAAAAATCCCCCAAATAAAATTGGTTCGTGGGACATTGTTAATAATAACTTTTTCATTTGATATAGCTTCTTATCACAGCATCGAGATGTCTCAAATAACTTCACAGGAGATACTGTAAAATGGATTGACATGGTTGAGTGAAATTGGGCAGCTGAATTTCCCTATATATACAATCTCTGCTATGGGGTGCTAAATGAAGGATTATTATTATTTTATCGATTGATGTGCATTGCTCAATAAAAGAAAAATAATAATAATCCTTGCATTTGATATAGAGCTTTTCGCATCTTCCAGACATCTCAAAGCCCTTCATTTGATACTGTAAAGTGAATTGACCGTATATTTTGGGCAAATTGTGGCAGAAAATTATGCATAACAGTGTCCCACAAACATGAACAAAATTGAACTGACCAAATTTATTAGTTTTCTTCTTGAGGGATTATTATCAGGCATGATATAAAAAAACTGAAGAGGAAAAAAAAATGGTAGCAGAACTGAACCAGAAAGAACATTGCACTTTACAATTACCTATGACTTGCTATCAGATGTTTTAATATTTACTACATCAAATGCAAGGATTATTATTATAATAAGATAAAAGATTCAGAAACAAATAAGTAGGGGAAAGAGATGAATAACTAGTTAAGACAAAGAAAAATAGGTAGAAGAACAATAACATCATAAAATATCAAAGATATAGGGTTTATATTTACATGGCTTGGTAGGGTCTTTTGTGATAATTTGTGTAAATTTGACTCAAATCAGGATGAGGAGGTTGTGGGTTCATTGCTTATTAAGGAAACCTGTTAGAAATTGTCATATATTAGAGCCAATTATTTTCAATGTCAAAGATTCCATAGTCTAGTCTAATGTGAGGATGGAAGGAAGAAAGGCATTTGTTATTTGATTAAATGGATAGCTGGTCAGGTTGACTTTTGTGTCTTGACTTAAATAAATATATACTTCGCTCTGAGTGTTCATGACAATGGCAAAGGAAGAACAAAGGAGTTGGAATAAATAGGAATTTAGAAACAGCAAAAAGGCTACTTCGTCCATTTAGCCTGGTCCACTACAATATAGTTAATGACATTGTCTCCTTTCCCCTCCTCTAATAAAAATTATAATTCAAATCATCATTTAAATAGCACTTTTCACATCTAGAGGACGTCCTAATCCTACTTTCCTAACTTTCCAGCTATATCCTTTAATATTTCTAATTCCCAAGTATCTGGACATCAATTGTTCATCCAATTTCTCATTTATGGTTAGAGTTCTAAATATCAAGCCACATCTAAATTCTGGATAAACAGAAAAAAAAAAAACTATTTCAATACCCTGTTGCTTCAAACACATCTAAACTTTATTGGAAAATTGTTTAAAATTTGCTTTCAGAATTTTTATAAAGTTTTAAATCAATTTGCAATTGGTTATTTTACAATGATACAAGCTGATTAATTTATAGAGCTGGCTTTTGCGTTGAGAATTCACAGTACAGTTTGCAATTCAATTTATGTAGCACCTTTCACTTGAGGAGTGCTTTTGATCAAAGTGCTAATTATTCATTGCCTACAAAATACACAGTCACTACACTTCATAGTAAAATCTGTGGAGTTATCCGAGTCGCCCTTCTGCTACTATCTTTAAATGTAAGGTCTATTCTTATGATTGCAATTGCTGTAATACTGAATGTTCGGTTTTTAGCCTAAAATTGTAAACCACTATCCAACTTCTGGTGGAATAATTTCCTCCATTTGAAGCATTGTTGTCACCAATCCTGTGAGGTGCTGGACTCATCAGGGCAATACACAGAATTGGAAGTGCAGAGCTACTTGGCATTGCAACTAACTTCCCCTAATTTGGATGGCTTTTGTCAGCTCCTGTTCGGCGTTCACACAGGGTGAGTTGGAGAAAGAGCGCTGGGCAGAGAGCATCCCTCATCATTTAAATCAATACAGCTCGCTATTGGCTGGATCTCAAAGAACGGATGCCAGTAATCATACACTCCAGAATATTCTGTCCCATTGCTTGAAAGCATGGCAACGAGTTGCAACATCGAGTAGAAAGAAAGAAATGTGGAAAATTACAGCAAATATTAAAAAAAATTAAAGTGCTTTTTGAGACAGAGAACGAGCAAAGCAGGTTACTTGTTGTTAGCTTGACACGCACATTCATATAATCTTTGATGCGTGTACTGGAAAGCAATCTTCATCTGCAATTCTTCATATCTATTGATATCTGCCATGTAGCCACCGACAACCTATCAACCGAGATGAATGTTTTTGTGCCAGGAACTATTACTTCCTTGCTGTGTTGGACCGAGACAGATGTTTTGAAGTATTGGAACTGTGTGCGGGGTTAAGCATTTCCAGTGCTCAGGCTGAATTTTTTATAGCTTCTCTGCTTTGAAAATAAAAATGTGTAATGGTTATAAACTGCAAACTTAGCTGTTAATGAAAGTTGATGTTCTCTCTCCTAAATATATATACATACACACACACATACGGGAAAACAATTGTCATGTCTTTATGTATGTTTTCGCTCTCAAAGCTGGTTCATTGTATTACTTATTTATTAATAATACTTATAGATTGATCCAGTTACCAACTGTTTCTATTCCAACCCTCTGGTCATGCAGCTTTTGTTATCTTCAATTTTTCTTTGCTGCTGTCGACGTTAAATCAGAGTTGCAAGGTCCATCTTACAGTCATGAGCATGCAACTGAAATATTTATGCATTTGCAGTAAGAAAATGCGACAAGAAAATCAAAATAACTTAGTTCCACAAGCCCCCATTAAATTGAATTTTGGTCCTGAAGCAGCCTTTAAATGACTGTCTGGAAATATCAGGCCTCTTAATATGTCATGGCTACAAACTCCCCCGTCAATTAACCAGTGCATGAGATTGGCTATTGACATTCAGCTGCGTTTGTCAGTTAGCACTTAACCAGCACAATCTACCTCTCAACCATTTCAATAGTGGCAAGAGCGAGTTTGTCATCTTCTTTGGTGCTTTTGTTTTCTTCACTCGTGCCTGGCAATTTGAATTCCATCAGATCGAAGACAACAACCGTAACATTTCTGCCATTTCATTAAAATGAAGTATATTAATTTTACATACATATAATTAGATCAGTTATCACAAGATTGGTTCGTGGAATGAAGAAGGCCCTCATCATTCTAGCACACGCACCTAACCAATCTCCCACTCCCCCTTACCCTCGTGGAGCTCCTGTGGCTCAGTGGTTAGAGCACTTGTCTTGCAAGCTGGGGAGAGCAAGCTGGGGAGACCTGTGTTCGAATCCAGGCAGGTCAGGGCGAAACCTTGGGGAAGTTTCCTTACTCCACACGCCGAATAATAATCCCTCCAAAAAAAACACAATAATAAAATTGGTCATTTCAATCCAAGACTGTGTGTGGGACGCTGCTGTGCGCAATTGGCTGCCGCGATTCGCCCACAAATATATATAGTCAATTCGCTTTACAGTATATTCTGTGAAGCGCTTTGGGACGTCGATAAGATGTGGAAAGCGCTATATCAAATGCAAGGATTATTATATTATTACCCTCCCACCGTCAGTGCAGCACCAGAAAGGAAAATACTAGAGTGAATAAAGCCTTTCATTTGTGCAAACCTTCGGGAAATTTATTCTCTCTTCTCGGAGTTGGCCCGTGACATTTGCGTGAAGCGCTCTGTATAGTCTTTTACCCTAGGTCGCGATGCGTTATGATGATGAACTGGTATGGAATCACTTGTAAAGACTGTTGCATTGGGCTGTGCTGCCTCGGTCGGTGAGAAGCACTGAGCATAATCGAAGGATTTTGCCAACGTCAGATGTAAGGCTAAATCTTGTAGTCCAGGTATTTTTGTGCACCTCCCTTCTCCACATGAATGCTCATTAAAATTGTCAACACGGCCCAACATTCTCTTTCGAGTCATGATAAAAAATGTATATGTTTTGTTCGCTAGATGCCTGAGACTAGAAACCCATCTTCACATTTAAGCGTTTCCAAACCAAAATACTTAAAATTCCACACTTAGACGGTTTCAATTTGTATAGGCTACGTAGGGCAAAAATAAGAGAGTAATAACATATTTTATATATAACTGTTTGACTTCAAACAAATTCCAGGGATGATATTAAACAACTCGAATCTGACATAAAGGTTATTAATACATCAAAGGTGATTATATTCCATTTACTAAAGATACTAATGGCTCTGGTGATGCAGTGACAGTGACACACTGTGCTACAAACTGGTATAACACAGTGCTGAGTTCTTGATTCCTTACATGAGGTGTTCTTGATCTCACACCAGAGAGACACTTTTTCAGAAAGCAGCGAGTCAATGAATTGTTGAGTCAATGGGAACCTCTTTTATCTATCTAGTGGCCAATTTGGAGCACCATTTTGGAGAGCAATTCACTGATGCACCTTATAGCATGAGAATGATGCCAATGTATTGAAGGAATTATATGATTGGAAGTTGGGGTGGTTAGGAGAGGCGGGGGGTGGGGGGGGGGGGGGGGCGTATAATTTGCAAATTTCACGAAAGGGAACAAAGCGTTATTGTCAGTAAAAAAAATCAAATGAGCTGTAAAGGCAATCAATTAACATATGATTAATTGAGGAATTCTTGTGGCCCTGATAAATATTCATATTTTCTGTCCTGGCAACGTTCATTAATTGATCATAATTATGATTGATTCTAACTGATAGGCACTAATAGCATGACCATGAAAGGTATCCACATTAAACAGTTATTATCATTCACAGACCAACCTTCATCCAATTATCAGTGATTTCCAGCTGCAGTACATTCTCATTAATACATCCATGCCGCACTTCATTACACAATAGATTGTCAAAGCTATTTACTTTTTATTTAACAATACATTACCCAACCCATCTATACTAAATCATCATTAACTCTGTCAAATCTAGCTGTGTTATTATACACGCTTTGAAGCAATTAGCATTTTATCTGTATTTATTATCAATTGAAAAATCAAGCCCTGCTAATCTGAGATCGGATAAACCAGTCGATAACAAACTCACCGGACCTTGTAATATGATTCATGCTTTGTTTGAAAAAAATCAAACTAACTCACATTGAGGTGCTTAGTGCTGGTGATACTGATAATAAGGCAGTAACATTATTGGGGTGGGGGGACCTTGCAATCATTAGCATTCCTAAGGTGGGTATTACTGGCCTGAGTGAAGCTTGTAATGGCTAAATTCCCTGAGCAATCGATGCAATTGATATCATTATCAATCCACAAGCATTAACAAATTCTCCGTGCTCTGTTTTTCATTTTCTGTGCACCCTCGACATTTTATTTGTAATTGTCATCCGACAATTGCTGTTTCTCAATCGCAGCCGATTTTTAAATTAAACAACGTCTTGGACAGTCTCAAGAGTAGCCTCTTAAAACCATTGGCGTGAAAATTCCACTGTAAAGGCTGCACACACAATGATAGAAAAAATCGTGTTTACTCTTACTCATGTTCTGAGCAGCGATAAGGATATTTTGTGAGGAAGGAATTCTGAATTCTGACTTAAGAGCTAATGTTTCTTGATACATAGATATTAATATTTAACCTCACTGCCACTGTGACTTAAGATCTAGCAATGAGAGCTGCAAGTATACTGACTGAGCAGTCGATGGGATTCATTTTGCACAGATTCACAAAGGGTTTTGTTTCAAGTGCTTTATGTTGGAGGAGACCCACAGGCCTACATCTGAAAACTATACCATTGGCTGTACTAATAATAAAAAACAATAATGATTATTAAATTTAATTAGCTCCTTTCATAACTGTGCACTTGAGGTATACACCGCGGCCAATTTGCAAACAGCATTATCCCACAAAGAGTTCAATTTTCAGTTGATGGAATTGTTGACCGGGACAATGGAAGAAACTCCTGTTTAGGGTTAGGGTTAGTTTCACCCACAAAATATACAGTCACTCCACTTTACAGTATATCCTGCGAAGAGCTTTGAGACGTCTTGAAGACGTGATCAGCCGCTTTCTCAAATACAAAGATTATTATTATTATTATGATTATTATATGCTCTCATGCAGCTTGTTCCACCTTAATCAGCAGTTTGCATTTGACTACATCTAATCTCTATGGTATTTTCTGATCAATAGACTGGAGTCACAGTTCAAGTGTGCAATTCCACATGATCTCACTTTTTCTCAACACTCAGAAGAAAGGCCTCATTAGCTTGTAGCGTTACATTAACAGGCTGAGAGATGACAGAGCACACTAACTGAGGCAGGAGAGTGTGGATACTCTGGATGTAATAATGTACAGTACCTTCAGAACTGCGTGTGGGGATGAGGAGAATGCTGCGTCATAATAGATCACAAACTGTGTTACGACCCTCCGTCATTTGAATACTCACAAATATCCCCAGAGTGTTGAGCACAAAGGTTTCAAGGTGTGACGTGTGCAAACCTGATTTGAGAAGCTAATTGTGACTCGTGGGTTGTGACTCGGATTTTGCGAGTTTCAATTGGTTTGATTTTGTCTTCAATGGTCCTCATCATAATTGTAATAATAATAATCCTTGCATTTGATGTGGCGCTTTTCACACCTTATCGACGTCTCAAAGCGCTTCACAGACTATACTGTAAAGTGAATTGACTGTATATTTGTGGGCGAATATGGGTGCCTTTTTCTGGCTTGGAACTCACGACTCACCATACTCCTAAACTTCTGAGAATCTTACAATGTGGAATTGCGACAAAATATTCTCTGTAGCTCTCAAAAGTCATTCTGAATCATTGTGAGATGTCATCTTGGCTCAGTTAGAAGTCTCCATGTGGAGTCCTATAGCGTATCTGTTAGAGAACTCGCCTTGCAAGCAAGAAGACAGGGAAAAACCATGGGCACGTTTTCTTACTTGACACACCTCTGTTTTCCATGGGAATCTGGTCATCGGTTGATTGGTTGATCATAACAAACCACTTTATGGGGTAATAATCCCTTAACAAAGAAAATTGGTCATTAAATGTACAACTGTTAGTGGGCCACTAATGTGTTCAGTTGGCTGCCACTTTTCACCCACGAAATACACAGTCACTTTATTTTTGTGAAGCGCTTCAAGACGTTCTCAACAAAATGATAAGGCTTTGGGTCAAATGCATAGGTTCAAGCCCGTACTGGAATATTGACATCAAAGTGTAGGCCAACACATCAATGGATTGTTGGAGAAATACTGGAGTTTCCAATTCAAATATGAGAAGGGTGGGGTTACCATATTTCTAGTTTCCTGGCAAATAATCCCTTAAATTGGTCATTTATTTCCTGGCTGTTTGTAGGGCATTTCCGTGAACAAACTGACTGCATTGTTGCCCTACCAGATACACGGTCACTACAACAACAACAAGTTACACTCGTTAGCACCGTTCACATCAACAGAATGGGTTAGACTACATTTTCAGTCAATTGACTTTACAGTATTTTCCGTGAAGCGCTGCGTCTTAATCCTCCACCACCGCCTGTCCTCCGTCATTCACCTCAGTGGGACCGCACTCGCCTGGTTCGAGTCCCTACCTCACAATCCGCCAGCAGTACATCTCCACAAATGGCTTTTCCTCCCGCTCTCGCCCGGTTACCTATGGGCTACCTCAGGGATCCATCCATGGCCCCCTCCTCTTCCTCATCTCTTTGCTCCCTCTTGGGGATGTGATCCGCGGACATGGGGCACACTTCCACGTGTACGCGGATGAACACCCCAACTCCATTTTTCCACCTCACTTTGTGACCCCCAGTCCCCCGGTGTTCTGTCAGCCTGCCTGTCAGACATTAGGAGCTGGATGAGTGTGATTGTCCTGCAGCTGAGTATTGACAAGACAGAAGCCTTTGCTCTCGTCATAGTCTTCAGTCACAGAGATCTCACCTACTCCACCTTCCTGGCCTGCCCCTAACACTCTCCGAACCAGTAAGCAACCTTAGCATTAGGTTCGACCTCAACTGTGCTTCCTCCCCCACATCCGGTCCTTCACCAGCACTGCTTTTTTCCACTTGCGATGAATTGCCCGTCTCCGGCAACACCTCGTCCCGAAAGCCGCTGAAACTCTGGTCCAGGCCTTTGTCACCTCTCGGCACCTATGCAAACCCTCACTGGTCTCCCCTCCACCACAATCTATAAACTCCAGCTCATTCAGAACTCTACCGCCCGAGTTCTCACCCACACCAAACTTCGCTCCCCCATTTTACCCCAGTCCTTGCCAGACTTCACTGGCTCCCCTTCGCAGAGCGAATTGGCTTCAAGGTCCTCACTCATGTTTAAATCTCTCCACTCCTCTGTACCCCCTACCTCTCTGACCTCATCTCTCCCCAACACAGCACCCGTTGCCTTCGCTCCTCTGGTTCTGGTCTCCTCCTTGTCCCCCGAATCCTTCACTCCACTATCGGCGGCCGTGCCTTGAGCCACCATACCCCGAAGCTCTGGAACTCCCTGCCTCACTCCCTTCGCCTCCCCCCCTCTCTTCCTAGTTTCAGGTCTCAGCTGAAGACCTTTCTTTTCGATCGCGCCTTTGGTCAACTTTTTCCCCCCCTCCCCCTGGCTCGGGCCCGGGATCCTTTATTGTGAATCGCTGTGAGACGCCGTCCAGTGTGGAGGGCGCTGTATAAATCCAAGTTGTTGTTGTTGTTAAAGGCCTAATACGGTGCTATCAAATGCAAGGATTACTCTTATAAATCCTATGGAAGACGAGATTTCAATTTAACATCTCAACTGAAGGATTGTAACTCTGTTAATGCAGCACTCCATCAGGGCCCTATTGGAGTGCATGTCTAGAATGTGAGTTCTACACTAATATGGATGCCCTACACAATGATGCCTCTGACACAAAGGCGAACCAACTGAACCAGACAGACTCCACTATCAAAAATCAGAATGCACAAAATAAGTATCCTTTATTTCAGGAACCTTTATTTAATTTGCATCTACTTATTTTGTCTTCAGTGTTTTAAGCTATGCTTACATGCAATGGTGAGTTATAAGGTTAATATAACACAAGCAGAATGAAGCTGGTAATGTGCATGCTTTCTGAAGATTAAGATAGAGCTCATGATTGGGAAAAAAAATCTATTAAGAGTGCGTCCAATCACCTATACTGTCAGAACCTCCATAATGTATCAAATGTGCCAGGAAATCTATTCTGCTTTTTTAGTACATTTCAGTGAATAATGCATCTCTGAGGAAAATGTGTCTGGGTCCATCAAGTTATATTGAGTGACCTTATTTTAGATGTGAATTCATACAGAAAGTTCTAAAGGTAAAACCTACCTTACCCCTAGAGGAGGTGAGACACCAATTCCTTAAGGCGGACATTTGGCGCGTTTATATGTCGCACCATTTTAAAGAGAACTAAGAATATGATGAGAATTTGAAACTTGAAGAGCAAATTGTGAAAGACCAATTTCCGTAAATGATTATCTGTGAGAAGAAATGGAACTTTTGTTATTTGTTTGAAACAATGATCCCTCAAGCCTCTGTGTGTGCTATCTGTTCTATTTTTAGACTCTATATTAAGGCCTGTAGTGGCAGATTTAGTGAGATTGAAAGAACCAAGAGACGGTAAATCTCACCAGTGACGACAGTTGAATCTTTCCACAGCAGGAAGACTGAAAGTGCACATAGTGTAGCTGTGGTCTTGTGTACAGCTGCTGTCAGTCCGACAACAACAAACCACATGGTTTGGCTTCTATTTATACACTTTCCTCTTTCTCGACTTATGGGTTGTGGGGGGGGGGGGGGCGGGCGGGTTGGGGGTTAAAATTGCATACTGATCGTTAACGACGCTAAGTAAGATGTGATGCCATAATTTCTGAAGATTATGGCAGAAAAATGCATTCATTGTACATGCAAAATTCCTGTACCTGATGAGCGCCTGCCTTTGTGTGATACGGTATTTGCATCCAGACGGTACAAAAGTTCTGAAATATTCATGAGTTGGGAGGTGAATACTAAGTCAGAGATTCCATATTTTTCCTGCAAACTGATAATACATATATGTATATATACACAGTGTATGTCTGTCTGGCTCTTTGGAACTGTTTTATGTTAATAGGCACTCTGAGATGCTACCTAAATGAAGGGTGCTATATAAAAGTTGTTGGTGGTGGTGGTGATGGAGAGAATGGACATAAGTACAAACCATTTTTCCTACAGATCATGGCATTCCTTTACATTCATCAAAACTTTCCCAAAGCATGAACACATTTTCACTCTATGCTCCTTTTGTTTCTCCCCCTTCCCCCTTTGATTCCATTTTATTTTAAATCACACCAATATCTTCCACAGGAAGTCTAGCGATGCAATGTAATGTCCATGACAGTTCTACGCACCAATAATGACTCTAAGCTTTTGACTCTTGTGTGAGAGGACCAGAAAGTGGGGTCTTCTGTAGTCGATGCCTTGGAGCCAAAGGGGAATAAAAGAGCAGAATATTCTCTTACAAGTGCACTTCCTTTCTCTATATTTAATACAATAAGAAGACGTCACATTTAGTGTATAAACCAGACAATAGAAAATAACTTGGCAAACTCTACAAGATTAAGAAATCAAATACAAAGGAATTCTATAAATCCAGAAAAATGGTCAACTGAGGGCAATATCTCGTTGAAGACTGCAGTTCAGAGCAAAGCTCAAAAGGTTTAGTGCTGCTTCATGAATTTGGGAATGAGATTACAGTTTTCCAATTATTTTGTATGTTGTACATGAGGAAGTTGATAGCAGTAATGTTAGTCATACGTTGCTTTTCTGCCCAGCAGCAGCTGCCTCTCCAATTTGGATACACATGGGAATCTCTCAGTTTAGTTTGGAAATTCTTAGATGTGTTGGGAGGGTTTCTGCATGCCAGACACTTAGCTGATCATAAAGAATAATAATAATCCTTGCGTTTGATTTTGTGGTGTACCACATCTTTGCGACATTTCAAAGTGCTTCATAGGATATTTTGTAAAGTGGATTGACTGTATTTTGTGGGCAAACACAACAGCCAGTTTGCACATAACAGTGCAAACAAACAGCGAACAATTTTATTTGGTGGATTGTCGGCCAGGACATCAGGAGAAACACCATTGTCTTTTGCGTGGGATCTTTAACCTCTACCTGAACAGGCAGATGGGGCATCGGTGTAATATCTTATCTAGGATCTCCAACAATATATCCCCCACACCCCCACCACCAGCATTGCAATATCATCTTAGATGATGTGATTCCGTGTCCCGATGTGGGACTTGAACCCAGAACCTTCTGACTTCGATACAAGTCTGCTGATACACAACATAGGTTGTTGAGTTTAATCTAATCATTCCAGTTGGTTTCTGGACAACCTTATAGTTCGGATACAGTATAATGCTGTTAACGCACCTCGAGAGAAAGATTGATTTTACTTGCACAAAAGTGCTCTATAATCTAAAAATTACCCCCCTTTAAACAATTCATATTTCATCGCTGTAAAATATTTTAAAATTATTAATAAAGCTGCCTAGATCCTAAGAATCCTGCTTTTGAATAAACTACCTTGAAAAACATGACACACTAAATGAAAGGTACAATCCTCTGTAACACTTTCCATTGAAAGAAAATTGCATCCCTTTGTACAGTATTCACTGTCTGTCCTGCTTTGTGCACATGTATTTTTGATCTTTGCTTATCGCTCTGATCATTGCCAGTCATAGACACTCGGTAATAATAAAAAGACAAGATGAGCACTGCAAGATTCGCACACTTCTAATATCACTAATATAGCACTAAAATAAAATACCTCCAAAGATATAATTGACTCTGAAGCACAGTTGCGGGGTTGGCTGCTCGAATCTTACCCTTAGACCCCCCAAAAATAGAGGATATTGCAATGTTAAAAATAATCTGGAGTAATGGCTGATACCACAAAGAAGAAACATCAAGCAAAATAATCTGTTGCTGAAGAAATTCCTCTGTCACTTTATTCCTAAAGATTAAGGCTAATCTTTTAAAGACCTTTGTCCTGGGCCGTTAGAAAATGTATTTGATTTATCTGAGAATTGTTTGTTTATTGTAAGTGATTTTGTGAAGAATATATCTCACTTTCAAATATAACTGCTTTTAGAATTAAACAAAACAACATACAATGTTGTCAAAAGTTGAGGATCTTGAGATCTCTAATCGTGGAAAATTAAAGACAGTTTGCTAGTTTAATTCGATTGGTTAAATGCAGTAGAACTTAAATACTCTTTGTGGCTTGATACAAAAGTATATTTGTCTTGCTGTTACTAAATGGCAAGAAGGCTGCTGAACTATTTTGTAAAGAGACTTTAACTCAGACTATTCTGGCAATATCAGGGCCATGTTGAGTTCCAACGAGCCAGTGGATGAAATCGGTTGTCACTTTCACCTACACGTATATAGTCAGAGATTGAAACTCTGCCATTTTCTGAACTGACCAGTGAAAATGATCAAGTCAAATGTGTTATGAAACATTGGTTTATTTATTTATAGTGTATGATCAAACGGCATTTATTATTGTTAATAATAATCCATATATTTGATATAGTGTTTTTCACATGATCAAGAAGTCCGAAAGCACCTCACATGATTTCACCGTGTAAAGTAATCACTATATATTTGTCGATGAAATAGTGACCAATGTTTGTACACTTGATCTTCTGACTAAGATTCTCCAGCCTCTACTCATTTTCCTTTCCAAGTGAAATCAAGCAAAACTCTGGAATGTCCCTTTAATCTCACATTTAATACTCTACATTGTTGCCTTTACCTTGAAACCCTTGTCACTAGGCTTCCCTGACTCGATGTGTTCACGATCCCAGCAATGAAGAAATCTTCATGCCACAGATATCATTTTACACGTTGATAGACCCTGTAAACGTTCAACAAGTGATATGAGAATTCATTCATTCACCGGTGCTTCCGATGCTAATTAATATATTGCCCCCAAATTCCGACTTAGAAATTTATAGGCAGTGATGGCTTCCAACATCTTTAGGCCAAGTCATTATACTTAAATCAGCTGATAGGGAGAAGTCCCCTCGTGCCCTCAAGTACTCGATGTTCACCAGCCAAGTTGACCGTAGTACTCCACAATGTAATAACTATCACAGGCGACAATTATCATAACAAGTTGTATTTTTCAATCCATTAGCTCTAGCTGCAATTACCCTCACAGCTGTCAGCCCCACTCCAAGCCAGATAGTCTCTTAGTTCTTTCACAAAACTCTTGATCAGTGTAGCATTAACTGTTTCATCTGGGAGCCTATCCATAATCTGGTGCGGAACCTCTCCTAATCTGAAACCACGCTTGGATTCATCATTGCTCCATTCAACTTCTTTGAATTTAAGGTATGTGCTCGGAGGAATAGTTATGTGCTCATAGAGAGAAACAAAACCTAAGCCATAGTGGATCTTGCAGTTGTCTTAACTTCTGTATCACCAACACAGAAGATCTATTATAGTAATAGTAGAACATACCAATCATTCCATTTGGTATAGAGCTTTTCACAACAGGAAGATATATATATATACAGTAAAAGCCTATTTATCCGGATAAACCGTAACTTCTGTATAACCGGCAATGGCCAGGTCCCAAGGGTGCCGGATAAACGTGCTTTTACTATATATATATATATATATAATATAGGGAAAAAACAATTGTCTTATTGAAGAGTGCAAAGGGATCTTTAATGTCCCCTGAACATGAACATTTCACTTGAAGAACAGCACCTCCAGCAAAGCAACACCCATCTACGAAACGCGAACTTACTCCCCCTATCCCCATGTTTCCCATAGGGCCCTGTATTTTCCAACCACGGTTTTACCAACTGCGGAGGTTTACAAGAACATATCCCCCGCGGTTGAGGAGGGATACCTGTATACTGTAATGAGAACTGACTGTATTTGTTGGTGAAACGCGTCAGTCGATTGCGCACAGCAGCGTCCCCACAAAAAATCGTGGCTTGAAATGATCAATTTTATTATTGCGTTTTTTTTGGAGGGATTATTATTAGGCGTGTGCGTGGAGTAAGGAAACTTGCCCAAGCTTTCGCCCTGACCTGCCTAATTAAGGTGAAGCTGGAAAGACAAACTGTTTCCAAAGTGCACATTAAAAGAAAGATCTCATGACAGCAGATAAAAAGAGAGAAGAGTTTTGTTATTCCCCACTGCCCTACTCCACAGTATACACCCGAATAATTGTTCATCCATCTCATGGCTGCTTTGTCTGACATTGGTGATGCTATTGTCTACCAACTTTGCCGACACAAACAGTCACTGCACTTGTCAGTAACCACTTGTGAAATCCTCAGATATGCACTTTAAAAATGCAAGAGTTTTCTTTCTTGCACAGCTGAGATTAGAATTGAAGGTTTAAGCATTTTCTCTGAATAGACTGGAAGACAGATCAATTGTTAAATTAGATTCGCCAAGGTCAACAAACAATCTCACACTCAATTCGTGAATTAGGAACACACAACTTGGTTCTTATCTCCCAGAACTGTATCCCCAATATCATTACTGTCTTCTATGCTATTACTTCTAAAAACAATTTAGCAACACAATCCTATAAAACACTATATTGTTCAAACCAAAGCTATTCATACTAGCAGATGTTAATCATATATCACGGCCACAGTAAGTCATTTATCTTAACAGTCTAGCAGAACATTTTATGTTTGGATTTGATAATGTTTTTTTTAAAAAATAAAATGACAAAAAGAAGTGAAAAAGCATGGATGAAGTCTGAAACCATTCTGATAGTTTTGTAATACTGTAGTTAGCTTCCCTATAATAATGCATATAATATTGGACATTTCAAAGTACTTTGACAAGACGGAGGCCACACTCTTTGGCTCTCGTCAACATCTCCATTTGTACGGCTCTCACCTCCTCCATCTTCCCGGCCTGGCCCCTAAAACTCTCCGAACCTGTGCGCAATCTTGCCATCAGGTTCAACCCCCAACTGTCCTTCCTCCCCCCCCATCCGGTCCCTCACCAGCACCGCCTTCTTCCACCTCCGACGGATCGCCCGTCTCCAGCAATACCTCACCCCAAAAGCCGCTGTAACCCTGGTCCGCGCCTTGGTCACCTCTCGGCTGGACTATTGCAATGCCCTCCTCGCCTGTCTCCCCTCCACCACAATTCACAGAGTCTAGCTCATTCAGAACTCTGCCGCCCGCATTCTCACCCGCTCCCCCCATTACCCCAGTCCTTGCCAGACTTCACTGGCTCCCTATCCCTGAAAGGTTCGACTTCAAGATCCTCACCTTTGTCATCAAATCCCTCCACTCCTCTGCACCCCCTACCTCTCTGATCTCCTGTCCCCCCAACTCAGCTTCCGTTGCCTTCGCTCCACCGGGTCTGGCCTCCTCCATGTCCCCTGAATCCTCCGCTCCACCCTCGGCGGCCGTGCCTTCAGCCACTACGCCCCGAAGCTCTGGAATCCCCTTCCTCACTCCCTTCACCTCACCCCCTCTCTTCCCTGTTTCAGGTCCCAGCTGAAGACCTTTCTCTTCGACCCCGCCTTTGGTCACCTTTCTGCCCCTGCCCCTGGCTCGGTCCCGGGATCCGCTATTGTGAAGCGCTCTGAGACGCCGTCCGGCGTGGAGGGCGCTGTATAAATTGAAGTTGTTGTTGTTGTACTTTGCAAGATTTGTTGTGAAGCGCAGTGATTGTGGATTATGCAGCATTTCTCCAGCACTGCACTGGAGCGTCAGCTTGCATTACATGAGTTCAAAGTCCTGAATTTGGGCTTGAACCCTTAACCTTCTGACTGAAGTTAAAAGCGCTATGAAAAAAGAAAATTGCTCACAGCAGAACTTCACATAGTTGTGTAACATTTCCTGCGTGTTAATATTGATATTGCTAAAAAAAAATATTAAACATCATATTTCCAGAAAAGTGCAACATTTGTGATGTTTTATAAAGCATTCAACGTGAGAATTGTTACATCAATTGTGCTATAATTAAAAGGTGTTAATCTGGTTCAGTTGGTAACACTCCCTCCTCTGAGTCAGAAAGGTGTGGATTCAAATCTCTTGTCTCAAATTTGAAATCACGTGGCCTACTTCAGTGACTTTCTGTGGGTACACTATAATAATAATACTAATATATAATAATCCTTGCATTTGATATAGTGCTTTCCACATCTTATCAACGTCCCAAAGCGCTTCACAGAATAAACTGTAAAGTGAATTGACTGTATATATTTGTGGGCGAATCACGGCATCCAATTGCGCACAGCAGTGTCCCACACACAGTCGTGGATTGAAATGACCAATTTTATTATTGTGGTTTTTTTTTGAGGGATTATTATTAGGCGTGTGGAGTAAGGAAACTTGCCCAAGGTTCCGCCCTGACCTGCCTGGATTCGAACACAGGTCTCCCCAGCTTGGTCTCCCCAGCTTGCAAGACAAGTGCTCTAACCACTGAGCCACAGGAGCTCCACTATAATGATGGAGGTGTTATCCTTCAGAAGAGATGTCAAATTGAGATTCCATGTGCCTCAATCAGGTGTACGTTAAAGATTCTATGGCAATGTTCAAAACAAGAAGGGAGTTTTTCCTGTTGTGCCGGATGGCAAACCCCAGATAAAATTGGTCCTTCGCTTCCCAGCTAGTCGTGCGACATTGTTGTCTGCAGCTTCATTATTTTGTTCGCCTACAAAATACACATCACTGCATATTACAGTAAATTTTGTGTAAAGCGCTTTGAGGTATCCTCCGAAAGTGAATGGTGCTAAATCAAACGCAGAGATTATTATTGTGATTCATTGCTAGTCTAGTTTCAATTTTCCTTTTTTTTGCTTTTCAGGCCAGTGCTTTTTCAGTAGAACATTTACAGAGCCTGAAAACGGTGTTTAAATGATTGATTAGACAATCTTATCAGCTTTTGTTCTGATAAAAACATATGTCACTGGGGTCTGATGATGCATCACAGCTTTACCAAGGAATGCTGCTTCTAAAATCAATACCCAGACAGGTTCTCGACTGTGAGACATGTCAACTCTCAACCGGGGTTCAGAGCCGACGTGACATTGGGATAAATGGTAACAAAGACATAATAGAACATTCTTCTCTTACCAAAGAAGTTTAATGGGCTGCAAATACTATTCCTTTGAACCTAGCCATCAAAAATCACAATGTAATGAATGCCCCCCAGTGAAATTTGTATGCTACGGTAATGTTCCTTATGGCCTCTTTTGTATGCGTGTCCAATTTGTGGCAATTAACACCAAATTAGGAGTGATTTTGTGCTGAGTATTTCAATCGACTAAAAATGACATTCATTTAGCTTATAACTCGCAATTAACATTCATTGGTTTAGACTTTAGCACCAGAGGAAAGAGTTAATGCTTTAACCCACACGGCCACCAGGTCCCAATGAACTGGCAACAATTGTTTTAAACTTAATCATTGAACTGTAACAGTACAAAAGTGTGAAAACAACATGCATTATTTAGACAACAGGTAGGAATCATAGCGTGTACAGCACAGAAAGAGAATCATTTGGTCCATCGTGTCTGCATCGGCTCAATGATAGAGCAATTAATTTAGTCCCACTCCAATATCCTTTCTGCAAACCTTTTCATAATAATATATGTAATATATATTACAATTCTATATATGTATATACGTATAGAACAACAGAGCACTAACAATGATGGTTTATAAGCTAAGATGATGTGAAAAATTAAACAGCGATTTTGTAAGAATACAATCCTCATCAGAATACAATGGAGAAGGAATGGAGTCCACCTAGTGGTGAAAACCACAGTACAATAACCAGTCGTATACAACACAGCAGCCCATGGTTTAGCATATTCAACTCTGAGGTGGATTTTTGTGAACAAACCGTACAAAATTACCACTTCTAACATGATCTTATTTTAGTTTTTTTTAGGATCAAGTTGCTATTTTAAAAAGGGGGTGATTTCCCCCATTCAAACACATTGTACCTTTAACAAAAGCAGAAGTTGCTGGGGAAACTCAGCAGGTCAGGCAGCATCCATGGAGAAAGGAAAAAGAGTCAACTTTTCGGGTCTGCAACCGTTCGTCAGAACTGGTACCTTTTGCTATGCAGTTTTTAAATTATTTCTGCATTCAGTGTTCCAGTGGTTTGTTCATGCAGGTAACTGTATATGGTAGTGTCATATTATCACATGCTGAGTGTACCTTAGAATTGTGGAACAAATTAAATGAATTTACCTTCAAACCGGTATTACAAACAATTGAGCAGCACATATCCAAATATATGTGTGTTTGCCTGGTAAATGAATGGCACAAGAGTCATCAATCTGATCCCCAATGTAAAGAAACGTGGCAATCCATGCTCTTGAAAACAGTGCCTTATCACATTCAACTGTCTCAAAGCATTTCGCAGAGTTTTTCCTACAATGCGTATTGACTGCAATTTGCAGGCAAATTCAGCAAGTAATTAGTGCACAGCAATGTATCACTAAAAGCAATGCAATGATTGATAAGTATTTTATCTGGAGGCTTGATGGCCAGGACATCAGGAGAAACACCCTTTGGTTTTCAATGGTATTGGTACAATAGGGTCTTTAACATCTACCTGAATAGGCAGACAGCATCTGACCTGTGTTAAACACCTCATCTGAATAAATGTCACATCCGACAATACAACGACAGCAGCTAAATTACATTTGTATAGCGTCTTTCACTTTGGGAGGAAGTCCGAATGCACTGAACGGTTAGTGTTTCGGACCCGAGCTGGGGTCGGAATCGGGGAGGGCGGAGGGAAGGAAGGGCCAACCGATAGCACGGTCGAAGAGGGATGTTCTTGAGGCAGGACTCAAAGGAGGCTAGGGAGGGGGCCAGGCCGAACAATTGCAGAATGAAACTCCAAAGGTTGGGGGCAGAGTGGCTAAAGGCTGGCCCGCCGATAATGGGACAGCTGGCTTAGGGGACAAGGAGCAGGCCAGAACCCGCCGAGCGGATAGAACGGACAGGTTGGTATGAGGACAGGGGATCACAGCGGTAGGGGAAGGCAATGGAGAGCTCCCTGGCACTGCATTGGTGCGTCAGTCTGGACTGTGTGTCATGACGTGGGGCTTGGGAAATCAGGGACAATAAAAACAAGGGCAAGATAGTCTATGGAAAGAGGTGAGCTTTTCTGGGGTCAATCTTGACTTTTCTCATATTCCTTGGATTTATTTTTACGAAAACTCTTTGTTTTCTACACTTTCAAGCGTACAGTTTAATAATATACTCCTAATCTTCCTGATGCAAAAAAAAATCAAGGCACAAATGACTTACCGGTAATTGTTAGTTAAATGGGTCAGCTTTAATACTTAGTTTAGTTTTGGAGCCTGCCCAGTATAAATCTCATGCGTTGCAGATTATAGCACTTTACAATATGTATTCACAAAATCAGAGGACTCAGCTCCCCATTTGAGGCTGAAACATCTGGCACAACTGGACTAAATGAAGCATTCATTTTAGATTTGTTTCTGGTTCCATTAGTTGCAAAGGTCCATACAACGAAGCGGACTCCAGCAGGCGGGTGAAGAAATATCAATAATTCATGCTTTGGCTGCGACGCCTTTCACATCGGGATGGAGTCTCAAAATGCTTTGCATGTTTTATTCTGAAGCACGGTGACTGTGTGTTTCACAGGTGAACATGTCAGCCAATGTGCGTGTAGAAACTTCCTGCAAACGGCCATGAAGTGAAACAAAGTACGATTTTCCCACAACTATCCTTCCTTCATTGATGTTTTTTTCTGAAATGTGTCCCAGCTATTCTCCTCCTGTCATAATCATTTGAGAGTACGACAGTTGGTGCATAGAACAGCTATTGTCCCAAATTTACCCCCCCCCAGTCAATGTCCTGATGCACGTACATCTTGTAAAGCCTTTGGATAGCTGTGAGAACCATTGCTTCCTCTCAATAACCCAAAGTGCTGAGAACAATTGTAGCACACATCGTACAACAATAATAGCGACAACGTGGACTTATATAGCGCCCTGACCAGACGGCGTCTCAGAGCGCTTCACAATAGCAGAGCTCAAGGTCGAGCTAGGGGGAAGGGGGAAGGTGCCCGTAAGCTCGGTTGAACAGAAAAGTCTTCAGGCGCGACCCGAAAATGGAAAAGGAGGGCGGGGGGGTGAGGTGGAACGGAGGGTGTGAGGGATGAAGTTCCCGAGTTTCAGAGTGAAAGTATGGCCGCCGATGGTGGAGTAGAAGATTTGAGGTACATAGAAGAGGCCAGACCCGGTAGAGCGGAAGCAGAGGGAACTGCTGTGAGGAGAGAGGAGGTTAGAGAGGTAGGGAGGTGCAGAGGAGTGGAGGGATTCAAACATGAGTGAGGACCTTGAAGTCAATCCGCTCTGGGAAGGGGAGCCAGTGAAGTCTAGTGAGGACTGGGGTAATTGTGGAGCAAAGTTTGGTTTGGGTGAGAATGTGGGTGGCGGAGTTCTGTATGAGCTGGATTTTGTGAGTGGTGGTGGAAGGGACACCAGCAAGGTGGACATTGGAGTAGTCCAAGCAAGAGGTGACAAAGGCATGGGCCAGAGTTTCGGCAGCTTTCGGAGTGCAATATTGGTGGATAAGGGCAAATGTGGTGGAGATGGAAGAATAGTATCCCAATATGATCAATCAACTCAGCCCAGATTGAGGCTTCCAAACTGATGCTTTCCTGTGCCTCTCACTCAGCAACTCACTGAGCCAATGTGAAAAATGTTGAACCCTTTTGCTTAAAAACCTAATGATTACAAATGTTTGAGAACCGCTTCCCTTGTGCTAAAATATTCGAAGATTTGGTTATTTGGAACTTTGCCAGCTGAAATGTAAGGCACTAAATTAATATTGCTGAACAATTTAGTCTGTTGCAATTTATCATTTTAAAATAAATTCCCTTTCAAGATACCCTGAATTTCTCGTATTGTTGCAAAACTGTACGCCTAGTAAATGGGAAAAAAACACTCTTACACTCAAAGCCTATCAAAAATTGAAGGATTACTGTTTTAAAGTGGACTGCACAATAATAGTAGTTCTTTAGGGTTTTGGAATAGAGGACAATTTACATTTACAAAGCACTTACAAAGCATCTGAGTTGGTGGTGGGAGCTGAAAGGGGAGGAGGGAAAATTGACTGGTAGTGTGGTAAATGAGGTATGGTTTGAAATGGACCTTTTGTTAACATTTGCTGTGAGTTTCTTGCTAAGTAGAATGAAAACCTTTGGTTTGATTTCCACAGCCTCGTGCCTTTTTATGTTAATCTTTGGGGTTGGGAGCTGGATTGGAGCTCAGACAAGATGGGAATATAATTTCTGTCTCCATTTCAATTGAGCTCAATCAATTGTGGATGAATTCTCCACCATGAATCCATGAGATCTGTCTTTTCCAATACCACTGCCCACATGGGGTCGGCTCTGCTGCTTCAAGCTATTGCTGATTACATTCTGTGAACACATCCCAATATAAGGAAACCCTGCTATTACCCTGTTATTACAGCCTACCAGGTTAACAATGAAGTTCGATAACCCTGCTGTGTAACGCTGCTCACATTTCTAATGAGTCAGCAAATGTTTGACAGCCCCACGGAAATTCATCTTTGCTGTCATGGAGGAAATAGCATTTCTCAACTGATATGTCCAATTGCCAATGATGGTTTCTTTCCATGAACAGTACTACGATGTCTATGATTTCAAAATCCATGTAGAATATTTCAGACTATTGTATCAGGATATGTTTTCAAAATTACGTTATGTTTCGCTTTCTTTTTGAAACATTATTATCTGATGGACATCACACACGGACAACGGCAAATTAAAGGCAACTGTAATATTGAGCCGAGAAAGGCTCTAATTCCTCTCTGAAGGGACTGTATACAGGTACCCCCGCCCCAACCGCGGCCACGACAACCGCGAAACTCACGCATCCACGGTTTGCTAAATGCGACAACCCTTGCTAATCACTGCTTAGAACCCTTGCTTATCCATGGGTTTTAACACCTAGCGCTAAATTAGCGATTAGCGCTAGGACCCACCCAGGTAGCAAGCCCATGTGGGGCCCATTTGGGCATGAATCAACCCAATTTGTCCCACATGGGGCCCATATGGGCTTGCTGCCTGGGCAGTTGCATCAACCAGCCTCGATGTCGCTTCGCGCTAGCGTATAGCACTAGGACCCAGTTGCGATGTTGCAATCAACCAGCGACAACGCTTCTCTCTTATGATTGAGGTAAATAACATGAATTTATTGTCGCTTCTCAGCATCCTTCTCTCTCTCTGTGTGTAAGTGTATCTCTCTCTCTCACCTCTCTCTGACTCACCTTCTCTCCCCCCACCTCCCCCACCTCCTTCTCTCTTTCACCTTCTCTCTACTTCACCTGTGGTTGGGGAGGGACATCTGTATTTTGTGGGCAGAACATGGTAGTCGATTGTGCATAATAGTGTCCAACAAACAGTCATCCATTGAAGTGACCAGTTTATTATTTTTGAATGAATTATTCATTTTTTTGAAGGAAAGTGATCTGCCAATCGACTCACAATCGGGTTCCTACTTACTGCACGATAAACAAAGGACTGCGGAGTAAGGAAACTTGTCCAACATTTTGCCCTGCCGGGAATTGAACCCAGGCCTTTTGCTTGCAAGGCAAGGGCTCTAACCACTGAGCTATAGGACTCTACATGCCTAAATCATCTTTGGCCTTTCCTATGGTCATCTCACTCCTCTCCTCTTTCCCCCCCCATCTTGCTCAGTACTGTATCTGTAAAACATTTTGAGACACTACTCTCTGTGGAAAGTGCTAGGTAAATACAAATTGTTTACTTACTTTTATTTACTGCTATTTTCTCCTGAAGGCATTGACTCATGCAGTTCCATGATGGCTCTGGTATCTCGATCATGTGACCATCTTTCACAGTGAGCCGAAAAAAGCGAGCGTCAGGAGGTAATGATGTGAGGGCATCATAGCTAAACGTAGGGGATGGGCGGGATCAGTTGTTTGCACTCTCACCTCCAATTCAAAAGATTGTGGGTTAAAGACTTTCATTGAGACTTTCAGCACTGCGCTGCTGTCGTTCAGATGAGACAGTCGGTCAAGATTTTGTCTGCTGATTCAGATGGAGATTGCAATTTCCAGGGCACTATTCAAAAAAGGGAAGGATTTTCGTCCAATGTCCTGAGCAACAATCTCGCACATAGAAAATGTCATTCACTTCATGGCTGTTTGTGAGGCATTGTCGTGAGCAAATTGGCTGATGTGCCTATTTGTGCACAAAGTTCAGTGACTAAATTTTACTGTATGTTCTGTGAAATGCTTTGAGATGTTCTTTCAATGTGAAACATGCTGTATCAAGTGGAGGGATTATGATTATTTAAGTAGACTTCAGCTAAATATCCGCATACGGTACTTTCATTTCCCAGAATAGTCGGATTCCACTGGATACCGATATTACTCTCCTGCTCATATTTCCCTCACTTGCCCAGAGGAGCCATAGGAAAAGAGATATTACAGAGAACATGAGTTGTTATCAGATTTTATAACTGTAACTATTTAAGCGGTAGCATTTGCTTCCTTCAGGAAATGTAATATGAATCACTCTCTAATCGAAGGTTATTAAACAATTTGATATGTGGCTATGCGATAATGAAGTAATCAAGTAAAACATTTCAGGACCATTGCTGGCCCGAATAGTAGCATCTTATGATATAAAGTATTGTCATAGGGATGATCTGCTTGGGCTGTTTAAAATAATGATAGGAATTGAGAAGCTAGATAAAATTACATAGAACATGGCAGCATGGACATAGGTTATTCAATTCAATTATTTCATGCTGACGGTTACCCTCCCACCATGTAAGATGATCATTGCCAAGTAAAGTAATAGACGCAAAGCCTATTGTGCATTTCAAGAGGGAACTTGACAGGTCTATGAAAGATAGAAGCTTGATAGAAGATTACGCACTGAGCCAATCCGAATCCTCAGTGTCCTTTTTGACCCTCAGCTATTCAGCCTTCAAACCCCACATTCTTGCCATGACAAGTTCTGCCTTTCCGCACCTCTCGTAGCATTGCCCACCTCTCCCGCTGCCTCTCACCACAGATCACCGAGACCCTGATCCACACTTTCATTAGATCCTGGCTTGATTACGACAACTGCCTGCTCACTGGACTTCCCAGCTCTTCACGCCACAAGCTGCAGAGTATTCAGAACTCTCCTGTGCCTGGCTGTCACCCATGTTCTTGCCTGGCTTCGCTGGCTCCCCATTCATCAGAGAATCAAGTGTAAAACCCTTGTTCTTACCATCAAGGCCTTACACGATCTTGCTCGCCCCACCTCTCCATTCTTATAACCCCATATCAGCCCGTCCACGCCCTCCGCTCAGTTTACATCAGCCTGCTTCAGGTCCATTGCCTTCCCACCCCACCATTGATGGTCAGCCATTGAACATCTCTGTCTCCACAATTTGGAACTCTATTTCGCAATCCCTCCACCTCAACCCCTCTCTTGCCTCCTTCAAGTGTCATCTGAAGACCTTCCTCTTCGACCGTGTCTTTGGATTCAAAACAATGAGGACATTACAACGTTGAAATTTCAAAATGAATGAGAATCAGTTATTTCAACACTAAAATGAGATAATGTGAAAATGAATTGCACCAGAAACCTGTAGGTCCAGGATTGTTTAAAATTTAAAATTGAGACGGATGTAGAGCAAGAATATAAAGGTATTTGGCAATAATGTTGAGGAAATAGGTTTAAAATGTATGCCTTCTAAGAAGCAGCAACAACAAAATTACACTTGTAGAGCACCTTTAACATCGGGAAAGGCATTGGAAATAATATCAGCACTCCAGAGTGTGCGGGATTTGGCAAATGTTGAATTCGATTTGAAGATTGAAACCAGTTTTCTGCAGTTTTTGAAAGAAACTTAGAGAATACACAGCTTCAAATTAATACCAGAATTTAAAAATCAGCCACATATTGGATGCTTGGAAATCTAAAGAAAATAGAGTTAAACTTTACCCGGGTGGAATTTCTCTCCCTGCAAGTTTAATAATTTGCTCAAAACTGCACCTCAACCAGCGCTCAAGAAACCAGATTAAATGTTATTTTTCTTACATTTATAATTTGTGTTCATGCATATCACTGACTCATGATCATCATCCACACTTCAAACTATTCCTTAGTTTGATTATTTTTCTCTTGTGGCATCTGTCTTATATGCAAATTTTCCAGCTAAATGTAATGGAGCAATACCCATTACAAAGATTTATTGTTTAATGTGCAAATAATATATCCACATTGACGAATCATGTTCAAATTAGTTCAAATGATAGCTACTTACGAATCAATTTCACTCTTTGCTAGATAATTGATGCAGATTTCTATATCCATTTCCAGACAGTTTCCAGACAAAGCTGGTTTTAAGTAGTGAAGATATTGCATGCTGAATGATGTGTAATGAGAAAATTAATGGAATAAAAGTCCTTTTACAGAAGACTTTAAATCATTTCTCGAAAACTTTAGATTTTTTAGAGAAATTACAGTGATATATTTTCTATTTCTCCTTTAAAAAATCCCGAATGAGACTTATATTAATTTTCTTGTTTGTTTATAAATTCTTTGGAATATGATTTATTCTTCAGTATGTCAGCCTGGCTCAGTTCGAGGCACTCCTAACCCTGAGTCAGTAGGTGCTATATTGAACCTGAGTCAGAAGGTTTTATGTTAAGTCCAACCCGCCCTATCATCGGTGGCCAGGCTTTCAGCCTCTCTGCCCCCACACTCTGGAACTCCATCCCGCAGTCCCTTCGCCTCGCTCTCTCCCTCGCCTCCTTCAAGGCCAGTTTCAAGACCCTCTTCTTCGATCGTGCCTTCTGCCCCCCTCCCAACTCTCTCCCTCCCCTCCTCCCTACCCTGACCCTCCCACTTGCTCGGGTCCCGACCTGACTTTTCAGCACTTTGGGATGTCCTCCCGATGTGAAAGGCGCTCTAAAAATGCAATTTTGTTGTTGCTGTTGTTGTTGATGACACTCGATACAGCATTGAAGGTGCTCTGCACTGCACTGAGGTGCCTTTCCTCAGACGAGATGACAAATATCGAAGATCGCATGGCTTGAAAAGAGAAACGAGTTTTTCCTATTGCTGTGACCGACAATCTTTCAGGAAAGAATAATTAATAATAATATTAATCCTTACATTTGGTACTGTGATTGACTTTTACATCAGGAGGATTGTAACCAAAGAGCTTCATAAGACATACTGTAAATTGCAATGACTGTTTTGGCGACGAAAGTCACAGTCAATTTGCTCGCTGCAAACAGCCATGAAATGAATGCCCAATTTTATTGGGGGGAGGGGGATTATTGGTCAGGAAACAAGATGAAACTCCATTCTCTTTTCAAATATGGACATGGACTCTTTGACATTGTTGGATGTTCATGGAACATTACTATGCATAAATTGTCTGCTATATTCATCTACAATGGCAGGGTCACTATTCTTCACTCATGGGAAGCACTTTGAGACATTCTACTAATATGAAAGGTGCTATGTCAAATGGAAGGACTATTATATTGACTTAGCCTTGAAAATTAAGATTTAAAATTATTTCTATCAAATTCAGAAAACATCATGGGTTTGAACATTTATTTGGATTTTTAAAGAATACCTTCTTGTTACCAAAGAATAGTCTGACATTTTCAAGAAAGATAGTCAGATCTGTCCCATACTTTGTATAATTTTCATCCAAATTTTATTATAGATAACATTTTAATACATTATTGAATGTAGATATATACAAAACCACAAAATGATGATTTATGTAGAGTTGTGCAGAATACAAATGCCATTGCATATTTTAGATTATTGTAGAAGTTTTTATTTATTTATAAACAGAAATCTTTGAATTTCAGTCAGTAAATTGCAAATTCGACTCAAAGTCAAAATCGATCGACTCCTTAAGGAAATATATATACAAAGGTTAAATATTAATAAAACCGAATAATTTTTTTTTAATTGAAATGTTTTTGTGAAACCAGATATCTGCTGCTACCACTGGTATACCACTGGATTGATGTAATTTTGAAATAACTTTGGGAGATGGTTGAGGAGCAGAGGTCTGACTGAGATCGATTTACCAATACACTAAGGTGGAAATTCCACCTTGGTTTAGATCTACTTTATTCATGTGGAATTTCAATTAATCTAGAACTTGATAAATTCTTAAATGCAGTCATGACTTTGAAGCCTATTTGTGGTATATTGTCTTAAGAAATATGGAATACCGGCTTCAAAGGTACGACTAAATTACAATAATTCTTGCATTTGATATAGAGCCTTATCAGATTGTTGAGACTTCTCTAAGTGTTTTGCAGGATATACAGGGGTTATATGTACCTAGAAAACAGCGCCCTTGGTAAAATCTTGTTTGGTAAGCTTAATAAGTAATAAGTAAGTCATGGGAAATAAGGGGTTAGGGGAATCCTTCCACAGGCTGTCCAACCTCAAGCCTCCAGGCACATCCACATCCGACCAACGCAAGATACGTACTGAGGAGGGCTACAGCCGGCTGGCCCGCTCTCCCCGCTCGTCACTCCCCCCTCTCTCACTGATTCACTGGAGACAATAAAACAGCACCTTACACTCCCACAGCTTGGCTAAATAATTTTACCTTTGGTCCTGGAAGTGTTAGGACACTCTCTCTCTCTTCTATTTTACCATGCAATCCATCAAGTTGCTCTGAGGCCGAGGAATCATCAGAATTAGGCGGGAGCTGGCGGTGTCCTCCCAAGTGTGCATTGAGCGCGGGGCCGCGCGTCCTCCCAAATGCGCGTGCGCGCGGGGCCGGCCAGCGCGTATACGCAAATTTTACTCGCGTTACGCAAAAAAAGTGCCGCATTTATTTCTTCACGTATCGACGAATCCGCAGTCGAAAAAGTCGCATTTGGTAAGGGTTGACCGTACTGTAAAGTGGAATGTGTATTGTGTGGGCTTTGTGGACAGCAATATCTCACCAACAGCCATGGAGCGAATGACCCGTTTTTTTAATTGAGTGTTTCTTGCCCAAGACACCAGGAGAAATATCCGTTTCTTTTTGATTGATGCCAAGTGATCTTTAACATCCGTGCAAACAGGTAGATGGGACCTCAGTGTAACATCTTATCTGAAGGAAAGCATCTCCGACAATCTTGTTCACCTCCAGCATTTCATCTTCATTGGAATGTCAGCTTTGACTACATGATTCCAAGTCCCCACGTGGGATTTAAACCAACAACCTTCTGAATCAGAGGTGAGAGTGCTACCACCGAGCCACGGTGACTAAAGTCCACAGGATCCCACGATCCGTTTGGAGGCAGGAAGCCCTCTGATCTCACCCTTCCAGAATATTCGCTTTCTCATTTTGGCTTCACAACTTCAAACTGCTTAGTAAATGAATCCAGTATCCTGGCCTCAAACGTGCTTCCTCGTAACCTGTTCCGATTGGTAATTATCCTCAATAATATGCTAAATTCTAGACACTCTGAAAATGTAAGTAAATACAGCAATATCACTGAAGAATCAGCTTTGGTTCTGCCCACCAATAGATCAACGTTAAAGGTGCACATTGAGTCTTCAAGAATAAGAAAGTCAATGAAAAATATCATTAATCCTGGAGAGGTCAACCTAACGATTGTTTCAAATATAATAATAAATACATGTTGCAGTGAAGATGGGAAAGCAGTAGCAATTTTTATCGATATAATTTACAGAAATATTATTTGACAAATTAATATTTTCATCTATTGTTTTCTATGCAGTCAGTACATTAGTTTTAAAAGTGTCAAGAACTTTGACAAGTCCTTCTGGCATGAAAACTGCTATATCAAACGCAAGGATTAATATTATTATTAATAGTAGTAATAGTAGTATTATAAGATCTGTTTGGGGGATATGTCATGAATTATTACTTTCAATTAAAAAAAAACTTAACATTTTTTTCTCAAAAGTATAGATGATCAATTTTACATAAAAGGAATAAATTTAGCTTGATTACAATAATCTCTGATGATTCATTGAGAGAGAAAAATGCACAGGAAATCTTGTCACCTGAGGTGGTAGAGGTAAAGTCCATTGTGGGTTTGAAGAGGGGAAACGAACAGGTACGTGAAACATAAAGGCTTGAAGGGGAATGGGATAGGGCAAGCCAGTGTGATTGACAATGCAGGGCAAAAAAGCATTGTAACTTTCGATGATTCTATAATAAAAGACGTTGAGACCATTTCTTGTTATAAGGGGCCATAAATGATGCAAAACTGTTTCACATTTGCTACAGCGGCCGTCGTGAGTTAGTCACAATTAAAAGATCAAGGCTATTGAGGTACTAGAGTTGACAAACAAACAAACAATGACAGACTTGAAACTATGTAGTTGCAAATAATCTGAAGCAAAGGTTCCTGGTGTTAGCACGAAGCATCATCATACTCTGACAGTTCCCTGTAGATATTACTCAAGGGTGTGAGTGACAGCTGTTTAACTTGCATGCCTCTCTGAAAGCAATTGCCAGCTAACTTTGACAAAACAAAATAACATTACCTCACAATGAGGTTGAATGCTTGTTCCGAGTTCATAATTAACTGCCTTCTTTGCAATTTCCCAAACCTTTCTGGTTTGAAAGGTAGCATCCAAGATAATTATTCAGCAGAAACAATGTTAAAATGAATCAATCAGTGAATCACATCACAACTCCATTCAGAGCATACTATCACTGACAATGTATTTAAATATTTCACGGCTAACCCTCAATTGTGTATACAGAGTCATTGAAAGAAAAAAGAACATTGTCACAAGTGTTTTTGATGTGTGAGTGATACACAGTCTGCTTATTTTCTAATGGCTTTGAAATTATATTCTGAATATTCATAGAAATTTACAGCAGCAGAAATAGGTCATTCAGGCCATTGAGTCTGCACTAGCTCTCAGAGCAAGCTGTACATTCAATTTCCTTGCTCCATAATTTTGCCCCACAATTCTTCAAGCCTCTAATGTTCATATAACATTAACTGTCTACTTCCCTCTTGAAACCTATATAGGAGTCTCTATCAGAGATAGTGTAATCCACATTCCAACAACTCTCTTGGTTAACAGCATCCTACTGAGCTCTTCTTACTCTTCCTGGGGCTATCTTAAACATATATCCCCTTGCCGCTGACTCTCATACCAGTTGTACCAGTTCTTTCTTCCCAGTTACTCTGTCAAAACTCTTCATAATTTTGTAAAGTTCTATCAAGTCCTTTCTCAACCGTCTCTGCTCCAATTTCCGGAGTCAAGCGAAGTTAATGGGTTAATTTTTTATACAGAATTCCTGCAACATTTTATATCCTTTCTTTAGGTATGGGATAGCATCTGTTTTTAACTGTTCGCAAAATGGAAATTGTGTAGTTTTATCTAAGAATTACCATTTATTGTACTATTCTCATTGAAAGCGGGTTAGCGTCTATGGTATTGTTTCCATAGTTCTGCTACATTTTACTTGGTTGTGCTGTGACCTCAGGCCAGAGTACTCTTCTCCGAAAAAGCAACATTCCTTCTTTTAGAAGAACAGCTGTCCCGATGCCAACTTTTTTTTAATCTCAGACCTTTGTTCCACTGTAAATACCTGAGGTGAAAAAGGAAACTCCATTCCTGAATTATCTTGCTTTCCCTCAATGAGGGACACATTTCATTTACCGTCACTTTGGCCATCTACTAGTCAGCCGGGAACTCATCACAGTTTTTCTGACAGATGTGACCTGTACATAGCACAATGCAATCCTTTGATAATAACTAATACTGCCGGGTCTGGTGATTGTACAATGGTTTTGTGTGAGGTACACATCCCCATCCATTTCCACAGAGCGTTTCCTAGGATTAAATAAACATGGCCTTTCCATTCCCTGTGCTCACCATTTACTGTAATTCAATAAATTTGTTTCTGGACTACAAGAACTTGGAAAGCCACAGCTGAAGTGAAAAGATTATTTTGCAATTAAATTCAACCATTTAAATCAGAAATAAAAGGTAACAACATCACTTTTATCGCATGATGTTGCCAGTGCACAGCTGGTGATGCAGTTCTCAGTAGTGAATAGCGCTATATAACACTATAGCTTTTTAGTGTATGTTTTATTCTTATTCTTTTAAAATCTGTAAGACACATTAACAGCTGACAGAATCACACAATGCCACCCAATGGAAGACATTAGATTATTTCATCGTTATTATTATTGCATGCTTCCCTGAAATAATCCACATTCGGTTACAGGGAAATTCTAGATCAAGTATTTATTACTTATATGATGACACGTAGACTTGTATGTTTTACACAGGAAATTATTGCCAATAAAAGCTTGAAAGATCTAGCCATCTAGGCTTTACAGCTGGAGGTTGCAAAAAGGTGGGTTAGTGCATTCATTGACACCAAAACACATGAAAGGAATTGAGTGATATTGTACAATATGATTGAAGCTGCAATAATAATGTTTATTATGTTACCACATTTACAGAGGGCAATGGAGAATGTGATGAGTGAGAATATGGTTGCAGTGCTTCAATGCATTTTCACTTATCTCTTATTTTATTAATATAAAAATATGTGGGATAAAATTCCACCTGAGCTTGGACTTACTCTTTTAACTCAATATTTTAAAGTGGGCACAATTTATGCTAATTATTGAATTCAGGTTAAACTTTGAAACACATTTTCCTCTTTGGTTCTCAGAAGAAAATTAAAGACAGTATTTAAAACGTTGACATATTTCTGATCTGCAATGTTAACAGAATAGATCGAGGCTTGGGTGGAATTTGTACTTAATGTATTTTAATGGTTTTTGATCCTCTTTGTTCAAATGTCAAAGACAAGGATTACTTTAAGTTTGCTTTTAAATCATTTTTTTTATTCTTGAAGTAAAGTTAACAGCTGTCCCTTTTGGCTCTGTAATGGTCTTGTACAATGATCCTTCTCACACACATATGATGCTATTTTACAGGTATAATTGAGGGCAACAAACAACACTTTTGTAAAAGGGTACCAATCTACCCAGCAACAAAATTTTTGTGGTTTATATAACAGCGTTAAATTATATATTTTACATTTGCATCTTTTATATCATTGGGTTGAAAGTTGCAAGTTCAAATGAAGTAATTTGACTAAAGTAGATGCTTTTAATAAGGATCTAATTGTAATTACAGTAGGAAGCACAGAATATTGTTCTTTAGTAACAGAAATCTGTATTAATCTAATACAATTTACATAAAGATTATGCTGTAAACAAGGCCACAAATTGTTTATTAGCAGACTTCCATTATTGCAATACTGTTATTTGCTTCTCATTAAAGAGTTATTGGGGTGAAAAATGCAACATGTGATATGCTATTTATAACCAGTCAAAAAATACACTGAAAAGCAAGTAATAGTTACCACTGATGGTAGGTGTAATACGATGGTTAGGGCTGAAGTAGCCTCAAATACCGACCACGGCCACCCTTGTTTTAATATGTTGGGATATCCTCCTGATGTGAAAGGCCTAATACAACAGTAATTTGTTGTTGTTTCATCATGCCGGCACCTACCTACCTTTGTCCTTTAGTTGTGAAAAACTTTCTTTGTTGTTTCATCAAACATTGTTCTCCGCACTCACCGGTGATGGTCAAATTTTAATAATAATAATTATCTAATTTGACGTAGGACATTTCAAAGCACTTCACAGGATACATTGGAAAGTGTTTTGGAACTCCATTTGAAGGTTGACACTAGGGTCCGGCGATATATCGATATTTTGCTAAAACCCGATATAATTTTCATATCGATACGCCGATATAGACATTTAAAAATATCGATATATCGAAAAAACGATATATCGAGGTAAAAAATCGGGATGCGAGCACACTGAACTACAAGACCCAGAATGCTCATCTCTATACACAATACACAGACCGAGGTGCAAAGCCGCCATATTGTAGTCATAGTCCTCGAATACAATATACAGGTATGCTAGGGCTGGGGGGTGAGAGACGGCTGGGGGGGGGGGGGAGGGGGGAGGGGGGGGGAGGGGGGAGGGGTGAGGGGGAGAGAGACGGCTGGGGGGAGAGTGGGAGAGAGACGGCTGGGGGGAGAGTGGGAGAGAGACGGCTGGGGGGAGAGTGGGAGAGAGACGGCTGGGGGGAGAGTGGGAGAGAGACGGCTGGGGGGAGGGGGAAAGATACGGCTGGGGGGAGAGGAAGAGATACGGCTGGGGGGAGAGTGGGAGAGAGACGGCTGGGGGGAGGGGGAGAGATACGGCTGGGGGGTGGAGAGGGGGAGAGATATGGCTTGGGGAGGGGAAGAGATACGGCTGGGGGGAGAGTGGGAGAGAGACGGCTGGGGGGAGGGGGAGAGATATGGCTGGTGGGAGGGGGAGAGATATGGCTGGTGGGAGGGGGAGAGATACTGCTGGGGGGAGGGGGGGGAGGGGTGAGGGGGAGAGAGACGGCTGGGGGGAGGGGGAGAGAGACGGCTGGGGGGAGGGGGAGAGATATGGCTGGGGGAGGGGAAGAGGGGGAGAGAGACGGCTAGGGGGAGGGGGAGAGATATGGCTAGGGGAGGGGGAGAGGGGGAGAGATACAGCTGGGGGGAGGGGGAGAGATATGGCTGGGGGTAGAGGAAGAGATACGGCTGGGGGGAGAGTGGGAGAGAGACGGCTGGGGGGAGGGGGAGAGATACGGCTGTGGGGAGGGGGAGAGATATGGCTGGGGGAGGGGAAGAGATACGGCTGGGGGGAGAGTGGGAGAGAGACGGCTGGGGGGAGGGGGAGAGATATGGCTGGTGGGAGGGGGAGAGATACGGCTGGGGGGAGGGGGAGGGAGACGGCTGGGGGGTGGAGAGGGGGAGAGAGATGGCTGGGGGGAGGGGGAGAGAGACAGCTGGGGGGGGGGAGAGAGACGGCTGGGGGGGGAGGAGAGAGGGAGAGAGACGGCTGGGGGTGGGGGTGAGAGAGACAGTTGGGGGAGGGGGAGAGAGACGGCTGGGGGGGAGGAGAGGGGGAGAGAGACGGCTGGGGGAGGGGGAGAGAGACGGCTGGGAGGAGGGGGAGAGAGACGGCTGGGGTGGGGAGAGAGACGGCTGGGGGGGAGGGGGGAGGGGTGAGGGGGAGAGAGACGGCTGGGGGGAGGGGGAGAGAGACGGCTGGGGGGAGGGGGAGAGATATGGCTGGGGGAGGGGAAGAGGGGGTGAGAGACGGCTAGGGGGAGGGGGAGAGATATGGCTAGGGGAGGGGGAGAGGGGGAGAGATACAGCTGGGGGGAGGGGGAGAGATATGGCTGGGGGGAGAGGAAGAGATACGGCTGGGGGGAGAGTGGGAGAGAGACGGCTGGGGGGAGAGTGGGAGAGAGACGGCTGGGGGGAGGGGGAGAGATACGGCTGGGGGGAGAGGAAGAGATACGGCTGGGGGGAGGGGGAGCGATATGGCTGGGGGGAGGGGGAGCGATATGGCTGGGGGAGGGGAAGAGATACGGCTGGGGGGAGAGTGGGAGAGAGACGGCTGGGGGGAGGGGGAGAGATATGGCTGGTGGGAGGGGGAGAGATATGGCTGGTGGGAGGGGGAGAGATACGGCTGGGGGGAGGGGGAGGGAGACTGCTTTGGGGTGGAGAGGGGGAGAGAGACGGCTGGGGGGAGGGGGAGAGAGACAGCTGGGGGGGGGGAGAGAGACGGCTGGGGGGGGAGGAGAGAGGGAGAGAGACGGCTGGGGGTGGGGGTGAGAGAGACAGTTGGGGGAGGGGGAGAGAGACGGCTGGGGGGGAGGAGAGGGGGAGAGAGACGGCTGGGGGAGGGGGAGAGAGACGGCTGGCGTGGGGAGAGAGACGGCTGGGGGGGGAGGAGAGGGGGAGAGAGACGGCTGGGGGGGGAGTAGAGGGGTAGAGAGTCGGCTGGGGGGAGGGGGAGAGAGACGGCTGGGTAGGGGATAGACGGCTGGGGGGGAGGAGAGGGGGAGAGAGACGGCTGGGGGGGGGATGAGGGGGAGAGAGATGGCTGGGGGGAGAGGGGGAGAGAGACGGCTGGGGGGAGGGGGATAGGTACGGCTGGGGGGAGGGGAAGAGATACGGCTGGGGGGTGGAGAGGGGGAGAGACGGGTGCGGGGAGGGGGAGGGAGACGGCTGGGGAGAGGGGGAGAGACGGCTGGGGGGGGGAGAGACGGCTGGGGGGAGGCGGAGAGAGACGGCTGGGGTGGGAGGAGAGGGGGAGAGAGACGGCTGGGGTGGGAGGAGAGGGGGAGAGAGACGGCTGGGGGGAGGGGGAGAGAGACGGCTGGGGAGAGGGGGAGAGACGGCTGGGGGGCGGAGAGACGGCTGTGGGGAGGAGAGAGACGGCTGGGGGGGGAGGAGATGGGGAGAGACGGCTGGGGGGAGGGGTAGAGAGTCAGCTGGGGGGAGAAAGACGGCTGGGGGGGTGAGAGAGACGGCTGGGGGGGGGAGGGAGAAAGAGACGGCTGGGGTGGTGGTGGGGGAGAGAGACGACGGGGGTGGGGGGGTGCGAGAGAGGGACGGCGGGGCTGGGGGGGAGAGACGGGGTGGATGTGATAATATACAGATAGATAGAGATGGGGGGGATGTGAGAGAGACACAGAGACACAGACAGAAAAACACAGAGATGGAGAGAGTGAGAGACACAGAGAGAGAAAGATATTTACCTCCTGAGAAGATTGGCCCGGAATGCGCGCGCACTCCGAATGCGCGCGCGCATGCGCAGTACGAAAACCCCGAAAATATCGATATTTCGGTATATCTCGATATGAGCCCATCGATATATTTAATCGGAAAATTTCCATATCGACGGACCCTAGTTGACTCTCTAGTTCAGTGCTGCCTCATGGGTGAGAAAAAAAACGGAGAAAAAAAAACTGAGATCATTGCTTGCCCTGTTCAGGTCGATATGAAAGATACCATGACATTATTCGAAAAAGGAAGGGAGTTCCCAACAATCCCCAAATCAAATTGAAAATTTACTTTACGGCCATGGGTTGGGCCTTGCTGTGCGCAACTTGACTACTTGTGTTCACATACAGCATACCCAAACACCATACGTCAGAGTGAAGCACTTTAAGGATGTTCTCCAACATGAAAGGCTCTTTACTGAAGGCAAGGATTATTTTTTATAACCCCTGGATACTGCAAAGCATTGTACCATGCACTTGTCATCCTGTCCAAGCTTATAGCAGTACAAATTGGCAATATACAAAACACAAAATACTACAAATGCTGGGAATCTGAAACAGAAACAAAAGTTGCTGGGGAAGCTCAGCAGGTCAAACAGCGAAGGGTTGTAGACCCGAAACAGTGACTCCTTTTCCTTTCTCCATGGATGCTGTTTGACCTGCTGAGTTTCCCCAGCAACTTTTGTTTCTGTTTCAAATTGGCAATATGTTTGGTTCAGTATCGCTTGGGGCTCTGCCTATTCTAAACAAACTATGGGAAGGGCTCGGAGAAGTTGAATTGACTGAACGAGTAGGGTATTCATCTGAATTGTTAAATCATACGATGTATCACAGAAGCAAATTTCTGAATTTTTTAAAATCTTATGCTTCATAACTACAGAGATGTGCAAAATATAGGAAGGTGACAAAGTCCCGTGAAGCTCTAACAGAAGAGAAGGAAAGCGAGTCATATATCAATATTATTCTTCATATTTGGTATAGCAACCTTTATGTTGAGATGTCTCAGAGTACTTTACAGGATTTGAATGATCAATTTTATCTGAGGGATTCATGGCCAGGACAGGGGGAGAATCTTCCATTTTTTGAATAGTACCAAGAGATATGTTAGTGACTCGTTGAAGGTGGCAGGATAGGTAGACAAAGCCGTTAAGAAGGCATATGGGATACTAGGCTTTATAAATAGGGGTATAGAGTACAAAAGTCAGGAAGTGCTGACTAACCTCTATAAAACTTTGGTTAGGTCTCAGCTGGAATACTGTGTCCAATTCTGGTCACCACACTATAGGAAGGATATTAAGGCATTGGAAAGGGTGCAGAGGAGATTTACTAGGATGGTACCAGGATTGAGGGACTTCAGTTATGGGGAAAGGCTAGATAGGCTAGGTTTATTCTCTTTGGAACAGAGAAGGTTGAGAGGAGATCTAATAGAGGTTTATAAAATCATGAGGGGATTCGACAGGGTGAATAAGGAAAAACTGTTTCCACTGGTGTGTGAATCAGTGACTCGTGGTCACAGATTTAAAATAGTTTCAAAACGAAGCAGAGGGGATCTGAGGAGAAATGTTTTCACTCAGCGGGTTGTTCGAATCTGGAATGCATTGCCTGAAAAGGTGGTGGAGGCAGATTCGATAACAACTTTTAAAAGAGAATTAGATCTTTATTTAGGGAGAACAGGTCCTGTTAGGTTATGGAGAGAGAGCTGGGCAGTGGGATTGAGTTGCTCTTTTCAAAGAGCCGGCACGGACTAGATGGGCCGAATGGCCTCCTTTTGTGCCGTAAAATTCTATGATTCTATGATCCTTAACCTGAGCAGTGAGGCGAGTCGTTGGAAGGATGGAATCTGAAGGCTGGAACTTTGAGCAATTCAGTGCAACCATGGGAGTGTATTAAAGTGTCAGAGTGTATCAGAGTGTCATCGGAGACAGTATGAAGTCCAAATGTCCCAAGTATCTGTCCTCTCCCACATCCGTTCCCTCATCAACACTGCCTTCTTCCATCGCTGACACATCACCCATCTCTGCAAATATCTCACCCCAAAAGCTGCGAAGCCCTGGTCCATGCCTTTGTCACCTCTTGGCTGGACTATTCCAATGCTCTTCTTGCCGGTCTCCCCTCTGCCACCATTCACAAAATCCAGCTGATTCAAACTTCCGCCGGCCGCACTCTCACCCGAACCAAACTTCACTCCCCGATTTCCTCAGTCCTCGCCAGACTTCACTGTCTCCCTGTCTCGGAGTGTATCAATTTGAAGATCCTCACTCTCATGTTCAAATCCCTCCACTCCTCTGCACCCTCTACCCCTCTGACCTCCTCTCTCCTCACAACTGTACCCATTGCCTTTGCTTTTCTGGGTCTGGCCTGCTCCTTGTCCCCCAAGTCCTCCGTTCCACTGTCGGCAGCTGTGCCTTCAGCCACTACGCCCTGGCGCTCTGGAACTCCCTCCCTTCCTCGCTTCGCCTCGCCCCCTCCTTTCCCATTTTCAGGTCGCATCGGAAGACTTTACTTTTCGACTGTGCTTTTGGTAACTTTTTTTCACCTCCCCCTGGCTCAGCCCAAGGATCTGCTTTGTGAAGTGCTCTGAGACGCCGTCTGGCGTGTAGGGCATTGCATTAATCCAAGTTGTTGTTGTTGTTGTTGTTGGAACTTGCACCCACAAACATCTGACTCACAGACAAGAGGGCCACCAACTGAGCCGGAATGACACACACAGAATTTCAGAAAGAAAATTAATAATTGATGGGAAAAAAAGTAGAAAAAATTCATTTATGGCAAAGCATAGAATAGCACAAGTATATATTGTGTGTGGAGATGGGGAAGAGAAACTAGTGGTTGTGAGGCGAACATATCAGCAGTATCCTGAGTTATTTTGAACACAATGACTGTGACAACAGATAAATGTAAGTCAGAAATGCCACAAGGTTCTTCATCTGTCTCCTGAGGACCATATAGCACAGCAGTGATCTTGTACCATTAGTTAATGTCACACTCTGATAGATTACCATGGATGAATTTAAATTATATGAAAAAATGACAAAAAGTTTTCCTTAAATGATGTTGAATTACCAAGGGCTTGGCATCAATCACTTTTCCATGGGGGTTATTTAAATCTCAATGAATTGATTAATTTCTTGTGGAAAATGTACTTTGGGTAAGAGAATGCTTTAAGCGTAGTGTGTATTTGTCAGAGAGTAGGAAGGTGTTACATTTTCAGGCTTCTGATATGAGGATCGAGCCACATCAAATACAGCATTATTCACTACAAGATATGAGATATGTAACGGAAAAAAAAATTGCATTTCAAAATACATTACCGCTTTGTAAAGTCTCAATGGGCATCTGAGGTAATTACTGTCAATGTTAGTGACTTTGTTTTTGTTGCTGCCAAATATGGCAGGAACGTGCGACATCTAAACAGCCACAAAGGTCTCTCCTCAATGACAACTCTCACTTCATCAATGTGACATGAGGCCATGGCACTGGACTCATTTAATAATCAGCTTTCTGCTTTGATGGGAAGACAGTAGAATGGATATTCTGGAGGTATGAAATCAGATTGTCCAAAGAACCTTTTTAATCCAAACCGATCTGTGATTTTGTGACCTTTTGATATTTTCTGTTTCTCTTGTGCCAATTTAATTATGTATCCAAAACAGTTGTGTTCTGTAATTGCAAATCTAAACTCTAGACTTCCACAGGCTCCCAATATCATTCATGGAGGAATCTTACAGCCAAAAGACAAAAAGTCTCACCCGACTGGTCTGCTCCAGAATCAACACCAGGTCCCAGAGGGGAAAGCTTTTGAGTTGGTCATCTACGATTCTGACACAAGTGACCAATCTATCACCATGATTAAGAGTATTCAATGAAAAGGTTAATAAGATAACATTTGCACTGCTCAGTCTTGTAAAACTAATATTTTAACAGTCATAGATTCAAACCTAACCTTTCTCTGGTTTGTGGACTTTATTAAGATCAAAACGTTTAGAAATTGTGAAAAGCTTAACATTCTTGTACTGTAATTTCAAAGATCTTTAACAGAATGTGACATTGAGCTTTCTGAATAAAGGTAAAATTGATTGAATGCTTTGTGGAATATAATGGGTTTTGAGCTACTTGACCATGAAAATCACGTACCATAGAAAGCTGCTAGTCACAGTTGTAAAATATAGTTTCTAAGGTCAGATAGGTATGCTATAGTCCTACTGTTATTTTTGAGGGATTTGGGGGAAGAGGATGGAAATTGAAGCGAAACTCGCTGAGCATTTCTTCATGAGGTTAGACAGTTTGGACAGAGTCCGGGATGGATTACATTGTGATGGAAGGAGTAGATTTAATGAGCTGAATGGCCTTCTTTTGTTTTGTGTGTTCAGGAAATTGCTTTGCAAGACATGGATCCAATTAAATGCTACTTACTATGTCAGCTGCAGTGATTGCTGTTATTTTCCCAACCATATCCTGAACACTTTTAAAGACCCAGTTCAACAAACACTCTGAGCAAGATACAATTATTTAAAACATTATCATGCTCCTTGTGTTTTATATAGCATCAATATTGTCAAAACATCTCAAATGACTTTACAGGTAATTGCTGTAAAGTGAAGTAACTGCACATTTGTGAACAACAACATCCGACAAACAGCCATCAAATGAAAGCTCAATTTTTCATTGGCGTAAGTTTTGAGTTTGATAATGAATGTTGCTGAGAAATCCCAAATTGGAAGATGACACCATCACCTACATTTCGAATTTGGCCACATTAACATTGGGAAAAGCCTCGAGAGGGCCCCATTGATAATATTTTAGCTGACGAACGGCCTGGGCCAATAGAACAGTGCAGCTGAACCTTTACTGCATTTTCCGCAACCAACGCCCCTGATCCACTACAACAACAACTTGCATTTATAAAACGCCCCCCCACGCAGGAACACCATCTCAGAGCGCTTAAATGCGCTTAAATACACACCTGCCATAAATACTTGCAGTGAGGTGCAAGCATTAAATAGGCCATACTCAGAAGCCCTGCTGTTCTGATTCTGCGTACGTCTCTATGTGAGTCTATCTGTGTCTCTTCTATATGTGTGTGTGTGTTTATGAGTATCTCTGTGTAAACATGTCTCTGTGTATGTGAGTGTGTGTCTTTCTGTGTCTATGTCCAGTGCAGGCAGAAGTTGGTGAGCTCCTGTAGCCTTACTCGTATTTACCCTCACCCACCTCCAAAAAAATGACCACCAAGTTTTTGTTAAACAATCTAATGTGTTATTTCCTTATGTCCTTATTTCCAGTGCCTTGGGCCATCCTCCTGATGTGAAAGGCGCTATACAAATGTAATTCTGTTGTTGTTGTTTAGTTTTTTTTATCAATAAGGTGAAGCCTGTAGCAGTAAAATGTACTTCAATCGCAGCAATCAACCCCATTCAACCCCAAATTCAGGAAACACCCTCACAATTTTCCAGCAAGATTTGTAAAGCATTCCGCATTTTATTTGCAAATATGTCCACAGTTTTCTATTGGCCCAGCCAATTACCCACTTTTTATTATATTAGCAGATTTATATTTGGATAGTATTTCATTTACTACAGGACTGGAGCCCTTAGCTCAGCCGAGAGACACAAACAAGCGTTTGCTTACTCCACATGCCAAAATATAATCCCTCCACAAAGAAAAACAATAATAAAAATTGGTCATTTCAATCCATGACTGTTTGTGGGACACTGCTGTGCACGATTGGCTGTCACGTTTGGCCCACATATTTACAGTCAATTCACTTTACAATATAATAATAATAATCCTTGCATTTGATATAGTGCTGCATTTTAAGCGTGGCAATGAGTTCCTGGGTGTGTCAATGACCACTTCATCACCCAAAATATATTGTGGCTAACACTTTAAAAATATGTAAATAGTCCTATAGCTCTGTGGTTAGAGTACTCGCCTCGCAAGTGAGAGACCTGGGTTCAATTCCTGGCTGGGCTGCATGTTGAGCAAGTTTTCTTACTCCACACATCTCTGTTTACCTAGTGATAAGTAGGAACCCAGTTGTTACTTGATCGGTGGATAACTGTTTCGCGGATAAAATTCCCTAAAAACCAGACTGTGTATAGATGTTATCAGTTCACGACTGTTTGTGGGTCACTGCAGTGCACAATTGGCTGCCTTGTTTCGCCCACAAATCTACAGTCAATTGACTTTGCAGTATATTCTTTGAAGCGCTTTGAGACGTCTAGTTGACTTGAGAAGTCACTGTATCAAATGCAACGATTATTATTATTAAATTGAAGGATCAATTAAAACCAGTAGATTAGAAACACATCACTTGGATGAAATGGTTGCTGCAGCTCTTAAGTTTTAAATTGAATAATTGGTTAATTTTGAAATTAAAGAGCAAACTATATCCAACTGTAATATTCCACATCTCTATGTGATATATATATATATATATATATGTATAATATATATATCTATATATATAATTATATATATAATTATACATGTACAATTTTAACTCTGGAAACTATCAAGTGTAATTAGTTGCTTCCTTAAATTAGGAAGACTTTACATCAATTCAGCAATTTCCTCACTCTATGCCACTCCACACTGTCTTCACTTTATTCCACTATACGACTTCTTCACTCCACTCCACGTTCACTTCACTTCATTTCACACTATTTTCATTTCACTCCACTCCATCCTTTCTTGATTGCATTCCGCGCTTTCTTCACTTCGCTCTGCGTTTTCTCGGCAGCGTCTCTTTAGAAGTGCTTTGAAAACATTTTCATTTGTGTACGAAAACGTGTGCAAACGGCTGTTGTTGTTGGTGGCTTTCGATTGCTGGTTTGTTTTCAAGTTTCCACATGAAAACTGTTAGGCAGAGCTGGAGGATACCTGGAAGCAGGATCGTTTTTGTATACTTTTCTGTGATGCGACATGAAGTTCCACTCCAGTAAAATCATAAATGTGAACTGTTGGATTGGGCAATGGTTCAACCATCTGCCAAATAAAAAACTATATGCAATTTGGAAAAAGTTTTAGCAATCTATTTGGAGCAGAACCTTTCCTATTACTCTCCATCAGCACCATTATTCAACTTTTCAGTCAGCTGGATAGATGGCAGTGATGTGTAGCTGGCCACCTGAAGTTTGTTAAGCTCAGTGAAAAGCATGCTAAACTCGCCATCATATCTCAGTCAAACTGTGTGACTAAACACGCCTCAGCAGAGAAATATTCGAAGAGGACGAGGACGCAAGTTTAGAGTTGTGAAGGGCAAGACGGACGCCGGGAGGCTAATTAATGATTAGAACAGGGTTTGCCGGGGAAGGTGATTGAGGCTACAACACTGGATGCCGTGGAGGATTGACAGTTTGAAGATGTGACAGACGCATCTGTATTCTGAAGAGAGGAGATCAAGTTGATGAAATAGTCTTCCTCGTCTGAATCAATCCTGTGGCGTGTTCAAAACTAATTTCACGGTACTGACATTTAAATTGTAACGAAGCAGGAAAATAATTCTTCTCCTTCGATAATCATTGTGATATCACAAAGATTTCCCATTTGCCGCATTGTACAGAATATGCATATCTTTACCCTTGGATTTGGGTCAGTTATCCAAGAAGTTTTTGATGTTATTTGACATATTCTATTGCTGGCCATAAGATCACAATGTTAGTTTGGATGAAGAAACTAACAAATCTTCAGAAGATTTGCTCTCATTTCTTACAGTATATACCCACCTAACCATCCTCCTATCACAGCATCAAGTTCGTTCATGGTGTTTTTTTGCATGTCTTGCTTTGTGAAATTAGGCTGCCATGTCTGCCGACAAATATACAGCCATGTTATTGCACAGTACATACTGTGACACACTTTGTCCTCCTGATCAGCGATAGACCAGCTCAGCGAAAGGGCTCAGGATTCTGATGATAAGTAAGGGCGCTGATCGTGGTGTGAAAGCCAATCACCGGTATCCTTTGGGGGGCAATCACAGGGAAGTTACATAGCCAATCGTGGGTGCACTCCAGAGTGGGAGAGATCGGGAAATTTCCTGATCTCTCGTGAAGCCAGTCCATCACTGCTCCCCATCCGAAAAGTACTGTTAACAAATGCTAATTAGTTAATATAAATTGATATTAAATAATTATTATTAAATAAATCCAGCATTCTGGCTGCAACCATCTGTCCTGGCTACCTACTCCGGTTACTAATTTTCATCTGGCTTCATAAATGCTTTCTGATGTCTTTACTAAAATTGCTCTTTGCAGCTGTGAACGTTGTTCTATTGCCTTGTGTATCTGAACAATTTGTTTGGGTTTACTGTCTCAATCCCATTTAGAATCTTATAGTCCCCTATAAGATCCCCTACAATATATCTAATTTCAAGGCTGATTTCAAGGCTATCTTATCAAAGTGTTACACTTAACTCTGTGGGTAATCCTCAATGTTATCCACTGTACTGCCTCTAAGGCTTTCACATCCTCTTTTCACTTGTTATTTCGACCAGAATGGTGCTCAGCGTTCAGTGTAGTACGGGAGGAACAGGAAGAATTCCAGTACACATCCCTGGGGCACCCCACTGAATACCTCCTCTCACTTTGACCCAGGTGCCCTATTTTCTGCTTGGTTTCCAACAAACAAATTCAATCCTATGTCCTTGTCTCGTCCTTGATTCCATAATATCATTTTGTGAAGTCTCGTGTGTGGTATTTTATCAAAATTATAACTGCACTGTGTCATCTAGCTTCCCACGGTTAATTTGCAACTACTAAAATAAATTATATGAAATTGGTCTTCTATAATCTGCTAAACTGAATCCCTGTTGATTATTATTTATTGGGTTATCTTTACACACATTTTCTTTAGGGTGATTGACTCCATCACTTTTTGAATTACGGAGGTCAGGCTAATGTCAGGCTAATGTATTTTAGTTTCAGATTTCCAGCATCTGCAGTATATAAATGTATTTTATAATAATAATATTATTATTATTACTGTATTTTGCATTTTGCTATGGTTTTGTAGTTGTCCATTCTCTTTCATTATCTCTCTTTCTCTCTCTGTCTGTAGAGAGAGAGAATGCTGTTTAGGGACCAACCATAATAACATTCAGATGTAAAAAGAAGATTCAACGATGCGGGTAACATCTTCCCTTTCTGTAAGTCAGGAAAATATAGCAAAATAGGAACAGGTGGAGGCCATTCAGCCCATCGAACCTACTTCCACCATTGTATTAGTTGGTGACAGTGTTTTTGACCATAACTGCTTTATACCTCTACCACTCTTAGGGGAAACTACAAATGTACCACCAATCGACTAACAACTGGGTTTCTACTTAGTGCTAGTTAAACAGAAATGTGTGGAGTACGGAAACTTGCTCAACATCAAAAGGGGGAATCGCAACAAAACTGAAGAGCGTAGCTGTTAATAACCCCAAAGATGAGGTGAAATTGCAAAAGAACAGGAAGACCAGAAAGTCACAGAAGAGGGAGAGAGAACTCAGACTGCGAGGGTGAGGAGAGTTGAAATGGCAAGAAACTGGTAGATCAGGCTTGTACTTTCAGACAGGACGGAGGTGTTTGGCAAATCGGTCACCCAATCACGTTTGGTCTCCCCAATGTAGAGGAGACCATATTGTGAGCAGTGGATGCAATATACAACATTGGTGGTAGTATGGAGTATGGGTCTGTCACTTGCGAGTCTGGAGCTCTAACCATTGAGCTACAGCACTCTCTGATAATTCTTGATATTCAATTTGTTTCTAAATAGTCGACAACAATCTAACGAACAATGGGGTTTGCTTCCAAACTTTGTCTACTATCTCTTAGTTGGTAGACAAACAATCTTAATGCCGTTCCAATATGCCAAATAAGTAGCTAAGTAGAAGCAACTGAGATGTCCATCTCAAAATAACCGAAATGTCTTAGCATTGGTATTTGCAGGAAGCCAGTGTAGATTATAACTTTAAAATCAATCTCAATGACAGGGATATTAAACTCATACTCCATTTACCGATGGTTGACTCACATGCACAATGTTTACAAAAATCAGTTTTCAGCAGCAAGATAGTACGTACAGAAGAAAATGGCCTGAGTCTATCTCAAAGATATTGTCTGATAAATCTGCAATTCCCGATTTTGTTTCAGCGATGGAAATAGATTTGCTGATTGTAATTTTTTCTTTTTGCATGGAGATAGACGATTGGTGGCAATGATTCCCCAATTGTGAAGTTTTCAGTTACATTATTTGCAATCTTGTGCTCAGGAGAGCTTCTTGGTATACTAATTGTTTGGGTCCATTGACCACTGTCAAAATGGATTTTACGCACGTTGGAACATTCTCCTGACATGAGAGGCTCTATATGAATGTTCATTTGTATTGCATTGAATCAGTTGCTAGGACACTGTCACATTTTCATATATTACTTTTCTTTCCAATAATATGAAATAACACTGAATAAGTCTGTCACAATACCACTTTTGATAGTAAATAATGGTTCTGTAATTTTCATACTTATGAGTGATCACAGGCCTTCCATCGGTTGCCATGACAATCTTCTGAAGATGTTAGCAATTTTTGGCATCTAATGGCATAATGAGCGAATTCAGCATGAGTTATAGCAAAATTTTCAGAGTAAAATCACGTAATATGACAGGAGGGATTGATGCTGTCGAGGGGATAAACCAGAACATTATTATCATCGTTCTATGTGATTATCCTTGCATTTGACATAGACCCCCTATTGTTAGGAAGCAATCTCAAAGTGCTTCACGGGACTGAATTCAAAGTGTAGAGACTGCTCTTCAGGACAAAAAAATACCCAATTTTTAATTTTGTAGTCAACTTGCACAAAGAGAACCGTAAAGAGAATGACTAATTTTATCTGAGAGAGTATTGGCCAGTTACACAACATCAAACTTATACTGTATTTGTACAGTGCCATTCACATTGAGAGGACGTCCCAAGTCGCTGGACACCAAGAGAAACTGCTTTCCATTTTTGATCAGTTGACACAAGCTTTACATCGCAAGACTAGGAAGGCAGGAAGGTTGAGAGAGTAATGAGTAAAATTAAGTAGCAGGTGGAAAAGCAAGAATTGTTGAATGCATTAAACGCTCAAAACATCCAAATGAAAATTAAAGTGGTAGTTATAGATGAATACAATTCGCTGTAGTAGGAATTACAGAGATATGGATAAACCAGGATGATGGATGTGAATATAACTTACAAGGGCATAGGTTATTCACGAAAGATTAAAGGGAATACAAAGGTGGAGGTTTTTTTCATATATAAGGGACACTGGAAAGGTTGAGGTAATTGGGTCAACATCGCAGGAGCTTTCATGGTATGAAATCCTATGATTGCATGAACTCAATGGGAAAAGGGCCAGCCTAATATTGTGCTTTTTCTACAGACGAGCAGGTCAAAGTAAAACAACTTGTCACTTATGATAATAATTGGAGTGTGTTTGAGATGAAAGTATATCCAATGAAGGACGTCCAACTGCCCAATATAAATTGGGAATACCCATTGGGAAGGACTCTGATTTTGTCAATTACTGCTTCCTGACTCAGTGTGTAACAGAGCCCATGAGGTGCAGTTCCCTTCATGACTTAGTTCTAATCAATGACCCAGATTCTATGTAGGGAATAGAAATAGTTGATCCTCTTGGTGACATTGACCACAGCTCAATAACATTCAATTTGACTTGGGAAACAGCAAACGCACATAACCAAACTTTATTGTACAACTTTAGATGAATAAACTTGAGGTGTGTGTGGGCTGAAGTAAATTATATTGACTGGAAGAAATTGCTCAAGGACAAATCAGTTGAAGGTAACTGGATATTCTTTAAAATAATGTTCAGAACATGCAGGGCAAGCACAAAGTCAGTGCAACACGAGGAAAATTGCCAGTCTGGGTCAGTTGGTAGCACTCTTGCCTTTGAGTCAGAAGTTTCTGTCAAGCCCACGTCAGACTCAAAATTCATATGTCTGCATTTACATCCCAATGCGTTCCTGAGGATGTGTTGAATTTTCAAGGTACCATACATCAGACGCAACAATTAACCAAGGTCTAATTTGCCTGTTCAGATGTTCAGAATTTGCCTGTTTGGTAAAGATATGTCACTATTTCAAAAGAGGAGTGTCTTGGTGTCCTGGTCAACATTTCCCAATAAAATTGTCTGTTCACTTCATGGCCTTTCGTGGGTCATTGCTTGTGCAAATTGGTTGCTGCGTTCGCCAACAACATATAGTCACTCCATTTTGTAGTGGCTCCTGTGATGCACTTTGAGACCTGATGTATATGTAAATATAAGGAGTTATGGATAATAACATAATAATAAAGAAAGTAACAAAATACTGGCAAACGTTGGCAAATAAGTTGATTTCAGATCCCTGAGAATTTATTCAAGCTGTATAGTGCTCTGGTCAGACCACGTATAGAGTACAACATGTCGTTCTGATCATTGTGACATAAGGGGACTGTCCAGTTGCAAAATCTATATGTATGTATGTTGGCTCTGACTGAATTGGATTTTTGTTGACCTGCTGTTCACCAGAGAATAACCTTCCAACACTCACTGCCTGGGCTGACCATGTAATGTGATTCAGAATTCAGTAGGCGGCAGTCAGGAAAAAGTTTTCTTTCACTCGAATTAAGATGGCCAAATAATATACCTCTGAGACAATCAGGTTTACAGAATATAATCCCTTTAGGTGGGTAAAAATGATGTGTGGTCTGAGTTCAGTGGGATCTTATTGTAACCCAATTCTGTGTGCATATAATGCAGTTGACCCGTTGTATATCAGCAGCGCAATAATCGTTTGGCCTTCAGTACTGAACACTCAGCTTCCTGCACATGTTAAACAGCATCCTAACAACTAATGGAAATGCTCACAATATCAGTACCTTCTGACTGGTTGGTTATACCTGTCGATGTTTCAGTGGGTGGGTACGCAATTTTCTATCTAACAGTATATGCATATATGTGTATACATCAATTTGTGCACATGTAACAGTATATGTGTGCTTGTATAAGCCTCCCGACATGAAAAGCACTATACAAATGTAATGTTATATTGTATGTGTGCATATGTATGCATAGATATGTGTGCATATGTGTGAGTCAATGTGTGTCGGTGCATCAGAATTTGAGTGTAGATGTAGGGGAGCAGACTTGACTCTCATATTAAAAAGGAGGGAACATATCCACTCGTTTAAAATGAAGAACATTGATTAAATACAGTGTCATGCATGAAAACCGCTCAGTGAGATTTTCAATGCCCCATATTGTACAATGCTTACTTATGTATATTCTTTTAACATCGAGAAACGAAGCAGAGTGCAGAAGTAGATGGGAGTGCAGTGGGAAAAGAGCACAGAGATGAGAGCTTGGCTTTAGATCTGAGATTTGTTCTACTGATTATTAAAATATATTGATACTTTAGTTACTTCAATAAGTAATAACTCCACCTGATAAAACAAAGTGAATTAAAGATGAACAATATTTGGTTACAGTAAAAACAGACATTTGGTGTCAAATTTAAATTTTTAGGAATTTCTGGACAAGCCACTCAAAAACTTGACGTTGGGGTCAGAACTCTATGGTCACCTTAATCATGTTCATGGAGAAATTGGAAGATTCCACAAACACACAGAAAAAGTTTTCGCTGTCTTGCTTCTTTGAAGCGCTCTGAGACGCTGTCCGTCCGGCGTGGAGGGCGCTATATAAATCAAAGTTGTTGATGTTGTTGTTTTGCTGCCAAAATACATGAAGTAGACAATCTTGGGGTGCAGAAATTGTATGGTTGATCCAAGTGTGGTAAGTGGGATGACAAACGCTCGCCCTGGTATGCAGTAACTTTAGTGTCACTTGTGAGGCGAGTGGTTTAACGTGTATGATCGAGAGCTCCAATAAAGAGTGCGCAGCCCTTAAATATCAAAAGCCCAGAGGCTGAGGGAAACAGTAAACAGCTTGTCAGTATTTCCTCTTGCGTTTAAGGTACGCATTGTGATGTCTTATCAGTTTGCTGCACATGTTACTTGGCATAACTCTCCCTCACTCCTAAACACATACAGTATATTGCTCCCTGGATTTGTGCTGAAGTTGTTTAAGGTAAAGACAACAGAGGAATGAAACCTTGTCTTGACTTGGCTTGCTCCGGCCTTTGTCTGTCTCTTGTCCTGTTGATTCCATCATCAGTGGTCGTGCCTTCAGCCACGACGTCCCCCCAAACTCTGGAGCTCTCTCTCTCAATCCCTCTGCCTTCCCACTTCCCTTCGCACCTTCAAATCCCACCTAAAGACCTTGGTTTTTGATCAGGCCTATGGTCACCTCCTCTCTCCCTCTGGCTCAGAGTCAGACTCCACTACTTTGAAGCACTCTGGGACGCAACTCAGCACGAAGAAAGCTGTGTAATGCAAGTTGTAATTGAATCTCCAGCGTTACATTTACACACAGCCTTGGTCATTTACTTTATGGCTGTTTGTCGGACAAATTAGCAATAATCTGTGATTGCTCTTAAATTGTATAGTTTTATTATATACTTTACAGTAAAATCCTATTAACTGCTATATGAAATGCGATGACTATTGTTAATATTAGGAAATATTAGGTGAAGGAAATAAAGCACTTGCAGATTGTGTGAGCACATTTGTGTGGCTATTTGTTGGGGTCTGTGTGAGTGTGAGTTTATGTTTGTATGATTGTGTGTTTGTGTATTTGTGAGACTGATTGCGCATAGATGTCATTACATGTCATGGAATATCATTGGGCCACAAACTCTCCTGGGGACATTCCTGTGTCTAGTTGTATCTTGCACTAAAACCTAGACAATTATAAGTGCAGAGGGTGCTTTAATACCTCAAATCTTATGCAAAGTCGATTTCACCTGTCACCAGAAGATTTGGCCCTTCCTTTAAAACTAATCAATAGGAATCAAAGTCAGAAATATTTGTCAAAAATATTCGACAACGATGCATCAGAATTATTTATTGTACTTTAAATTTCAAGCTTTCTGGCTAATTGGCACTTTAAGCGTAACCAAAATTATACTTTAAGAAGTTGTACTTTGCAGATCTACAGCCTTAGGACTAAGCCGTGATAACTGGAATCTGTTCCCTGCTTCAGTTGCTTCCCTGAGCTGCTGATTTCGAAACACATTTGTATTCTTGTATTCACGAGAACGAGTCAAGGTGCGAAAACTGTCAATTAGTGCTGAGGCAAATTCGTACAATTGGTAAAGGCGGCTCTGGGAATCAGAAGAGCTGAAGAAAGTATTGTTGTACCTGAATAAATTATGCATAACAGATACCGGTGAACAATAAAGCGAACTATCAAAATATCAGCAGTTTATTCTGTTTAACTGGAATGAATACTTTCATTCGAATGTTGGGAGCAAATCCTCTGTGGTGGTATTGACCTGTCCACTCCCACTGCCCAGCAGTTTCCAGCTTGCTTCACGTCCCCCACCCACCAGCGGTCAGGCCTGCAACCTCTCTGACCCCAACCTTTGGAACTCCATCCCACAGTCCCTTCATCTTGCTCTCCCTACCCTGTGTCTTGATTGATTGATTCCCAAACCCATACTTGGGTCCAAATCCCTGACTGCCCAATGCGTTGGGACGTCCGATCAGCTGTGAAAGATGCTATACAAATGTAATTTGTTGTGGTGGTGGTTGCGCTTCCCAGCAGAATTGCATAGAATAACAAATCCAACTGGAAAATGGGGAATGCTTAAGGTTACCAACCACTTGGGCAAACCTTCGCCAAAAGCGATCGATATCTGGTGCTGAGATCCAACGGGGCAATTCCTGTCATTGAAAGGCCAGTGAAAAAGGTTGTTAAAGGTGAGTGAATGGGGTTGTTTCAATTCATCAAGAAAGCATCTTACTGTAAAGTTCTATAAGTTGGAATTCACAATAGCCCTCCGTCTCAGAAGGTCTACCCCCTACCACCCTTACCCCCCACACTCCCCCACCCCACCCAGACCCCGTTGAAATTACCAGAGTTTATTCCAATGACCCACCATGCCAGACTCCTAGCTCCTTCGTACATGGGTGTAACCCAGCATTCTGAAGCCCATGTCCTCCGCAACACCAGCTCATCAGTCCATCATCCTGAAACCTGAGATTGTCCTGTGCACAAATTGGTCACGCACTATGCCTGAAAAATACAGTCACTGCATATTTCTGTTAATCTTGTGTAGCTGTTTGAGACCGGCTACAGATTGAAAGTAGCTTTATCTAAGGCGAGGACTATTTTGCAATTGTCCTCATTGAGCTACATAGCTGCCATCCCCAAGAAGGCCAAATTCAAATACCCATCCAGTGTCTCTGAGGACTCACCGCACCCTAACTCTGTGACCACTTGCATTTTTATTGCATTCGGCACTACCTCAGCTCAACATCTTGCTTCACGTACTCCTCCCAATCCATCCCACTGTCAGTGGCAAGCCTTTACCCTCCCTGTTTCTCAGTCACTCCCCTAGTCCTGTACTCAGGTTCCCAGCTTGGAATCCGAACCAGCTGCATGACGTACTTTGAAGTGTCCTGATATGAAAGGCACAATAAAAATTGCTTTGTGGTTTCTGTGACTGTGAGGATTCTTGTCGAATGTAAACTGCTGAAGAATAAATTTCTCTCTCCTACGTGATGGTGATTCATGAGCTGTGGCTTCATGATTTATAAATTCATTTGAATCTAATTATGAACCAAGGAGAAAGATATGCAATGCTTCAGATATTTGCACATTGCACTAAATATTACAAAGGAGTAATTAGTTTAGTGAAAGTAAATTTTATATAATTCATTACATATCATTACAAATTTATACATATGGTTTAAATCTTGCTAATATAAATAAATGGAAGACCTCGCAAATAGACCATTCGCACGTTAAGATTTTAGCCACTTGTAGAGGAAACTCAGCCTAACAAGAACATAAAAAGAATATAAGAATTTCTAGATGAACAAAGACCAAGGTCTGTCTAGTTTGTCTTCCACCATCAGTGGAAGTCACTTGACATGATACAAGATACTTTAAGATCAGTCTAAAAATCTATGTTTTTTTCTTTAATTTGCTCACAAGCTTCAATCCTGCTCTTGAGTGAGGCACAGTAGAAATAAAAGTCATATTTCCCAGGCGATGGTGGAGTTCACAAACGTTCGCATGAGAAAACTATAGGCATCTCAGGACACAAAGTTAATTTCCTGCAGGGAGACTTCCCTTGAGAGAAGAGGACTCAGAGGGGCCTTATTGCATTTGATATGGGATTGTAAAATTAAACCCAGAATAATATCTTAAACTACACCAAGACAATAGAACAAGAGGCATAGGTTTAGAGATGCAAATGGCAATTTTAGGACACATACAATGAAGTTATTCTTTACTTAGAGCGTAACTTAGAAGGTAAAGAGCTGTGAGATGCTACCCCTGTAGCTCAGTGGTTAGAGCAGTACAGTCAATTCACTTTACAGTATATTTTCTTAAGCGTTTTGAGAAGTCCAGAAGTTCAAATGCAAGGATTATCATTAGAAAAGCACTATTTAAATGCAAGTTGTTGTAATTATTGACTGGAAAAGGTGGTCAGGAAGGGTAACCGAGGCTTGGATACTGGACACATTTTAAAATCAGCTTGATGTTGCAACGGGAATATGGTGGGTTGGGTAGTCCAGAGTGATAAGATCAAATAGGTCAAAGGAGCCAATTTTATCAGAGCTGAGGCCCTGTGAGACTAGTTGATACATGGGCTTTCTAGGACATGATGCATGTTGAGTCCCAAGGTGCTTGGGTCCATCCAAACCACTCTCCAGGGACCAAAACACAGCTTCCATGTGAGACATGTACTACCACCAATGTAGTCTACTGCATCCGCTGCTCACGGTGTGGTCTCCTCTACATTGGAGAGACTAAGCGCAGATTGGGAGACCGCTTTGCAGAGCATCTTCGCTCTGTACGGAACGTCGACCCTGATCTTCCCGTCTCCCTCCATTTCAACTTGCGCTCACATTCAGAGGCTGATCTTTCGATCCATGGTCTCCTGCGCTGTTCCAGTGACTCACAGCGACATCTATCTACTGGGGACACTACAGCCGTCTGGCCTCAACATTGATTTCAGCCATTTCAGGCCATAGGAGCTTCCCCCACTTCTCTCCATCACAATATAACTCCAGACACCCCCTGCCTCTCTGGTGCTTTGTTTATTCTATCACCACTAAACACCTCTTCTCCTCAGTTTCTTTGAAACCCACCCCCTCTGTTTCTCCCCCTGAAGTTGTTAACACATATTCAACCCATCAGTTAACACACTCTTTTTTTCCTTTTCCTTTGTCTTCTTTGTCTCCTTTGCCTTCCATGTCCTGCCTCTCCCCCTTTAACGTCCTTAAGAAACCTCTCCCTTCAAACAAGCCCCAGTCCTGACGAAGGGTTGTAGGCCAGAAACGTTGACTCTTTTTCCTTTCTCCATGGATGCTGCCTGACCTGCTGAGTTTCCCCAGCAACTTTTGCTTTGGTCCCAAGGTGCTTTGTTTTGTGTGAGTTGGCATTTAAGATACCTTTTTCCTAACAAACACAATATTACCATTAGCGATCGTTGGATAACACCTTTCTTTTCAGGGTTATTTTTGCCCTTTCTTGAGGCTATGAAGAAACTGAATTTGTTATCCAAAGCCTTCTGTGATGTGTTCCTGAGTGCTGAACCTATCAAGGAAGTAATTTCAGCTGAAACAGTGCTGCTATATATAATTTTATTGCATTGCAATGTAGTGTCCTTGTGGAAGGAGCAGACTCTGATAAGAGAAATCATGAGGGAACATGACTTTGAGGCAGAATGCACACAATTCTGGTGCTTGTGAGGGAAACAACAATACAATTACACTTGTATAGCGCCTTTCATGTCAGGAAGACGTCCCAAAGCACTGGGAAAAAATGCCGTGGAGTAGAAGCTGATATTTCAACCATGAAAGCAACATGATTTTTGCTTCCACAGCTGACATGTAGCATGAGTGTTAGAAAGTAATGGAACAAGGTAGAAGCCTATTCCTGGAAATACTCCTGGAGCAAGCAAACCTGTCCTTGTAACGGCCATTTCCATTAATAAGTAAACACTGTTCAATAGATATAGATTGAATCCGTACTTACACAAATGTTCCTTGCAAATGAATGTTGAAATGAATTTAGTACTTGATGCCTATAAAGGTGATTTTCAGAAGAGTGAGCACTCACTCCTGTGAAGCAATATGTGATAACAAAATTCACTTATTACAATAGAAATTTATATAATTCTTTCCTGAAGGATTGGCATCCTATGTGCTTAACCATACTGGCTTAACAATGCACATTCTTATTGTAATAAGTGAATTCTGTTATCACAAATTCACTAAATTCACAGATTCAATCTACAGCATATCTGTTGAACAATATTTACTTAATAGAGATGGCTGTTACAATGACAGGTTTGCTTGCTCCAAGAATATTTCCAGTAATAAGCTTCCCCAGTACTTTGTTCCATTATTTTCTAACACTCATGCAACATATCAGCTGTGGAAACAAAAATCATGTGATTTTCATGGTTGATATATTTCTCCTCCATGGCGCTGTTTTTCAGTGCATTGGGTCGTCCTCCTGATGTAAAAGGCACTATACAAGTGTAATTTTGTTGTTGCTGTTGTTGAATTAACTCGCACTTGCTTCCGAGGCATTGTGAGCAGAGGGACAAGGTGGAGAAGAGAGTGGAGATGTCAGAGAGGATGGAGCCAGAGGGAGGGTTTGGATTAAACCGGGAGAATGGTGAGTGAGAGGACAGATAGAAGAGTGTGAGGTGCTCGAGTGAGGAGAATCAGCTAGAGGAATAAGGGTATAGACATAGGGAAGATGGGGAGATGATGGCCACCCCACTCGTGAATTGGATAGTGTGGGTGAGGGAGCTGGTGTGGGGCGGAAGGGGGGAGTTTGTGGTGGAAGGGTTAGCCAGGAGGGGGAAGCTTCAACCAGGGGGACGGGTCACTGAGGGAGGTTTCCATCAACCCAAGAACATAGTTGTGCTCATCCAGGATGAGGGTATGGATATCAAGGGCTTTATTGGAGAGGGAGCGGACATTTTACTAGGAAATGTGGATGAATTAGTTGGTGAATGGGAAATGGAGGAGAGAGTGGTATGGAGAAGATTTGGGATCATGGGAGAGAGAAGACTGTTGAGTTTGAGGATGGGATGAGTTGGGAAATGTTACGGATGAGGGAAGGGGTGTTTGCCTTTTGGAGGTGGTTTATGCCAAGAGAGTGAATGATGGGACAGTTGGGGTGGCTGCTTTGGGTACAGCCAGTGTCAGGAGCCTTGACGGGCCCGGCGGAGGATGCCCAGTCTGGAGCAGAGGGAGGTAAGGATGGGGGTCCGGGAGAGAGGGAAGGTGGGAAGAACGGTGGGAGAGAAGGACAGAGTGGGAGTAGCGTTTGGAGACGGGCAGGAGGAGGAGCATTTCTAGAGGAGCGGCTCTTGTCGGGGCAGCGGCCAAAACACGCACAGAGGAATTGGGAGCGAATGATCAGTGGGACAAGCCTCTCACCATGCAATGTGTAATGCATAGTATAAAGAACAGCAGAAAAGTATTGCTTAATGTGTTGCACTGCTACCTAACCTTTCAATTGCATTTTGTGATGATGTGAGCATGAATGGTTGCAAGCCCACATGTATCTGTGTGTGTGTGCGTGTGTGTGTGTGTGGGTGTGTGCGTGTGTGTGTGTGTGGGTGTGTGTGTGTGTGTGTTTCTCTGTTGGGGGATTGACATTTCCACTAATAAAGTTAGTAAATAGAATTTAATTCAAACCCCACTTAGCTGGCAAATACATATCCAGTGGGAAATTATTCCTGCAGAACAGCTCAGTTGATTGCAAACATTCTGAAATCAAATCTCAGACTGACAGAACAAATTACATTCATATAAGAATGCAACAAGAACAGAAGCTGGGACCCTGATTACATAGGAGCTCAGTCAACACAGATTCTGGAAGGCACTCTTCTATTTTGAAGAACTGAGCGCAGCAGCCAATTTTAAAAATTCTAACAGCTCTGAGAAAATAATGATCATAATCCTTGCATTTAACATATCACCTTATCATGTTGTTGAGATGTCTCAAAGAGCTTCACAGGACCCAGCGATGTTACTGTGTGTTTTATGGGCAAATATGTCAACCAATTTGCGCACAGTCATACCCCACACATAGGCATGGAGGGAGGACCAATTTTATTTGTGCGTTGTTGTTCGCCAACAACCATGATATGAGAATCAATGTATTTGATTCTGAATCGCATGGCTTATTTCTCTTGAAAGTGTGACTCGCTCTGTGTGGTTCCATAGGCACCAGCAGTTTTCCATTAAATGAGCCAGTGTTCATTTATATGAGCATAAACAGTGTACAGTGGAAACTTATTTCAAACACAGGGGTCATGATAGTTAAGTATAATACTGCTTCTAACAATCACCCAACATAAATATAAATGTAATCCTTGCATTTGATCAAGTCCTTTCTCCCGCTTCCCCTCAGCTATTCCCCCGTGTCAGGCACCTATCCATCCAGTATTGTTGTGTGCTGTCCTCCCAATGTGAAGCAATCTGTTTCTTTACAATGGCATTGCCTTATCCACAGCATTGGGACGTCTCAAAGTGTTTCACAGGATTTCCACTGTGAAGTGCAATATCCGTGTCTTTGTAGACAGATTGCGAGCACGGTGACTAGGAATGAGAGCATCTCTGCTGTAATATTGGTGATGATTGTAGCAACACTGTTGTCACCGTGACTGAGATCAGCTAACGCAGCTCAGAGCAGCAAACAAATACATGGGAGAGCTATCTTTCATATGTGTAAAAAAAAATCTTCAGTGCATTTTTGCTTTGCTTGGTTACGGCTATCCTGGTTTAATTTAAATTTGAAATGATGCTCTTCGTCTTGTATTGCACACTTTTATAATTTACAATAAGCAGGTTGTTGGTG